>BTHU01000002.1:142682394-143242394 GCA_036184795.1 Tokudaia tokunoshimensis | reverse complement strand
GAAGCTCAAAGGTGAGTCAGGCACATCGACTGTGCCACTGTGCCGAGGAGGAGAGGCGAGGAGGATTACTGGGAGGAGAGGGCACAGAGTCGAGGACGCTGTGAAGAAATATTTCAGGTTGAGTTTGCGGTGCTATATGGACTTTCAGTGTAGAGTGTAACTGTGAAGATTCTCAGATGATTCTTTTCTGGGCACCCACCTCTGTGATCCCAGCTCATGCCCAGCAATCACAACCCTATCTTTTTTTGTTGTTATTATTCCTCTTTATTCTTAAGGATTCTATACTCGGAGACAAGCATGTTCCTCTTATTGGTCCCAATCTAATCTAAAGTTAGAGCACTTTGCGAGAGAATTTTGTCTGTAGTCAGACTGTGCTGACTGACATCCTCTCACATCTGGCTCGGTAACCACGGAGTGAAAAAAAGCAACAGTTTTATTAAGGGATAAGGGTGAGATTTCTTGAGATGAGAAATGGATTCACACATGTAGATTTGTTTCCTGTTTCTTACCTCCCCCTGACCCCCACACCCTTCTTGGATTGCAATTCAGTGGTGGTGAGGAGTGAAGGCATTGGGGAGTCAGAGACCACCAAAACCCCTCTTTATGCAGATTCTCATCTGAGACAGGGATTGTATAAATGCCAAAATTAATCTTTGATTTTACACATCAAGCAGGTGACTCCAGGAGACATATTCTCTTCTACAGTTTTTTAGATTTTTCTCTGTTATATAATTTTACCACCCTTTTCCCCCTTCTTTTTGTTACAATTTTTAATGCATCTTTTGAAAACACGGCCATGTTTTCTAAATCATGGGCATTTAGATTTATTTCTGTTTCTATAAACTATATATAGCTACACATCATTATATGTGTGATTTTTTTCCTTTATTATATCTGCTCTAATTTTTGAGGAATAGAAAGGTTAAGTCAAAAGGAAGTATATTTTGAAGTATAGAACTTAATAATATGTTATATAATATATTAAGTAAAGAACCTAATAATTAATAGTTGGAATTAATATATACGAAAATAAAATAAAGTAAAATTTTTGTTTTACTTTAAAGTTGGATGGTGGCTACCCAAATACAATTATAATTTGATAACTTTTCAATTATCAAACCACAACTAAAATGAGGGCTTTTTAAAATTTCATTAAGAAGTCATTTATGCAGCTGGACTTGGTGGCGCTCGCCTTTAATCCCAGCACTCGGGAGGCAGAGGCAGGCGGATTTCTGAGTTCAAGGCCAGCCTGGTCTACAGAGTGAGTTCCAGGACAGCCAGAGCTACACAGAGAAACTGGCTGGGGTGATGGTGGGTAAGCACAAATAATAAAAAGTCATCTATGTTACAAATCTGGTGTATTTCTAGTTTTTAATTTTATTTTTATTTTTTGAGACAGGGTCTCTCTATGCAACCCTGGCTATACTGGAACTCACTCTAAAGACAAGGCTGGTCTCAAACTCATAGGGATCCACCTGCCTCTGCCTCCCCAGTGCTGGAGTTAAAAGTGAAATTTATTTTTGTTGTTGTTTGTTTCACTGTTATGCTAGAGATTTGGGATTCATGAGTGAAAGTATTTACCATGTTGAACTCTTATGAAGGTTCTCTCACTGTGAAATTACTTTAAGAAGTTAAGAACTTTTCATCAATACAAATGTATCAGAACAATTTACCTAAAACTTGAGTAGGTACAGGAGACTAAATAGGAAAATTAAATTCTCTCTCTCTTTCTGAGACAGAATCTCATGTAGTCCAAGCTGGCCTCAAATTTGCTGGGGTGACTTTGAGCCACTGATCCCTGTGTCTCTCTCTCTCTCTCTCTTTTTTTTTTTTTTTGTTTTTCGAGACAGGGTTTCTCTGTGTAGCCCTGGCTGTCCTGGAACTCACTTTGTAGACCAGGCAGGCCTTGAACTCAGAAATCCTCCTGCCTCTGCCTCCCAAGTGCTGGGATTAAAGGTGTGCGCCACCACCGCCCGGCGATCCCTGTGTCTCTAAATCCCAAGTGCTGCCTTTACAGGCATGGGCTATCACATCTAGCTTTAAAATAATTGTTTTATTTCAAGATAGCTAAGAGAATAAAAATATTCGTTATAATTTTTCTTTACACATAACTTCCATACCATCAAACTATAAGACATCTATGGTTTTTAAACAAAAATCTGAGAAAAATTCTTTCATTTTCAAACTAGAAATACAGAATTCTTAGAGAAAGTATGTCACATAATTAATATGACACAATGCTCTATCCTCAAACACAAGACCAACCTAAACTTATTATACATTCAATAGTTTCTTACAAAACAAGGTGAATTTGATCAAGTATGTCTGAGATGAAGTTTACTTTATTTCGGTTTAAATTTTATGTATTTAAAATTTGAGTGCCAGGTTCAAATTAGAAGCATACAAAAAAAAAAAAAAAAAAAAAACCAAAAAAAAAAAAAAAATCTCTCCCTCTGTTTCTGCTCCTAACCTCCCATTTCCTCTTGAAAAGGGAAAACACTATCAAATGCCTGGATGGGCTTCCACATTTGATCTTGGCTGAAAGGCTGAGAAGTGCTCTTGGATTGACTTTAGTGATATCAAGCAGCCCTTGTTCTAAGGACTGTGTCTTTCTTTTAAGTGTATATTTAAAAATCACTTCATATTGGCTTTAAAAGAATCCCTCTTCAGAAGCTACATACTTCATGGCTATAAATATATCTGGCTGTTTTTTGTTGTTTTCTGTTTTTTGATAAAAATTACATTATTGGTTGATAGATTTAGACAGTTGGCCTTCCTACAGACGTTGCGGCCACAAGCAGCCTTATGAGTATAGTTTTGCACATGTGTATGTATCTAGAAAAATGTTTCTCGAGGAGAAATTGCTAGGGCCAAAAGGCAATATGCTTTTCAATTCTGGTAAATTATGCCAAATTGTCCATCATTCCCTAAAAGGTAGAGCTTGTACACACTAGCTTACTGTCCTAGGCTGAGAGTACTGAAGCCACAGTCGCAAAGGCAATGGTTCCCTGGAGAGCAAGTGATCGCCCTAACCAGGAGAGGAACCTGTGTGGCCTGGGCCTCCATCCCTCCAGGAAGAACTGCTACAAGATACCAGAGGTTCCTGCCTGAGTTTCTGCGCCTGGCTCAAGGATTTTGCTTTGGATTGTGTCTCTGCAGCTGTCTCATCCCGTCTTTCCTGCCTTGTGATAGTGACTTTGGGGCTTTTGACTGTGATTCTCATGAGTCTACTGATTTACCAACGCATCCTGTGCTGTGGTGAGTGGTGACTTCACCTCCAAGTTAACTTTTCGTTTTCTATTATAAAGCAAGATGACTGTTAGTGACAGGGTTTTACAGACTCCAGAGCATTCATGGGATTCAGCCCCACACTCCACTTCGAATTCAGGCCCTGACTTTCAACAGAGAAACTCCCAGGAAGTGGGGACTTGTCTGATCCAGGATGATTATGCCACAGCTATCTGGAAAAGGCGCGAGGCCTCCAAATGCAATTCGAGGCCTCAGTCCGAAGACTCCAACCCTGGTGCCCTGTGCAGCCTTCCCTCAGGAAGTTACCCAATCTTTGTGTGACACGAAAAGATTTCCCTACTTTCTAGTTCCCGACCTAGAACATGTATGTGTACCACAGTTGTTCATGTATGTATGTATGTTTATTCATGTATGTCTCCTGTGGTGGGATGGCTTATGGTGATTTTATGCAAATGAGTCTCATGGAAGGAGGCAATCAAGAGATCATGGAACCTTATTTCCGAGATGTTCACACAGTGCCCACTCATTTCAAACACTTTAAAGGAATGAGGATTGTATCTTCTAGAGGAACCCGGCAGGGAGAATTCTGTCACTTTTCACTCTAGTATCTAATGTGCTTTTCTATCAGAAAAAAAAATATGTTTAGGTAGTTACTTTAGTTGAAGATGGTTCTTTTCCAATTTCTATGGATTCCAGATGATCACATCTGTTGGTTCTTTCTGGTTTGTCTCCTTTTCCTATACACCTCGTACATGCTGTCTTGAGGCTGGATGACCTGAAAGATTCTGAACATGTGAACTCATGAACTCCGTGATCTCATTGGGGATATACAGACAGTACCTAGATATGCACCATGACAGCATATGCACCCTTTATGCGCTGTGTGTATGTCACATAGATATAGATGGCATTCAGTGTACTATGCCCTCTACAGGCTGATCAGACAGTTGGTCTGCATCCATGCCTGCTTGGTGGAAAGTGCTTCAGGAGTGATGAGTTGGACATTGTGGACCACTCAGTTTGGGGTCATATGCTACAGATTTCCCTAAACTTTAGTTTGAAAAGGGGTAGGGCAAGGTAGACACTGGAGAGGCTATTTTTCTGTATCTCCTTTTTACTTTCTAGGATTATTTGGTCTAGGCTCCAAGGACTCTACGTGTGCCCACTGCCCCAGCCTCTGGATGAGGAATGGTAGCCACTGTTACTATTTCTCGATGGAGAAAAAGGACTGGAATTCTAGTCTGAAATTCTGTGCAGACAAAGGCGCACATCTCCTTACATTTCCGGACAACCAGGGAGTGGTAAGTGAAAACATGTAGAAAATATAGAGCTATTCCTACTCCCTCTTTCTTCCTCTCCCTCCCCTATTCTTTCCCTCCTTTTAGATGACATCTTACTATGTAGTCCAGGCTGGCTATGAACTTGTGGTTTTCCTGCCTCAGCATCCTAGCTCTTTATGTGTGTGTGTGTGTGTGTGTGTGTGTTTAAATATTCATTCATCTGCATTTGTGTATGTGTTTATTTTTTAAAAAATTGTTTAAGTGTGATTTGAACATTTATTTATTTATTTGTGTGCACACATACCATGATATGCTTGTGGTGTGCATAGTGCAATGCTTACCACCATCTCACTACACACACGCACACACACACACACACACACACACACACACGCACACACACACGCACATAATGTTTGCTTGTATTGGGGGAAAAATGCAAAAGCAAAAAGTAACAAAGATGTTATATTAGATGCGGTGAGGCACACCACAGTGTGCATGTGTGGAGGTTCCAGAGACTGAACTCAGGTTGTTGGGTTTGGTGGCAAGCACCTTTCCTCACTGAACCATCTTGTTGGCCTGCATTTTTTCAGATTTAATAGACTTGTATAGCAAGCAGGGACTGAGCAAGCAGGGTTAACCGGAGCGAGCGGGGCGGGAGCGAGCGGGGCGGGAGCGAGCGGGGCGGGAGCGAGCGGGGCGGGAGCGAGCAGGGCCAGAGCAAGCAGAGGTCTTAAATTTAATCCCCAGCAACCACATGAAGACTCACAACCATCTGTACAGCTACAGTGTACTCATATACATAAAATAAATAAATAAATCTTAAAAAAAAGAGAAAGCCAGGGGAGAAACCAGGCACATTCCTCTAAGCAGTCTTTTTAGCCTGTGGGCCCAGAATCGAGTGAAGTCTCAAGCGATCCTGAACACTGGACTGCCACTTTGTCCTTTCTCCTTCATTCTTCCTTGCTACCCCAGCACTCACACTCAGAACTCAGAAGAGGCAAAAGGGGTGGAGATTTGTACTTAGGAGGCTTTTGTCTCTCGCAGCGTGATGCCTGACTCCACCGTTTAGTCTTCCACAAATACTTACTAGATACAGTTTTCTATATTTCTTTGAGGTGTTGGGAAGCTTGTAAGCAAGAGTTCTTGCCATCGCAGTGGTAAATTTTAGATGAGACAGGCAACTGAAGTCATAAATAAATATGGTAATTCGTGCTTTGGAGAAGGCGAACAGTTTGATGGAACGGTGACTGTGGATACTGTTTTATATGGACCCCTCAGAAGCAGGACAGAGGCCTGCACAGTGACAGCCATTGAAAATCCAGGGGGCAGTAAAGGCTGTGCAAAGACCTAATGCAAGAATGCTGTTGGCCTTTTACAAAAAAGAGAAAAGAAGGCAGATGGGGCAGGAAGTCGGTGAATGAGTGGTTGGCAGTGCCCAGATCATGCAAGCCTTTGTATGTGTAGTCAAGATTTTAGGTTTTTAAAGCCTGAAACCCGGTGAAGAAAAGATAGAGGTGCTTCTGGCCTTAGTAGAAAGCACAGAAGAGTTTCCGACTGTCTGCTGTCCCTGGGCATGCAGAGAGAATTTAGTCTTCCTTTGACTCTCTTCTTTCTGGTGAGGATGCAGTCAGGCAAAGGAAAGAGTCTACAGCAGAGCCCATCAATTCTTTCTCTTCAGGCACCATCTTCCAGGAATAGAATAAAAATGACCCCCAGTTGGGACATTTAGTAGCCTCATAATAATAGAGTTGAAATTTCACTGGGCTTTCTTGGTTTCTGAATAAAAGACAATTTTCTCTGAAGGAAATTGTTCCACAAACACTAATTTAAAATATCATAAAAAAGGTCATTCAAGTAATTCAGCCCAAATTCTATTAATTAAGCTGTCAGTGGAAAATATTGAAAATGTAATTATTCATTACATGAATGTTCAACCTCCACGACAAAATTAATCTTCTTGGATACATCCTTTGTTCTGTTTAATGCGTTGGGTAGTTCCTTTAGGGCATCAACATCTTCACTTGATTGTACTACTACTGTACAGAGAAAAGCGTCATTTATCCTGTCCCAGTGGGTAGCACAGCACTCGTGCGGGGACACTTAGTTTAACTCTGTCTTGGGAGCCTGCTGTGGTCACAGAGCACACCGCCCGTGAGTGTAACTGCGGTTGGCGCTGTGGATGGTGAGTGAGGTGAACACTCCTGCAGCAGGGTGGAGCTTCTTTCTGCCAAGTATCTATCAGGCTCCATCTAATCAGAAAGGAAGTGGCAGTGGGGTGGAGCTGACCCAGTATCTTATCTGTTGTACAGTGAGAGTGTGCTTATGAGCTAAAGGTCAGTTCTGGGAGGCGGCTTCTTGTAAAAGACAGACTTCTATTAGAACTCTGAGCCCCGTTAGAATTAGAAGCTAAAGAGGGGTTAGTTATCTGAAGTGGTTGTTTGCCTCAGCTTCCGTTGTTTCAATAAAATCCCCTAGAGCGGATGGCTTAAACAGCAGACAGCTTTGGAGACTGGGATGGCTAAAGTCAAGGTTGCTACTGAGAGCCCCTTTTAGCTCATCCGAGGTTATCTTGCCTTGTGACTTCACTGTAGAGAGAGCTTCAGCTCCGGTCCCTTCTAATTTTAAGGGCATAGGATCCTGTCATGGGGGGTATCATTTTATGACCTCACCTAAGCCTGATCAACTCGAGGCTATCTACTTTTAGATGCTGTCACGTCGGAGGTTAGGGTTTCAACATATGAATTTTGGGATACATAAACTTTTAATCCTCACCTGGATCTGAGAGAGAGAGAGAGAGAGAGAGAGAGAGAGAGAGAGAGAGAGAGAGAGAGAGAGAGAGAGAGAGAGAGAGAACAAACTATGTGATTCACTCAAGGGGTCCCCGGTGTCTTCGTTATCTTTATTCACCATCTTCAATCTTTCTCTTAGAACCCGTTGAGAGAGTACCTGGGCCAGGACTTTTACTGGATTGGCTTGAGGAACACTGATGGTTGGAGGTGGGAAGGTGGCCCAGCTCTCTGCTTAAGGTACAGTGTTTGAGGAGGGAGGGCCGTGAAAGAAGAGAAAGGAAGAAGGAAAAACCTGGGGAAACAGATGGAAGAAAGCAAAGGGTGAAAGGAGAGATTGTGGGGGAGGGGTGGGGTGGGGTGGGGGATGCTTCTCCAGCACAGAGAAGAGTAGGAGTGTCCTTCCTGATTGGGTGGCCCCTGGGAGGGGTGAGGGCCACTCCTATAGCTCTGACCAGCCATCAGGCCATTTCTGCTGCTCTGACTGACTAGCAACCAGCTGCTTCTTTCTTTATACAAGTCTCACAGAACAAAGACAGACTAACGATTACCCAAGTGGTACAGAATATATGTTTGACTTTTCATTACATGTCCAGGGTTACAAGTTCAGTTACAATTAAAAAATACAAACAGAACAGATGATTCTTCCTCTTCCTCTTCCCCTTCCCGTTCTTCTTCCTCTTCCTTTTCCTCTTCCTCTTCCTCTTCCTCTTCTTCTTCTTCTTCTTCTTCTTCTTCTTCTTCTTCTTCTTCATCTTCTTCTTCTTCTTCTTCGCCCTATAACCGCTGCCTCTGGTTTCTTACAGGATTCTTTCTAACAGCTTTATACAGAGGTGCGGTGCCATCCACAGAAGTGGCCTCCAAGCCTCCAGTTGTGAAGTTGCTTTGCAGTGGATCTGTAAGAAGGTCCTTTACTGATGGATGCCACTATGTCCTGAGCCTCGGATCTGCCACATGTCTATAAAAAGAGAGAATGGGCCTGGGGAATCTTTGTCCATGAATGTGTGTTTAACAAATGCCAAACCGGTTACGATATGCCATTAGACAGAGGATTAGCATAACTTCCTGAGAGTTGGTCTTTTTCTGCTGGGCTTTTTCAGTGACTATGTAAGTATTATATTAAAGCCTAAATCTGGGCAAATGAAATAGATAATGTTTATTTTAATGGCTTTAACTGCAGACATTCACCCTGGTTCTCTCATCCCTTCCTCTGCCATCTCTGTCAAAGATATGTGGAAAACTATTCATCTGCAGAAGAATGAACCCCTGCCGTGTCCAGTAACACATTACATAGACATCAACAAGACACAGAAAAGCAAACACCTCATGTCCTCACTCCTGCTTGGGAGCTGAACAAGCCTCTGCCTGAGCTGTGGGGAGAGTGTAGGGTTACCAGAGGGCAAGAGGGATGGGGTGGTAGAGAGTGCAGGGTTACCAGAGAGCAAGAGGGATGGGGTGGGAGAGAGTGCAGGGTCACCAGAGGGCAAGAGGGATGGGGTGGGAGAGAGTGCAGGGTCACCAGAGGGCAAGAGGGATGGGGTGGGAGAGAGTGCAGGGTCACCAGAGGGCAAGAGGGATGGGGTGGGAGAGAGTGCAGGGTCACCAGAGGGCAAGAGGGATGGGGTGGGAGAGAGTGCAGGGTCACCAGAGGGCAAGAGGGATGGGGTGGGAGAGAGTGCAGGGTCACCAGAGGGCAAGAGGGATGGGGTGGGAGAGAGTGCAGGGTCACCAGAGGGCAAGAGGGATGGGGTGGGAGAGAGTGCAGGGTCACCAGAGGGCAAGAGGGATGGGGTGGGAGAGAGTGCAGGGTCACCAGAGGGCAAGAGGGATGGGGTGGTAGAGAGTGCAGGGTCACCAGAGGGCAAGAGGGATGGGGTGGGAGAGAGTGCAGGGTCACCAGAGGGCAAGTGGGATGGGGTGGGAGAGAGTTGCAGGGTCACTAGGGGGCAAGAGGAATGGGGTGGGAGAGAGTGCAGGGTCACCAGGGGGCAAGAGGGATGGGGTGGGAGAGAGTGCAGGGTCACCAGAGGGCAAGAGGGATGGGGTGGGAGAGAGTGCAGGGTCACCAGAGGGCAAGAGGGATGGGGTGGGAGAGAGTGCAGGGTCACCAGAGGGCAAGAGGGATGGGGTGGTAGAGAGTGCAGGGTCACCAGAGGGCAAGAGGGATGGGGTGGGAGAGAGTGCAGGGTCACCAGAGGGCAAGAGGGATGGGGTGGTAGAGAGTGCAGGGTCACCAGAGGGCAAGAGGGATGGGGTGGTAGAGAGTGCAGGGTCACCAGAGGGCAAGAGGGATGGGGTGGTAGAGAGTGCAGGGTCACCAGAGGGCAAGAGGGATGGGGTGGTAGAGAGTGCAGGGTCACCAGAGGGCAAGAGGGATGGGGTGGTAGAGAGTGCAGGGTCACCAGAGGGCAAGAGGGATGGGGTGGTAGAGAGTGCAAGGTTACCAGAGGCAAGAGGGATGGGGTAGTAGAGGCTGCTTAATGGTTTGGTTGGAGTGGGGTGACCATAATGACCAATAATTGTTGTACAGTTGCCAATTTATTGTGAACTTCCAAATAGCTAGGGGGAAGGACTGTGGGAGTTTCCAAATGCCTGAAGGACCGATGTGCTGAGCACTCTGACAGGATCATTTCCACCCACATTGAAGTATCACGCTGTGTCCCATAAATGTGTACAGTCATTATCTATCCATAAAAATTAAAGAAGTCACAATTAAAATGAAAAATTCATTTCTGCTACATATTTATTTTATATCCTGAACTAATCTGAAGAAGAGTGTGCCTGTAGTATTGGTGAGATCATTTTCTGTGTGCACTGGTGTGAGACACATAAAATATGCCAGGTAATGGTACCTTCCCCCACCGTGCATCCTGTCCTAACAGTAGTTTGTTGTGCATGAAGTTTTATTCTGAAACACATGGCTGTAGAGTGTGGGAAGCGGATGACGACAGGGTGAAGCTCTCTGCTGCCCCAGTTCTTCACATTTACACAGTGACCTGCACTTACTCTAGATTTTCAGATACGCTTGCGTGGATGTGGTTGAAAGAGCCAACGTGTGACAGTTTCACCAGACAGACTGGTGAATAAAATAAGATGTTATTTTATTTAATATACATAAAATGTATTATATGTTTAAATAATATAAATATATAAATTAATTTATATTATATATTAAATTAATTATACATTACTATACTAAATTAGTTATACATTAAATTAATTATATATTAAATAAATACTTTTATATAAATAAATGTATGTATAAAATTATACATTAAATTAAATATAAAATTATATATTGTTATACATTTATATACTTTATATATAAATAAATTACAAATATTTAGTCTAGTTATTTCTGCTGGCCCAAAGGCAACAGCTAGTTCAATTTGGATTTTCTGTCCATAGAAGGAAGTGATGGCGAATCACCCCCACTCCCCCCCCCACCAATCTCTCAGCTTTGCTCCTGGGTGGGGAACACTCCTAACTTATGGGTGTGGTGGTACTTTCTCCCACTTTGTTGGGGTAAATATGATGACTCCACTTGGGCCATGGCTTGGCTGATAGAAGGCGTGCAGTTTCAGTTACTATTCAAACAGGAGGAGGGCAGCCGCCCTGTAGGCTGTCACAGAGCAGACTGGATGTGTGCAGCTTCCTTTGCGAAGAGTTCAGTAGATGTGTTAGGATTTCAGAGGGTTACCAGTGCAGAGTGTCATCTGTCACCTCCTCGTCCTCAGGAAGTGTTAGTGTAGAAATCGCTCCTTTCCAGCGGGGTGGGGGGTGGGGGTGGGATGCTGGTCATGCACTCCTGTAATCCCAGCTCTTGGGTAGTGAGAGGATCAGGAGTTTAAGGCTAGCCTCTGTTATGTAGTAAGTTCAAGGCCAACCTGGTCTACACGAGACCCTGTCTCAAAACAAAACAAAAAAAAAACAGAACAAAAGAAAACAAACAAACAAACAAAAAAACCCAAACCAAACCAAAAAACCAAATGATAAAGAAAACAAAAAGCACTGAGGGCAGCAGTGAAAGCCCACATCCTCATCATTTGTTGCCCCTCACGTTTGCTGTTGACTCAGTTTCTCTTCCTTTCCTGGGTGGGAGTTTGGAAAACCTCCAACCAGCTCTTGCAGGCTAAGCTTGAACCCCGTGGCTGACTGCTTTGATGCAGTGTGTGCGCTCATCCAGCACATGGCACGTTAGGGACAAACATGTCATTTATTGGTATTGATGGGTAATCTCTTCCATTTGACTATGCACGCGTGACAGAGTGTGTGTGGAAGTCAGCTCAATTGGCTGAGCCGTTTGCTCCCTCCGTGCCAGGTTTGGTGGCAGGCGTCTCTACTTGCAGGACATTCTCTCCAGCTTGGAATAACACATTTACTTAAGTTACCGCAAGAGTATTGATAAGGTTAAGATTATCAAGAGAGGGAGAAACCTCTGTAGAGGGTATCTGAGACAATAGTTTAAAGGGGAAAACATCTGTATATTCTTTAGAGAGTAGCAGAAAAGGAGGCCTTTGTATCCTTGTGTTTTTATTGTTTTCTTTTACTTTAGTGACAATACGTATTTTTTTTGGACCCCAAGTACAGAGGCCGGCAGAGTGAGTCTCCCAAGTGTGTGTCAGCCTCTTTATCAGACCATAAGTGTTTCTCATCTGCTCCTCCCTCTCACTGATTACTACCACCCTTAACCTTTCCTCTGGGGGATGTTCCTCTGTCTGCCTCCATCTTTAGGAAGTGGACAGTTTGACCTTGGTCTTATATGTAGCTCAATGATTTTCAAAACACACTTGACTGTTGTTTCAGAGTTTCTGTAGTACTAACAGGTCTGTCCACTCACGCTGGTATAATTAATTCATCCGTTAGCTGTATCCACTGTCTTTGAACTTTTATTCTTCTCTCATATGTTATGTCCCCCACTGCAGTTTCCCCCTCCCTCCACTCCTCCTAGTCCCTTCCCTCCCTCTTCTCTCCTCCAGATCAACTCATAAAGTTTAGGTTCCCAAGATCTTCCTGGGAACTGATATCATACTTGGCAGAAAGAGACACCTAAGTGGGTAACTGACACCCACATTGGCAAGGTAAGACATGAGTGCTGGATAAGGCTAGTCCCCCAGTAGAATGCCCCAACCAACGGGATTAGGGATTAGGGTAACTGTACAACAAAGAATGCTCCTAAGGAAATCCACTATCCCCAAATCCTGATTGGTGGAATAACTTGGCATAGATAGATGTGAATTTTAGGCTTAAAACCCTTGTAGGATCTTAACTCAGGGTCATGGTTCAGTTCCTGAATCTGGACCATGGCCTTGATAGATCAGTCCTGGAGTGTTTGATCAATAAACTATCTCTGTTTAAGATCAGTGTTTGTGTGGTTTGTGGGAGGTCATTCTGTCTTTCAGTTTCTTCTTCAGCTTCTTCCTTTAGGACTTCATGGTTTTCTTCACAGAGGTCTTTAATTATGCTTATACTTAGGTTTTTCATTATTTGAGGCTATTGTGACTGTAATATTTGTACCCTAGGATTTCATCCTACTACTTCTCTGACTATATTTATCAGATATAAGAGTCTTTTGGTCGAGTCCTTGGTGACTTTTGAGACCATTATCATCTGGGAAAGGGTAAATTGATCTCCTTACTTATTATTTGTCTTCATTTTATTTTCTCTGATTAAAGTGTCTTTTCTTTCTTTTGAGAGAGGGTACCACAATGTAGATCAGGGTAGCCTTAAAAGCACAGAGATCCACCTGCCTATGCCTGCGAGTGCTGGGATTCAAGGCATGCAGCATCATGCCCGACATGGTTCAAGTATTATATTCCATAAGAATGACCAGAATGGACATCTCTGTCTCATTCTTGATGTCAGAGAAAAACCTTCATTTTTCTCTATTTAGCAGAATGTTGCCTATCTGTTTGATGTATATGTCTTTATGATGCTGAGGTGTGTTCCTTCTGTTCCTAGTTTCTTCACGTCTTCTTCTCATGGAGGAACTCCTGATTTTCGTGTGAATTGACAGGACCCCGTACTTCAGCACACTTACTCATTTGGCAAAGCCTTCTTTGCATTCAAGAACAAGAGGCAATTGGTGCGTGATCTTTTTTGTTTTTGTTTTTCTTTCTTTTTTTTTTTTGGTTTATTTTTCGAGATAGGGTTTCTCTGTGTAGCCCTGGCTGTCCTGGAACTCGCTCTGTAGACCAGGCTGGCCTCGAACTCAGAAATCCGCCTGCCTCTGCCTCCCAAGTGCTAGGATTAAAGGCGTGCGCCACCACCGCCCGGCTGGTGCGTGATCTTTTTAAAGTGAAATTAAATTTGTGATTGCTTTTGAGGACTTTTGTGTCTATGTTCTTCATAAATGAACATCTATGATGTTCATCAAAGAAAGTGCTTTTGCGTATTACTTGGTGTGTGTGTCCTTATCTGGGTTTGGTGTCGGGGTAATACCAATTGTAAAAGTGTTTTATTTGAGCATTCCCTTCTGCTCATGTGAGTTTAGGAAGCATTCCCCTCTCTACTTCATGGAACAAAGTGAGGGATATTTATGTTAGTCCTTTTCTAAAGGTTCTATAGAGTTCAGAAGTGGATCTATTAGGGCTTCAGTTCTTCTTCTGAGGAGAATGCTACTGCCTTGGTTTGGTTTCATGGCTCATTGTAGCGAAACCACTGGGGTGATACCATCATGCCCTGGCTCTGTTCCTGCCTGGACACTCCTCAGACTTCCCCTCCCCCTCCCCCCAAGTAGTCACAGACTCCTTGTCAACACTTTTGAGCCTGTCTATGTATGACCCTGACCGTGGTCTAGACCTGTTAACCAAAATTATTGATGTTTGTGCTGGCTAAACCATAAAACCAAAATAACTAAAAGGAAGTGTAAGTCAACAATAATTGTCATGTGGTGTCTGGAAAATGCCATTAAGCTCTGCAAAAAGACCTATGTTGCTCTGACTCCATCAAACACTGATATAATTGTGTTTTTTTTGTCTTTAAAAAAATGTTGTCCCTCTGAGCTGTGGCACCAAAGGACCTTGAAACGTGAATCCAATCTTGGTCACTTGTCAATAAAAGGATTCAAATATTTTTTAATTGGCTTAATTAGCATGGTTGTCAATAACTATCTTCTGTAGATCATTAGTTCTGTTTTCACTGTTGATGTTGCCTTGGTCTATATCATACATATGCCTAGAAATGTATATGGTCTAGAATTATGTATGTCAAGAACTGTATATACTCTATCAGTCATGTACATGATTAGAAATTTATTATTTATTCTAGACTTTCTGGTTACTGGAGTTTAACTTTTTAAAATAATTTTTTTTTTGTTTTTTCAAGACAGGGTTTCTCTGTATAGCCCTGGCTGTCCTGGAACTCACTTTGTAGACCAGGCTGGCCTCGAACTCAGAAATCCGCCTGCCTCTGCCTCCCAAGTGCTGGGATTAAAGGCGTGTGCCACCACTGCCCGGCTAAAATAAATTTTGTTACGTCCCCACTCCCATTAACCCTTCCTTTGATTGGAGGCCTACAGTGATGTTTTATGTTTACTGGAATTAATGCCATGCTAAAGTCTGTGTCCAGTGGTTCTCTAAAGATCTAATTATTGCTTTCTTTTCAGTATACATTTACACTGATAAAGGCCCAAGGTCCTTTCAGGGAAGAAAGCATTGACTGTACATATTTGGTCTTTCCTCAAGGAAGTCAAACCTCCCTTCCCTGTAAACTGGCTCATGTCAGGAATTTGGCTTTGACAGTTTTGTAATTCAGTTCAGAGTTTTATGTATTTGACTTGAAAGTTTTCTTTTTATAAAGGTCAAGTGAGAGAGTCAGTAGGCTTATCTGTTTTATTCGTGGCCGTGGTCATTAATTAGCCAGTTCACTATTGCGGGTCTGTGTGAGTCACTCCGTTCATTCTGTCATGTTGACTCTGCTGTTGATTGTGATAACTGAGTTACTCTGGAGTCAATACTTCTGACCCTTCAACATTTGCAAATTCTCATTCCCAATATGGTGCTATTCAGAGATGGGGACCTTTGGGAAATTATTAGATTATGAGGACGGAGCTTTCACCCACATAATTAGTGTCCTGCTAGGAAAAGCCCAGGGACCTAGTTTGAAGATCAATCAGTTGTACACTTCAGCAGGTCCACTCATCACCAAAAGTCACGGAGAGGGGAGGATCGTTTCCTGAAGCTCTGGAACCTGACTCTGGTCCAGCAATGCCACGGGCTGGACCACTGCTCCACTATGGAATTTAGTCCTGCAGTCCACATGGATCTTCCCTGGAAGGTGGGGATGTGGCTTTGGTGGGTTAAAGGGAACAAAATATCATGCTGTATATGCTATTATTTTATTTTACCATTTTACCTTCCCACAGTTTCCCCCATTCTCTCTTCCTTTTGGCCATTTTATTTCATTCATTCTTTGATCATCTTGCCCACCTCTTGTTCCTCTTCCAACCTCATCTTCTTTCTCTTCTTCCTCCTTTGTCATGCATGGAGTCTAATTAGAGTTGTCTGTCTGCATGTGGTATAGGGCCGCCCACTGCAGTGTGTTCCCAATTTCTTATTTTTGTGTGGTTTTAATAAAATGGCAGTACTTATATTTTTAACTTTTGCTGCCACCATGTGGCAATCTAGACACATGCATGTCTAGAACTTTATTCAGCTATCGTCTATGTATTATTTACACAAACCATTAAGGAGATGATTATATATGTGTCTATATTTGTTATATTTTGATGGCAGAAATGCATTTACTGTACTAGATTTTTAACTACTATTTTGAAGTACACACCTACCTCTGACAAAAGCAAAATTCATTGTAAAATTTGAATCTTTACTGTACTTGGGGTGCGGGCGGGAGCAGGAAGTTTCAGCTACTTCTGAGCAGAACAGGAGCAAACATAGAGAACACACATTAAATAACAAACAACAGCACACAGAACATGAGACACGCATCCAGCACATGCCATCTCTCATGATAGTATTTATGCTTTAAAATCCCACTAATCTGCACCTAACCTAAGTTGAATAGTCTCTCATTCCTAATTTCACTTCAAAATAAGATACACCCCACCTAGGGATCCATCCCATCTGCAGACACCAGATCCCCACACTATTGCTGATGCCAGGAAGTGCTTGCTGACATGAGCCTGGTATGGCTGTTCCCTGAGAGGTTCTACCAGCACCTGACCAATACAGATGCAGATACAGCCAACCATTAGACTGAGCTGGGGGACCCCAGTAGAGGAGCTAGGGGAAGGACTGAAGGAGCTGAAGGGGATTGCAACCCCATCTGAAGAACAATATCAGTTAACCAGACCACCCAGAGTTCCCAGGGACTAAACCACCAACCAAAGAGTATACATGGAGGGAGCCATGGCTCCAAATACATATGTAGCAGAAGATGGCCTTATCTGACATCAGTGGGAGAGGAAGGAGGCTTGATGCCCCAGCGTAGGGGGGTGTTAGAGGGGTGAGGTGGGACTGGGTGAGTGGGTGGAGGAGCACCCTTATAGAGGCAAAGGGGAGGAGGGAGATGGGGGATGGGATGTGGGGTTTGTGGAGAGGTAACCGGGAAGGGGAATATCATTTGAAATGCAAATGAATAAAATGATTAATAATAATAAAAAGATATGCAATGACTCTGGAAACATGTTTTTCATCCCATTTCCTTACCTAAATGGAGTCTGAAAAATTTGCATAAGAAGGTGGGCTGAATCTTCAGAAAAGTTCCACTGTTTAAAATCCCATTTTGTACCCAGAGGATTCCCCAGCATGTAATAAGGACACATGCTCCACTATGTTCATAGCAGCCCTATTTATAATAGCCAGAAGCTGGAAAGATCCCAGATGTCCCTCAATGGAAGGATGGATATAGACAATGTGGTATATTTACACTATGGAATACTACTCAACTATTAGAAACAATGAATTCGTGAAATTCTTAGGCAAATGGGTGGAACTGGAAAATATCATCCTAAGTGAGGTAACCCAATCATAAAAGAACACACATAGTATGCACTCACTGATAAGTGGATATTAGCCCAGAAACTTGGAATACCCAAGACACAATTCACATATCAAACGATGCCCCAGAAGAAGGAAGAACAAAGTATGGATACTCTGGTCCTTCTTAAAAGGGGGAACAAAATACCCACAGAAGGAGATACAGAGACAAAGTGTGCAGCAGAGTCTGAGGGAAAGACTATCCAGAGACTGCCCTACTTAGTGATCCATCCCATATACAGTTACAAAACCCAGACACTATTATTGATGCCCACAAGAACTTGCTGACTGGAGCCGGATACAGCTGTCACCTGGGAGGCTCTGCTAGTGCATGACAAATACAGAGTGGTACACTCTCAGCCAGCCATTGAACTGAGCACAGGGTCCCTAATGGGGGATCTAGAGAAAGGACCCAAGGAGCTGAAGGGGTTTGCAGTGCTATAGGAGGAACAACGATATGAGCCACCCAGTACTCCCAGAGCTCCCAGGGAAAAAAACATCAGCCAGATAGTACACATGGTGTTACTCATGGCTCCAGATGCATAGGCAGCAGAGGATGGCCTTGTTGGACATCAAAGGGAGGAGAGGCCCCTGGTCCTTGAAAGGTTTGATGCAGCAATGTAGGGGAATACCAGGACAGGGAAGTAGGAGAGGGTTGATTGGGGAACAGGAGGAGGGGAGATAGCTTATGGGATTTTCATGGTGGGAAACAGGAAAGGGGAAATCATTTGAAATGTAAATAAAGATATATCTAATAAAAATCATTTGAACCGTAAAAAAAATAACTCATTTTGTCTTAGAACTTAATGTATTTGCTGAAACAATTTTGACTTTCCCCAAACATTAAATAACAAATGTTCTAAAGAAGTTGAATGTATCTACAATCAGTTTTCCAAAGTTTCCATGAGACAGATCTGTTGTAACCTTCCCATCACACCTCTGCTAGCCATCTGTTACCCTCTGAAACCACACGTGTGGTGGCACAGCTATGATAAAGACCCTTGATAAACGAGCCTCAACTCATTTCCCTAGTCTCACAGTGGCATGAATAGACACTACCATCTTGTTTCTGCTAAGACAGCCTTTTGTTTACTGGAGCATGTATCTGGCACAATTAACTTAGAAAGGGAAAGTTTCATTTTGATTGACTGATTGTCCCTGTTCTTTTAGGTTCTCAGGTGAGGGAGCACAGAGGCCACAGGGCACAACAAACCACAGCAAAACTAAATCAAGTTCTTACCTCAGAGTCACCAAAGAAAAGTGGTAAGCCATTGAGGGGGAGCCAGGTCCCACTAGCCCTGTGAGGACATCATCCAGCTCTTAAAATCCCCATCACCTCCAAAATGGTCAAAGTAACAACTATGGCCTTTACATCTGGGTATTTGTGTTCAGGGTTTGGCCCTCAGCCTGTGGTGCTATTGGGCGGTGGTAGATCTTTTGAAAGGGACTGGCCAGTGGGAAAAAGATAGGCCACAGAGGGGATTATGGGACTCTGCTCTCTCCTTTCTCTTTTGAATTCTGGTCCTTAAGTGAATAGATTTTCTCCTGTGATAGGCTGCCTTGCCCCAGGCTCCAGAATAACAGGCTAACTATTAGGGTTTGAAGCTCAAATATCTCCATAGGCTCATGTGTGTAAACGCCTGGTCATCAGCTGATGGTTCCCAGGTCCAAGGAACACCAGCCTGTTATGGTAGGGAAGCCTAGTGGCTAGGGATATTTATGTTCAAGGACACAAAAACTTGTGAAATGGATTCCTCACACTTCATAGGTCAAGAAGCAAGCAGTATTTGGCTGGGCTAGAATTCTTAAGCTTCACCCCTACTGCCAGCTAGGACCCATATTCCAAAGATTTTAAACCCTTGCAGAACAGCACCAACTTGGGACCAACCAACTGCTCAAACACCTGAGCCCATCGGGGACATTTTGCATTCAATCACGACGCCTTCCATTACATAACTTAATAGATTTATCATTGTGGTCTTCAGCATGGCACCCACCGGTCAGTCATTTTCCTGTCACTAAAGGCCTCTCTCTTTTTTTTCTTTGTAAAAAGTGTTTTACCTGGATGTGTCATATCCCCTGCTTTCCCCATGTGTTAGAAATTGAACCCAAAGACTTGAATATGGTCAAGTGTTTTACCATCAAGCCATAATCCCTGCCTTTGGATGTTTTGAAAGATGGTCTTGTTATGAAGTCCAGACTCACTTGGCACTTGCAAAGTAGCTTGGGTCACTCTTGAATTTGTGACTCTCCTGCCTCGTCCTCCAGAAATGCTCTGAATGCAAGTCCAAATCACCATTTCTTGCTTGCAGTATAGTCTTGTTTCACTAATACACCCATCATGATTTTCTTATGGAGGTAAGGTTGCCACAGTGATACACATCATGTTCAGAGCTCTGTTTTATTTTAAAGTGTTTCCCATGTTCACAATGCATGCTCTTCTGTTTAAATGTCATTTCTGTCCATCGCAAATGTGGGGTATAGGGCAAAACACTAACTGAACATAGAATAAATTTGTATTAAGTGAAGAAATAATCACAGATACTCAAGAACTGTGCCTTTATTTACCAAGCTTGTTCAGTGTTTGTATTTCAGAGACAAACACAAATCACCATTTTGAAGGTTCCTGAGTCTGGGGATTCCAGCGATGCCTTGTCCACAGATAGGAGTTTCAAACATTTTGTTTTTCTGTGTACAGGAAGAGAAGAAAATCACACATGTGGTGAGTATAATCTAACTGGGTACAGACAGAAGGGTTCTCTGCAGGAAAGCAAACGGGCCATGGTGGAGAATGGGATCCTTCAGATTTTCTGCCATAAGCTACCATACCCTTTGGTAAGGAAGTTAGAGGAGTCTCCTGGAGTTAGTACACCAATCCAAAGGTGCACATTTCTGTGGTTTCAATCAGTGAGAATTGTCTGAGCTCATCTAACAAAAGTTCGGGGTAGTTTTGAGGGGAAGGTCAGAGGAAGGCTTGTGTTAGGAGGCTCAGTGCTCACCTGAGCTGCAGGGGCTGTTGTATTCCGCAAATGCCACTTCATCTGAAAGACACGGGATTCAAACTTGAGAATGGGAGCTTTTGAGAGAGGACTTTGTGGAGGGTAGATGATGTGTTAGGACTGACCACTTTCCTCAATCAGGACCTGGGTGATTGCTGAAAAGTCATCTCCTTGGGGACATCAGACAAACCAAAGGAAGAAATTTCTCCCCTTGAAGCCACTGATTGACACTTTTACCCTGGGCTAGCAAGATGGCTCAGTGGGGAAAGGTGCTTGCTGCCCTGCCCGACAACCTCAGTGAGTTCAGTCTTCAGGATCCGCATGGCAGAAGGAGAGAACCCATTTCCCCAAACAGCCTGCTGACCTCCACAGGCACTGTGATGTGCCAGCTTCTCACAAAATAAAGAAACAAATGTATACCAACACCGGAATCATTTACCCTGTAGGGAAAAGTCAAAGTGTGCTTCTCCTATAGTGTTTGAGCAGAGTACTAGCTGTGATTCTTGTAGACATGTAGCCTTTCAGATTCTGTGCTGCGTTTCTGTTTTCCTTCAATATTTCTTGAATTCGTCTAGTCTGAAACATTTGGTATATCTCTTCACTTGACAGAAAAACCCCTATTTAATTCCCCAGCTCTGGCTTTGCTCTCTTTCTTTGGCCATCACTGTGCACACAGGCTACAGTTCTCGCTCATCTTTTTATTCCTACTGTAATTGTGCAACTCTTCATCTCCCCATTGCTGTATTCATAAGGAGAATTGTGTGTCTTTCAGCCTAGAGACACTACTTTGTAAAATGTTTGATCTCTTGGGTTATGTCAACATGTTTGATCCCACATGATTGCTTGGACAAACAGAAACAAGGCATCAGTGGCTGAATAAACTGTAAATTTATAAATGGTTGTCTGGCCTACATAATGGGCCAGTGTCTGAAAAGCAATTGTTTTTAATAGTGGGTATGATGGCATATGCATGTAATATCAGTTTTTGGGAGGGTGAGTCAGGAGGACTGAGAATTTGGACTAGCCTGGGCTACATAGTGTAAAAAAACCAAAACAACAAAACCAACAACAAGTTTCCTTAGGGTCCACCACCATCTCTTGCTCACCTGTCTCATAGTAGTCATAGACTTTCACGATGGCAGGCTGCAGGTTCTTTACTGGGATGTCTTGTTGAATGATGAAGGAGAAGGCCAGTGTCTGATTGGTCACCTGGGAAAGAGAGAAAAATGATCCAGACTCATGAGAGGGGCTGGGGTTTGTCTTCAGCATGACTCAGTTATCATTGGAGAGCAGCTAACCTCACAGTCAAGGCCTTCCGTAACTGCCCATCTATGTGGTCGGTGAAGTGGAGATACGGACTTTAGACTGGGGACTTGAGAAACTGAGGTAGAGGCTCCTGGGAGTATGTGAAGCCTTTCCAGTCTATTAAACCATTCCAAAAATCCATATTCCTCCTTAATGTATGATTTTGACTTTGTCCATTGAGAGAGGTGTTAAACCCTTTGACTTGCTGACTTGAGACCCTATGAAGTCCCAGGAAAACCAGCAGTGAGGAAAGAAGATTTAAAGATTATTATTATTATTATTATTATTATTATTATTATTATTATTATTATTATTATTATTGTGTGTGTGTGGTGTATGTGTGTGTAGTGATGGAGCCCAGGAGAGGGGATCGAATCCCCTGGAACTAGAGTTACAGGCAGTTGTGAGTTGGTATGACTTCTGGGAACTGACTTCTGGTCTTCCCCAAGAGCAGTAAGTGCCCTTGACTGCAGAGTCATGTCTCCAGGACAGAAAAAAACCTCAAAGTATCATGTCGTATGAGGCGACGTGCCTCTAATTCTAAAGGCTTCCTTTAGAATCAGGAAAGACGGTCCACCTCGGCATGTCTAGGGAGGCGGGAAGGACCCTCGCCTGACTTACATAGATCAAGGACCGTCCACCTCGGCATGTCTAGGGAGGCGGGAAGGACCCTCGCCTGACTTACATAGATCAAGGACCGTCCACCTCGGCATGTCTAGGGAGGCAGGAAGGAATCGTACCTGATCCAGATATAACAGGACATTGTTGTTGCTCACTTCTGTCCTGCTCACGTGCTCTAATTTTTCAAGCTGAAAATGAGAGAAAACCCCCACATTACCAAAAAAGCAAAGGCCTTGGGGGTGAGAGAGTTAAATGAACTGTGGAATGCTGATGATAGAATGCTGATGTTATTGAATTTATTTAAATGAGTGGGAAGAAACTTTTCCAATAAGAATGAAAATATATTTAGAAAATTGTGAATGCTACTCTACTAAAGGCTCGACTGAATACGACCCAACGTAGTAATAGGTATTTTTGACTTTTGTTTGAACATAATAATAGTCACCCATTTAGTTAGCCCATATTCTCTGTGCTCTGCTATTGACCTTAGCTTGTTGTTAGTTTTCATAGTTTTCAACACATCTAAAACTACACCTACAATTCTGAAATTTAATATTATTTTCCCCTGAATCATTATTGACCATGTTCATTACACTTTAAAAGTTATTGTTAGCTATATTGTGAACTCAATGAACTCAGACACCTTTCTTATGCTACTTATGATGGCTTCTATCACAATCCATACCTACATCAGCATTTTAACAAAATCCAAGTGTGTTAAATTAGTGCTAACATTGCTTTGACATGGGTTGACAGAATTATGACGGTGTTGGTAGGCTCCTAGTCTGAGGATTCAGAGAATCCAAACATCTTGTCTTTGCTTGCTTACCTTTTTCACTGTTGGTTTCAATGGGATGAAACCAGATACCATCTTCACATCAGCAATCACCATGTTGGAGGATGGACGGCTCCCTGTGTAACTACAGACCAAAGAAGTGGATAGGAATCATTTTCATAGTTTGAATCTTGCCTCCTTTGAGGTCCTTAGTAATTCCTGATATAGCCTGTGTTATTTTTCCATATCTTAAAATATATGGCCTTTATTGTCAATATAAATAGTTTTGAAAATAGACTGCATAACAATATCATCTAGAGAGTACATTAAAATAGCTGGATCCAACGGGTATGCTGGTGTGCCGGCAGAGTCTGCTTAGCCAGTAAGAGACCTAATATCAAAAACGAGTATGTATGGAACCTGAGGGCTGATGACTTACATTATCCTTTGTCAAACCCACATGTGCTGACACACACACACACACACACGCACACATGCGCACGCATATGATGATAGGTCATGCTATGGATGTATTCTTTTCATCTCTTTGGTTTCTGCAGTTAGACCTGTTGCTGGTTATATTTTGTACGAAGCTTTTGACAGTTGTCAGAAGAACTGAATATCTTTTTTCTTCTAGAAAAATGGAATCTTAAAAGACCAGGAAGGCTATTCTTTGTTGGTGAAGAAGAATAACCCATGTTAAGGACTCATGGAAAAGAATAATGTATTATTTTATTATGATAGTGGGCAAGAAAGGAACCCTAAAAATAGACTAATTAGAAATTATAATTCTATAATTCTTCATTGTCCACTTTGTTGAAGTTCAGTATTTTTATTCATTTTATTTTACAGACAAAGCAAAATGTTAATGAAAAGATCCATTTTAGATATCTTTGAACATGTTCCATGAAGAGTTCTCGGAAGGCAGCTCTATAGTAGCTGAGAGACAGAGACAGAGACAGAGACAGAGACAGATGCTCATACAGAGACAGAGACCCATGCCTATTTCATACCTGATTTCTAGTGAGATCTGGAAGCTGTTGTGGCCTTTGGGGTTATTACAAGTTAGAGGTACTGTCTGTACCTGTAGAGCAAATGCAGACTGCTGCTTCTCCAAGTGCGTGTTGTATCTCAGAGTAGTCTGACAAACAGAGAACAGAACTATTTCACCTCCATTGCACTGTGTCCTTAGGTCAATTTTTCCCAATTTGAGCATAATATGTGAAGGTAGGCAAAGTCAGACTTTCCATTTTGGGGAAGGAGGCTCCCAGCTGCACAGCCACAACGTCCCAGCATCTTACCTGAGCGTACACACATCCTTCCCCTGACACAGTGATGCTGTAGTCCCCAGGAATAAACGGTAATGGGACCTGCTGCAGCAACAGGCGATTACTGTTCTCTACTTGGAACTTTTGGGAAAATGGCCCTGAAAACTGGATGGTCACCAAAGAAGATTTCTGGCTTTTGGAAAAAGTAGCTGCTCCATATTTGGACAGAGCATCGAGGGCCACCACAGTGTCCTGATAGGAATGAATAAAAACGTTCAGGATAGCATCCAATTGTAAGGTGTTGAGCTCTTCCCAAAGTTCGTTCCAGCTGTGACAAACTGTCATGAGATTTTGTCTCATTTGATCTCTAGACTTTATTTCAGGCTTCAATATAGAATACATGTGAGTGTCAAAAACATTCACATGGTTTTCCTTAGAGTGTCCTAGCATATGTAAATGCCCCCTAGCCAGCAGAAAATACAAATACAAATTAGATTTTGCTCCCAGCATGTAGTGTTTTTCTTCCTTTGACCGATTCCCATGGTTACGCCCTACTCCATCGACAAATTTGCTTCTGCCCTTGCGGAGACATCTAGACACGCCAAGTGCCTGTCCTGATTCAGTCTTATTAAACAGAAAAAAGCTACGCTCTAGTGTCGTCCTTCACTGCCTGGCTCCCCAGTGTGGCTTCCCAGTGGCACACTCTGGGGAAGTGTACTTCATGATCCAGAAAGGATCTCTGTCACACGATCCTTCCTGATCCTGAGAGCTCTATTGCCATCTTGAGAACAGAGCCCAACAAGAGGGCAGAAGGATGCAGCAAGGGTTTTACTGTCACAACAGGGACTGTCTATTGAAAGGAGAGAGGGAAAGAACTGAACCGCAAAGCGGGTGGCTAGAATCGTGGAAGTTTTCTTTTCGAACATTGTATTTCTCATTTAGAGGAACCTACCATCTTGCTATACTTCTCTGGAGATTTGTTCTGCCATATATGCCCAGAATACCTGGAGCATAAATTATGGTTATTCTGGTAGATGTATATATTTGGAGATGGGAGATATTATTACCTCGTGAGAGTTCTACTGACTAGATGATAAAGTGAATAGTTTATAGTCCTGATTGTTCCCAAGTATCAAGAGATAAAGTCGGGCAGTAGGACTTCCTGCTTGCTTGGAGAAAGCCTGAGAGTGATCTATTCACATAAGATTAGGAGAGTCTGTCAGGAGAAGGGAAACAGCTGTACCTAAGGTCAGTAGGGAAATAGACATGTCGATTTGGTCTTAAGTCTCCACATGCTGTTATAGGGTGAGGGAATTATATCTAGGATTCTAGATATTCCAGGATTTTTGCCATTGTTTTACACTAAGGATTGGATCTGGGTTAGAAGTTCTCAGCAACATTGGCCCATTTCACTAATGGTAGTGTGAAGAGAACTGTGGCTGGAGACAGGAACTAGGGCAATTTATTATAGGATATATCATCCCTCACTTCCTACAGACACAAAATATCCAAGAGTAACATTTCCTTGTTCTTTCTCTCCTCTTCACTTTTTGATGGTTCCTGCATCTCTTGTTCAAATCTCCTAACCCCATGGAGACTCTGAAGGAAAACCACCAACCTGCGTGGAGGAGAAGCCGCCTTGGGAATTCTGCTGCTTTGTGAGCCACTTGACGGTGCTCATCGACAAAGCCAGGTCATCGGGGGTGGGGCCTGGCTGGGCCGTGAGCCGAGCCAGGACCACATAGGCGCTCATCTCTACTTCAGCAGAGGAAGCTTGAGGCTTGTACAAATAACTCTCCGATTTCTTGGGTTTCTGAGGTCTTTCCCAATGGATGGAGTTGTCTTAGGGTAAAAATAGAGAAATAATTAAAAGTCTGAGTGGTCAGGGCTAGAGAGATGGCTCAGCGGGTAAGAGCACTGATTGCTCTTCCAGAGGACCTGAGTTCAATTTCCAGCAACCACATGGTGGCTCACAACCATCTGTAATGGAATCTGATGCCCTTTTCTGGTGTGTTTGAAGACAGCTACAGTGTACTTATATATGTAAAATCAATAAACAAATCTATTTTTTTAAGTTTGAGGGGTCAATGACTGCATGTCCATATGTAGAAAGAAGGAACTATAAAAGGTTGTAGAAGGTTTTAAAAACTTCACTCAATACAACCGGATTTACTAATCCGCAGTAAAAATCTGCAGTTGGTGTAATGGGTCATGATTGAGAAAGACCGAGGGCAGAAATGTATAAGTTATTAACTAAATTACATCCTCAGTGGTGCTCTAGCAGAGCTGTTGAGGAGAAAATGGCAGACACGATTCTTTTACTCATTATCTCCCTGTCACACCAAACAAGACGTCGATTGTTCAGTGTTCAAACCAAATGACTTAGTAAAGTTTCCCAGTGGATTTAGAGTTGCAATCGAAATAGCAAACCCTCGATGCACCTTTCCTCTTTGTGTTCTCTGTAGCCTTTGCTGCTCCAGGTAGGTATATGCGTATCAGAGAGAAAAACTAAGCTTTAACTACATTCACCTTTGTAACCTAGTTAGACCTGTGTGCATTCTACTGTGATATTATATTTGTTGATTTTGGTTACACTATCAGAAAATACCAAACAGAAGGCTGTTATATAGAAGGAAGACTCATTTCTTTTTTTTTTTTTTTTTTTTGATTTTTCGAGACAGGGTTTCTCTGTGTAGCCCTGGCTGTCCTGGAACTAACTTTGTAGACCAGGCTGTCCTCGAACTCAGAAATCCTCCTGCCTCTGCCTCCCAAGTGCTGGGATTAAAGGCGTGTGCCACCACCGCCCGGCTGGAAGACTCATTTCTTAATGGGGCAGTTCAAGGAGAAACCTCAATGAGCCACAGAGATGGGACTAACAGGTAATGCTCTTTCCACGCTCTGACTGCTCCCCTACTTTTCTTCACCGGAGCTGGATGGAGGCAAACATGAGAACACACATTCTCACCTTCTTTTATAGCTTCCTTATCAAGTGACTTCAGGATTTCATTTCTCTTATCCTGGTTCCCCGCCAGAGCGAAAGCATAGGCCATCAGTGCCTTGGTGTACACAAAGTTGCCATTTCCTCCTTGCTCTATGGTCTTCCAGGATGACTCTAGGCAGCTCAGGGCTTTGGTGACAACAGGTTGCTGTTGGCAGAACAAGGAAAATGGGGTTATGTGAAAAAAGGGTCCTAGCAGGTCCCAGGACAAGTATGGAGGCTATAGGGGATTATGCTTTTCAAATCAATCCTCCCTCTTTCCCTCCCCTCCCCTCTCCTCCTCTCCCCTCCATTCTTCTCCCTCTCTTCCTCCTCCTGACTTTTTCTCCATCCCTCTCTCCCTTTTCCTCTTCCTCCCTCTCCCTCCCTCCCTTCCTTTCACCTTCCCTTCATCCTCTTCTCTCTCATTCTCTCTCATCTCTCCTCCCTCCTCCCTCCCTTCCTTCTCTCCATTCTTTCTCTCTCCCTCTTTCCCTTTCCTTCCCTCCCTTCTTCCCTCTTCCCTCGCTCCCTTTCTCCCTCCCCCTCTCTCCATCCCTTCCTTTCTCCCTCCCTCCCTTCCCCTCCTTTCCTTCTTCCCTTCTTTCTTTCTGATTTTCTTCCTGTCACTGATTATCTGGCTACCCTCCCTTTCCTCTATCTTTTGGGAGCCATGTCTTTTTAGAAACTACATTCCATTTAACATACAGACTAATAGGGATGTGCTTTCTGGTTGGTTTTTGGAACATATCCAGGATTTCATTGAACAAGTGGATGCTCATTAATGGAATCTGACAAATGCAAAGCATTGTTAAAAAAGAAAGCTGCCAATTGGCTTTAGAGAGAATGGAAAGCCACAGGCTTTACACCAGTCTGGGATGCTGGCCCCTACCGTGGCTGGGAGTGAACTCTCCAGAAGAGCGATGATTATATAGGCAGAGAGGTTAATTTCATCATCTACTCCCCCCTGCAAATAAGAAGGAGTGAGATCAACAGAATATACAGCAAGCAATCCATCCAAGATGCCTTCCCCGCTCATGGCCAATTCACGTATTCAATGGAAGTTCCCATTCATATCCCCATTATGAAAAAGTACATTCCCCACCTAGAGGCTTACTCCTCCCCATGGTAAGTAGTATGACCTGACTTTAAGGTGTTCTTAGGTCACCTTCATGGCATTGTTGAACAGTGATCCAGAGCTCTGGAAGCAGCCATTGTCCTTCTGCTGCTTGGAGAGCCAGCTGAAGGCGTGGGTGATGTGCGATTCATCGATGAAGATGAAGGCTCGAGCTTGGGCAAAAGACTTGAGCACAAAGGCTGTGAGCCTGATGGGGGAGGGGAGTGGGGAGATGAAGCTTTTGTTCTGAGGCAGTCCCTCCACACGTGGGTTCCCAGGGGCCCGGTTCACACTCATGATCAATCAGTCTAAGGGTCTCTGAGCAGAGCAGCTGAACAGTGTCTCTGGCTACTCCGAAGTAGTCTTCCATTCCTTGGCCCACTTGGATGGGTAGGCACTAGGTGTGGTTTCAGGTGCTTCCTGCTTTCCTTTCTCATTGCTTCTATCTTGCGCCCTCTGGTGTTTATCTAACACACCTGCATGCTTATCCTAGGCTTCCTCCCACTTTCCATGGCTTCCTTTTGTAGAGAATAATCTCCTTTCCTAAAAACCCCCAGCCATATGTTTTCTGCCTCAAAAAATTAGGTCCCTCATCTTGGTTTACCTCTGTTTTATGCTAGTCTCTATCCTTTGTCACCTGTTGGTCGTTTGTCTGTGTGTTTTATCTCAATCACATTATCTTTTTGTTTTGTTTTGTTGTTTTTAAGTAAGTGGGTAATTTTTAAAAAAGATGTATTTATTTATTTTATGTGAGTACACTGTTGCTGTCTTCAGACACACCAGAAGAGAGCCTCGGATCCCATTACAGATGGTTGTGAGCCACCCTGTGGTTGGTGGGAATTGAACTCATGACCTCTGGAAGAGCCGTCAGTGCTCTTACCCACTGAGCCACCTCTCTGTCCCTCAATAATATATTCTTCTGTAATGTAAGGTCACATGAAGAATGGCAACAGCTTTTAAGTCTCAGTTATGAGCATCTTTGGAAGCTCAAGCCAAGGGTAGCCAGGCCTTTACTGATGAGTGATCTTGGATAGAAATGAAAAAGTCTGCTTCCTGAAGTCAGTAAAGCTCACGGGACAGTCAAAGCAGAGGAGCCGCGAGGGAATCTGAGTTCTGTAATTCATGATCTGCACTACCTGAGACACGTCCCTCTCTGGCCCAGGCATCCGCTAGACTTCCGTGAAATAAGATGATGTACAGCTGCTGTGAGGAACAAGACCTGGCACACAGTGGGACTGTTCTTACCAAGTGTTCCCTTGTTCATCTTCATCCCCGAAGGCGCTGTAGGAGCCGTCCTTGTGTTTGTAGTTCAGCTCCCTCTGATAACCTGGAATAGAAGGTTTTGGGTGTTTTCTGAAGAAACAGATACATCAGAGAATGGAAGGCTGTCTACCTGACGTCAGAGAGGCCCTCACGCACGTGCCCTGGCTTAAAGGACTGACTGAGACCACTGCTCAGCTCTCCCCTCCAATGCTAAGCCCATTTCTTAGACCTTTCTAGAGAGAATATTTACAGGAACAAGGTGGAGTTTCTGAGCCGTACTGACCAGCTCTGAGGAAGCCAAGGGCCTCGGACTTGATCTTCTGAGTCAGCTGTTGGGTTTCGTCCAGATATTTCAATACATAGATGTTGGGAGCGAAAAGGACCATATTCTGCTCCCCACAGCCGTACGGCATCTGGAGAAGATTTTGTGTGTTTTTTATGGCTGAACTCAAGATATCACCTGGAAGTGAGAGGTGTGACATCAGAATAGCCATTATCTTCAAGAACAAAATAACGCTGTTAATAGAATCATTTCTCAGTGATGTGAAGGAATTTTATGGGTGACATATGCTGGAACCCAGTGGGAATGGAAGGGATAAAGACAGAATAAGGATGTTAAAGAGATCAAGTGTAGTAGTTTGGAAGCTACATTTGGAACCATGGCGGGGGCAGGGAAGTGGTAGTGACTGTTGTTCCAAGTCCCCCAGGGATGGAGTGACTCACCCATCACAGAGAAATGGGCTCGGGCTGAATCTTTCACTACTGTTGGTGGGAGCGCCAGGGACAATTTTTCCGATACCTCAGCATCTTAATAAGCAAAACAGACAAGTAGATAATCAGCTCTGCATATCTAAAGTGCCCTAAGATCAGTGGCTTCAGAACTGCATCTTAAGCTTTGAGTTCTTGCCTCTCTAGAAAAATGAGCTTGAGGTAAATATCACAAATCCACATTTCCAGGTACCACAGGCCTGCCAAGCTCCATTGCCTTCTCTTTTATCACCCATTGCTTTGACACAAAGCATCTGTCCAAAATGTAATGTCTGAACCTCTGGGATCTGTGTTCTTCTACTTCTATCAATGTTCTAATTAGTTTTAATGAACACAGGAAAAATGTGCTATTGACTTAATTTTGATGTAGGAAAATCTTGCTTGTGTGTGTGTGTGTGTGTGTGTGTGTGTGTGTGTGTGTGTGAACTTTGACATAAGTTAGTGTTTTCTGGGAATGGGGACCCTCAATTGAGAAAATGCCTCCATAACTAACACTAGGCTATAAGCCAGTCTTGAAGCTTTTCTTTTTTAATAATAGATGTGGTAGGTCCTGGCCCAGTGTACGCCATCTGTGGTGTGTAAGAAAGCGAACTGAGCAAGGGCAGAACAAGCTAGGAAGCTGCACCCCTCCACAGCTCCCACTTCAGTTCCTGCTTCCAGATTCCTGCCCTGACTTCCCTTCATGATGGACTGTGATGGATGGTGTAACCTGATCAACTCTCCAAGTTGTTTTTGATCATGGTGTTTTATCTCAAGGATGGAATCCTAAAACAAAGCAATGTGTGAATAAACATCCAATTTGTCAGAATAAGTGAATGGAGAAATCCTGAGCTGGCTTTTGTTCCCTGAGTTGCTCGGGAGGCTCTCTGATCTCTCCCATGCAGCTGTCATGGACGGCTTTCCTATGGCAGGGATGATGGGTAGATTATTACATTGTAATCAGTAACTATGAGGGGAAGCAGAGTTGACCGGTGGAAAGAATAGGGCTTTTGTTATCCTATCTTTGGATTTTTTTATAAATTATCTCCAGTGACCACCCTTCTTGCTCTTTCTTTCATGGAAAACATTTAAAGGATTTTAGTATTCTATGATGATTTTCTTCCACTTACTGTATTAGGAACTGCTACATTAGTTTACCTGCTTAACAAAGAAGTTTGCTTTATTTCAGCTCTTTCATTAACTTTCATATAATAATGGATTTTACATTAAATTAAAGTTATTATTCTAATTTCTTTATTCTTTTTGACAAATATGTTTTGAGTAGACACTACAAGCACCCGCTAACAGAGGTGCCGGCAATGGAGTCATTATTGTGAGTGGACAGACCCTGACAGTCTGCTTGTCCCTCCTAGGGGACAATGAGCTTCCTCTTGTATGATACATTGCTGTATTTTCTTGGCAATAGTTAGCTTCCAGTGAGGAGCAGGTATATAAAAGAGTAAGTCAATAAAAACAACCACTAGAGAAAAATGTTATACTAAGTACACACCATGGTTTAGCTTGGCTTATGTATGAAATTTTTTCAGCCATATAAATCTTCCTTTTTATTTATGATCTAACACAAAACACATATGGTATGGTACTTCCCAAGATAATCTCTATATTCCAACTCCCCCCCACCTTTTAAAAGAAAATTTCAATTGTGAGCTCTTCTCAGTCATTCCCTATCTATAACTTTCTAAGTATTGAGATGAATGAAGAGGCTTCGGTATTCTAAAAATAAAAAGGGCTACAGTGAACCGTGAAGTCCTGGAGAAACTATACTCTTGAGAGCTGTACTGGGTAAATGATGATTTTAATTTACAAGACTCAGTTTTGTTGGTGTTTGAGGGGTTATAAGGTATATAGTTTTCTGATTTTCTTATAGGAATATTGCAAGATCTCTGAGTAGGCGATTCAAGTTACTGTCTCATTGCTGTTTTGAAAACTTCTCACCTGATGTGCAGAGCAGTGAGCTGAAGGTATGTTCTTTCTTGATTCCTTCAGGCTTGGACAAAAAGATAGGAAATTCAGACATGAGAAATCAAAATACTGAGTGTGTAAACACCAACTGTACAAGCACAGCATTGGTGGAGGGAGTTTTTTGTTTTGTTTTGTCTTTTGAGAGTTTTACTTGTGAGGTCATGCGCTGGAATGACTTCAGCATGTGAGAATTTGCCAGGTCCAAAAGAAGGCAATAGGGAAAGATAATAAAGAAAAAGGAGTGGGGCATAATTGGAAGAAAGAGGTATAGCCTTAAGAAGATAAACTGGCTTAGATCATCCCCCTTGCACTCAAGCTTGTTAAAAGACTAGGAAGGGGGGAAAAAAGCAGAACACATATGGGTTTAAAAGCATGGGCTTGCCATCTTGCCAACTATCTCAAGGTTGTATGTTATTATCTTTTATTTTTCCTGTAAATATAGTCAACATTGCTCCATTTTCTGGACTCAGCACACTGCTGGCTAAGAAGGTTTACTCACCTCAACTCTCAGGACTTTGATTACTGTGTCCTTTCTCCCAGTCTCAGGAACTGTGGTCACCTCAGAACCACAGGGCTCTGGGGACTGTTGTGCTTCCGCAGACACAGAGAAATTCACATTCCCTGAAACAAACAGTGCAGAGAGATGAGCTCAGATCTGCCAGGAAACAGGCATCTACCAAAGCCCCAAGATCTGCAGGGTATCCTTGGTTCTAGGAGTGGTTCAAGAGCTTGTCTTGTATTTAAGAAGGTGGTAAGCACACACCAGAAGCAGTAATGACTGAGAGCTTCCTCTTGGGGACCCAAATGAGAAGAAAGTAACTGAAGAAACCTTTCTACACTCACCTTTTCTGGGTAGAGCCCCCTTACAAATTTTTCACTCACCTAAAACTTTGGGAGTTACCAACCAGGATGAGGTGTGCCTCCCGTTGGCACCGAGGCAGTAAGAATCTTGGTCTTTTTCCACTGGGACAGCTGTGAAACCAGGAGCAGCTTCCAGCTGCACAGTCATCTGTGGCCCCACAGGGAAAAAGGAATAGCAAAATAAATAAATGAAAAGAAAGATGTTGCCATGGAAAGACAATGTGTAATTTGTGGGAGTAGGTAGGCTAAAGACTCTGAAGGGGATTTGTGTTAGAAAGAGAACAGGAGAGGATGTGTTTGGAAAACATGTCTAAAATGTCATGTAAGTTGACACAGAAGGCTTGCATAGATTTCATCCCCACATACATGTCTAGAACTTTATTTAGTTATCATCTATGTATTATCTACACAAACCATTAAGGAGATAACTATATATCTACTTATATTTGTCTACTTATATTTGTTTTATTTTGATGGCAGAATTACATTTACTATATTAGACTTTTGACTACAATTTTGAAGTATACACCTTCCTCTAACAAAAGCAAAATCCATTGTAAAACAATATGCCATTTTATCCTGACAACTTCATATATCTATGTAGACCAGGTCCTTTAATTGTATACAGAGGCTACATGGAATATCCTATCTCTGTCAGTACAGTATGTGCTGATTAAATACTGGCAACATCACCTAATTTTATGTCGTGTCCATATTTTTAAACAACTCTTTTCTGTATATATGTAGCTAGAGTCTGGGAATTGTACAATCTTCCCCCCTTTCTTTCTTCTTTTCATTTAAGTCTTAGTTATAATTTACACACACTAATTGCTCTCTTCCCCTCTGGTACGCTTAATTCAGAAAGATGTTCACCGGCATGCTTGTAGGGAGGTAGTTCAGCACAGTGGCTTTGAGCATGAAGGCTTCTCCACGGATCACAGAGTAGGGCAATGTGACCTCCACAAAGAAGGGCTGGAAGGCTTGGAGAGGTACTGCAGAAGAGAGGCCAAGGCCAGTGTCATTGGACAGGCAGAAGGCTCCGGCCTTCCATTCAGTGATGGTGTCAGGGACTGTCATCTCCACTTCAGCCACTCCTGAGGAGCTGGGAGAGTGAGAGTGTAAAGCACAGAAAGTGAGCACATGAATTAGTTATCTCTGAGATGGTAACTCTGAGTGTGACAAGACACCATCCCTTTGAGTCCTCCGAAGGAATCATAGGAAGTGAACAGAGAAAACGAGATTCCAGATGGCAAAATAAAAGTAATATTGTAATATTCAGTAATATTGTTTTCCAACTCAAGTCATAGCCCCACAACATCTTGAAGTTCATATGTTATTGGAAATCTGAACATAGATTTGAGGTTTTCTCTGAATTCCCATCTTCAAAATATCATAACAGTCTTATGACTTACATGGTCCACTCCATGTAGCAGTCCCATAGTCTGCTCCATGTAAGACTCTCTCATCTACTACTCAATATGGTGATCCTGAATAGTTTTAACTAACAGGCAGGTATGTGATAGTTTTTATGTGCATTTTCTGGGAGTGATGGAAATACATGTATTTCTTTTGTTTATGATAAAAATTAATTAGAGAAATACAAGAAGACAAAGAAAAATTTTATACCCAGCCCAAATCATACAAATGGAAATCACTTACTTTACTGTGACTATATCCCAGACCCAGGTTTCAGGAAAATATTTTCGAATAGTCTTAGTAAGTGAATCTTTAGGAGGTGGATCTTTACGTGGTGGATCTTTACGTGGTGAACCTTTATATAGTGGCTCTATAGGTGGTGGTCTTTCATTTGCTACTGTGCGCAAATCTTCAATAAAATCCATTTCCAAAGCAGGCACTGTGAAGTTACAATGGAAGAAATAAACATAGTACTTGAATACAATGGGACACAATGGTATAGTGTAAATGTAGTTAAATTTTCAGTTTCTTCTTGACCGTTAAACACTATAACGGTTACACTGGAAATGATGCATTGAATCACTAATTTTGGAAGAGACTGGGTAACATCTTTGTCAAAGGTGAAACTTCCCCTAGAGTAGTTGGAAGGAACCATGATGCATATTTTCTTGGGTTGGATATTGGATAGTTAGTGAATGCTTACAGATATAATGTGCCCCTTAGGAGGAATGAAGATCCTAGGTAACAGATCTTGTGGCTACAATGAGAATCACTGCAGACAAGAGCTGAATGATGTCTACATTATTGGCAGAGATATTTTTGCAATGTTTGTTCTTTCTTAAGATCTGTAGGATTAACCCAATATTTTAATAGGTTTTCAATTTGTATAAAAACTGAAAGAGGTATACGTACAAACTCTTGATTTAGAAATAAGAAGTTTATTACCCAAGAATCATAGCACTGGCTTAGGTTTGTACTGGCAAGAAATGTAGAGTTAAAGCTGACAATTGAGGGTCTGTACTCTGCTTTTTTTTCAAGGACAAGTATACATGCATATTTAGTTAGGGCTTCACCTGAGTATTCCCCACCTGACTTCTAAGCATAGAAAATCTCTCCCAATTTTTTAATTCATATACACACACAGAGCTTCATTTGTATAGATCCTTCCCTGTGATAGCCACAACCTGTAACTTGACCTTGGTTTTTATATTTGCCTTCAAGAACTAAGTATTTTCTAGTGTTTTAAGTTCTTCACCCATTATCTTAACAGCTACAGGGATAGTTGCCCAATTATTCCATTGTCTAGGGTATTCACAGTGCCTCAGGTCCTGTTGCTTTTATAAACTTGTGAAGATATTTCAATTTCCTTTCAAATCAGTATGAGGAAAATTAATATAGTCCAGTCAGAATAATGTTTTATTTTATGTTAACACAGATATAAAAATAAATTTTGGTATTTAGAATATAAATAATAATAAAAATAGGGTTTCATGATTTCAAGTTATATTACAGAGGTATAGTAATAAAACCAGCATGGTAGAGGCACAAAAACAGATATGTAGATCAATGGAACAAAATTCAAGACCCAAACACACTTATGTAATCACAGGCATCTGATAGTTGACATAGATGCTAAAACATACACCAGAGGAAAGATAGCATCTCCAACAAATGGTGCTGGGAAACCTGGATGCTCACATATAGAAGAATGAAAGTAGACCTATGTCTATGAGATTGCACAAAATCAACTCCAAATGGATCAAGGACCTCAACATGAAACCCTAAACTGCTAGGGGTAGAACCACAGGCAGCAACCCTACAAAATACATGTGTAGAAAAGAACTCTGGGCATGAGACCCATTCACTTAGAAATTAAGGTAAATACTTGACAAATGGGGACCTCACAAAACTGAAATGCTTTTTGCACAACTAGGGAACAATCAATTGAGTGAAGTGGAAGCCAAGAAGGTGGGAGAAAATCTTTGCTAGCTCTACATCTGATAGAGGATAGATACCCCAGACTATATAAAAAACTCAAAAAACAAAGAGTTGAGAAAACAAACAGCCTGATTTAAAAAAATGAACTGTGGATCTGAACAGTGGTTTCAAGAGAAAATTTAAAAGGTTAAGACATATCTTCTATCAGTGTTTGTTACGCTAGCAATTAAGGAAATGCAGATTAAAACAACCCAGATTTCACCTCACCCCAGTCAGGATGGCTAAAGTCAACAAAACAGCTGACAAGTCTGGAGAAGATACAGGGAAAGGGAGCCTTCATTCATTGTTGGTGGGGAATCAAATGATGCAGCCACTCTGAAAGGGACTCAGATGAGAGGAGGAGGGAAAGATTAAATAGTTCGCTGGTTAATATATGAGTGTGCATGCACCCTTTCCCACCTCACACAAAGATCCTGTATCACAATAACTGTTGCATTTTGCATTATTTAAACATTGAAAGAAGGACCTCCAGCCTCTAACGTCCTTGTAGCAGCAGCATACATCTGAGCACATTTTACTCTGGTAAGCTTGGGTTCTTTTTCTCTTACTTGGATGCTGTACATGAGCTACAATTTTGTTTTACCAGCTTCGATAAATAATTCACATTTATTTTGTCCTGAAAATACTGATTTGTTATTTTACCTGCCATTGGAACCATGTCATAGTATAAACAAGGTGTAGGATGCTTGATCTTCAAGTTGGTGAATGCTGTTAAACCCACGTCCTAGAAAGAAAAGTATTAATCGGGCAAAATACCTCAAAATTCTGAAAAAAAAAAGTGCATATAAAAATTGCAGTGAATATTTCACACACAGTTTTACATGTTCAAGTAGAATTCCTATTCAAATTGTGTGTCTCATACTTGTTAGGGAGTACAGTGAATAACATAGAATTTATGAGGCACATGTGCAGGCCTTCTTTCTGATACAATGCTGTTATTTTTAGAAGTCACTCACAGCCACGCATGGTGGTACATGCCTTTAACCCCAGCACTTTGGAGGCAGAGGCAGAGGCAGACTTCGACTTTGAGGCCAGCCTGGTCTACATAGTGAGAGCCAGGACTACCAGAGCTACATAATGAGAGCCTGTCTGAAAAGCCATTAATAATGCTAATACTAATACTAATATTAATACTACTACTAATAATAAAACAGTCAGTCCCCCACTCTGTACCACTTTTCCCAATAGAGAGAAAAAAAATAGTCCAGACTAGTCACTTTCCAAGATGTAGCCTTTGGAACGCTTAGAATTGAACCCATGAACTACCACATGTAAGGTGGGTGGTTTGCCAGTGACTCATAACCCTGACCTGAGCCTAAAATTCTTTACTAATATAGCGTTTCATTAAATCTAAATAATTCACAGAGCAGCATGTCGATAGGTAATAGGGCTAACCTTCACGTATCTGTAGACGTCCTTCCCTTCTCCATATGGTACCGAGTACATGAGCTCACCAGTGTCCCATCGTCTGTACGGTATACAATCGTCCTGGTCTTCAGACTCATCGGAACTTGGAATGAAGCTTTTGTGCTGCATACCTGGCAGACTGTATATCTGTAAGAGACAGGAGAGGAGGGGGGCATGTGGGGAGCACTTCCTGAGTTAGCCTTGGCTGACATTGTGGTTCCCGAGTTGACTGGTTGGCTCCAGCAGGGCCCTCCTTCTTGCAAGATACTCACACAAAAAAATAATAGTCACTGTGATCACTACAAATACCTGAATGTTCAAGAAATAGAAGTCCTTATCGAAAGTAGGGGTATCCAGTGCATGGAGAAGGCAGGGTGGGGGGATGAGCAAGGAACCTCCACCCCCCCTTTAAATAACCCTTGCATTTTAAACGAATTGCCTGTATTTGTCAGCTAAAAACAACTTCTCAAGAAATCTCTTGTTTAATAGATTTGGGGAAAGTTAAAATCAAAAAGAAAAACATTTTAGCAGAATACTTTCCAAAGCATTTTCTGCACGTGCATCATAAAATCTCATCATTAAGCTTAAATTAAATGTTGGTTTAATTTGCATGTTAGTTTAAGACTGGAAAATTACCAGCATTATCTGGACTAAAGATTTCTGTTTTTAAATTTACATATCTACTGTACATTCTAAAACATGCTATCAGCAATAATAACTTTTACACTATTAGAATGACCACATCATTACTCCTAATAAGTAATGTTTTTAATTCAATATATAGAAGAGTTTTACTGTCATTATCTTGGACAAAACTCCTGTAAATAGTGTATGGTTTCATTTGTGCTTCTGAGAATTTTCAAAACAAGTTAAGAGTCTTGCATTTAAAGTTTAAAATTTTAAATCATATGTTTTTTTTTCTTATTTGGGGAACTCTTGAGATGTGCAAGATTCTATTTGTATAAACGGTTTCATTGGGCTCCACATGCAATGTGACTCTGAAAGGTTCCATCATGAGCATCTGAAGGGGACAAGCCACTCCTGGGGTAGGACAGGTGCTGTAAGAGCACAGAAGGCGGCCTTGCAACTCACAGAGTGCCTTATTTCCTTCTTTGTCTTCAGTTTGTTGGCTAAAGTTTTCTGATCTGTTCTTCAGGATTTTATAATGAAGAGCTCCCTTACAGATGCTGTCAGCATTAAATGCAGTAGTTTTACATTCAAGAGCCCTAGTGACTGAACAATCACTGTTTCATCAGAACTAGGGTCACTTTCGGCTCAGAGTCGTCTCTGTTGACCTTTTTGGATAGAAGCTGAAGGGGACTCACCCTGGAAGGGGAGAGCTCAGCCTCAGGCTTCAGGAGCAGCACGCTTTGGTCCACAGCTCTCAGGCCACAGAGGGACTGAGGAGAAGCTGTGACCCGCAGACGGGTTTGTGAGGCAGGGAGACTTTGAGATGAGCTGAAGCTCAGGTCCACCTGCGGGAAGGAAAATCATGCTTAGCAGTGGTCGAGGATGGAGTGGGGGTCGAGGGTAGGATGAGGGTGGGGTTTCTGCTCTTGTAGCCCTGAAACCTGCCAAGTGGAGTCACCCTGGAACTCTGCACACACATTCCAGATTATGAATACTGTCAGAAGCACAACTGAAGTTCGCTCCTTCCTCTTTCTCACCCCCCCGCCCCGCCCCCGCCCCCGCCCCCCGGGATTGATTTAGGAAGATAAGAAATGTGTCAAATTCCGAAGCAACAAATGACTACTCTGGCTCCCTGAAATTCTTGAAAATAGCTCATTTTTGGTGCGTGTGCACATGTATGTGACTGCACACGTGTGTGCAGGTGCATGTTCCCATGTACCCGGCAGAGGCCAGAGGAGGGTGTGGGTGCCCTGCTCCTACTCTCTACCTTATTCTTTTAAGAATGTCCCCCATAATCCTGGAGCTAAACTGGAAGCAGGCAAGTCCCAGCAATTCTCCCGCCTCTAGCCTCCACAGCACTGGGATTATAGGAACCCCTGGTCGTGCTTGGCTGTTATGAGTGCAGGAATCAGAATTCAGGGCAGCAAGTGCTATTACCTACTTGAGCCATCTCTGCAGCCCTGAAATTATACTCCCTCTCTCCCCATCTTTCCTTCTTTTCCCTCTCCCCCTTCCTCTTTCTCTCCCTCTCTCTCCATCGGTCTCTCTGTCTTTCTCTCCCTCTCCCTCCTCCCCCCCTTCTCTCTCTGCTGAGGTTTTTTGAGACAATGTTTCTTTGTGTAGCACTGGCTGTCCTGGAACTCACTCTGTAGACCAAACTACCTCGAACTCAGAGATCTGCCTACCTCCCCAGTGCTGGGATTAAAGTTACTTATTTTAAAGGACTTTTTCATGATGAATCTTGTTCCTGGGGTGGAAAAATCAACATTCCAATTGGGAATATGTCTCCATCTACCTCCCTGTCTGGCTACCGGATCACCTACATCTCTCAATGCTTCCTATTCATTTCCTCGAGTGAAGCAAACTGCCGTGGACTGGGTTGTATTGAAAGGGGCTGATGAAGCAGATCAGAGGTGTCGGTAACTACTCTAGAGTAAGAAAGGCATAGATGCTCACCAACAGACACGGCTTCAACTGCCTAATGTGAGGAGGAGCTGAAGACCTGTGATTCAGCACACGTTCAATATGCTGTGTCATAAAATTTAATACTAGCAAGGGTCTTATGGTCTTATCACACATAATAGAAAAACCATAATGAGAAACTGGAGGGAAAATAAATGTATTAACGATTGATAGGCCTGGATCCTATGACTGGTCTCGCATACGATGATGTGATATGAAGGGTCTATGAGATGGCTCAGTGGGTAAAGGTGCCTGCTGACCTGAGCTTGACCTTTCAGACTCATGAGGGAGGAGAGCACAGACTTCTAAAACTTGTTCTCTTTCCTCCACATGTGTGTATTCACTTGCACATGTGCACACTTAGATAAATACAGTAAAAATGTGAGGTGCACAACTTTAAATTAGTTACTAAGGATTCAGTTCTCCTCTCTTGTTCTCCTCTTTCCTGCTTCCTCTCTCTGAAACCTCCGACCACGTGTGGGGTTTGTGAGTTGAAATCTGGTTCTCCGGCACTGTCTGCATCTGTGCCACTGAGGCACACACCAACGACTGGGTTTAGCATATTTATCTGAAATCTCCGTCCTTAAGACCCCCCCCTTTTTAAATAGAATCTTTAGGTAATAAATTCCTCACTTTGTTGCGGAGACACTTTTCAACTTCAAAATTTACAGAATCTGCAATCACTTCTCCATCAGGCAAGATGGTATAGACGAGCATTTTAACCACGGGTACCATGCTGAACTCCACAGGGATCTCCAAGGCAAAGTTGCCTTTTACTGGAGCTGGAGGGATTGGGAAGAGATGGTTATGGGTCAGACTACTGACAGGAAAATCCAAATAACTGAACATCGGGATTTGGAGGACTGTCTATATGTGGAGGACAGTCTTCCTGTCCTGGGGTTAGTTGTTTGCATGCTAATGATCTCAGGAGAATATCACAAAGATATCTTCCACCAAGATGTTCACTGTCAAAAGTTATGTTGGTTATTTATAGCTAATCATATACTACCCTCTTATCTATTTTACCTTACCATCCCAAATAGCTTGTTAGATTTCCCTGTTATGAAAACGAATGAGACAACTTTGACTGATGTCTCATTTATTGTTCAGATGAAAGGAAGAATAACAGAGAGGAAAACCTGGTACTTGGGGTGAAAATTAATAATCAACTCAGAGGACCAAGTCACACTTGGCAATAATAAGCATATATTTGCTATTAAACTTTTTCTCAATGCAATGTTCACAGTATTTAGTCTCTTGGGAGAAAATTATACATTTTTGAAGTCTCTCTAATTGTTTCTGGTGAACCTGAGGGGATTCGTAAGCCTTCTCATGATGGGTGCTGTGACTCCCACTTAGTGTTTGTTGAAGAACTAATTGCATAATTTATTAAATAGCTAAATAGTTTTTATAATTGATCAATGACAAGGAAGCCCCCTTTCAGTTAATTTGTTGAGCATTCACTGAGTACTACTTCTAGAAATTACTTGAAAGATATCTGTGACTGTATGGAGCAAGCAGGTTTATATCTAAAACTTACTATTAGCCAGTGTCAAAAATACTTTGTAAGCGACCACATAATTATTCCTAATAAGTCCTGTTTTTAATTCAATATAAAGAAGAGTTTTACTGTCATTAGCTTGGGTGAGACTCCTGTGAGTAGTGTATGGTTTCAATTGTGCTCCATGTAGTCAATATGGCCATGGAGAGAAATGATAATAAAAGGGAAGTTATAGAACATGTGTTTGCATGTGGTAAGTGCTCTTAGGAAAGGCAAGGATGGCAAGAACAGAGCATGGAGATGACCAGGATTCAGTGGTAACTTGGGGTTTTATATAGGAGCAGGTGCAAGAGGCCTGATTAAGGGAGTGACAAGTGACTCACATTTTGGTAGAACTGAGCAAATATCACCAGGAGATGACAAGGTGACTTCACTCATAAAGTCACAGCAGCTATGATTCCCTGCCCAAGACCTTATCAACAGTACGCCAATCAATATTCCAGCATGGAGGTTTAGGGGTTTGTGAAGACTCATTCTTAACTGAGGAACTATTGACAGTTGATGACTCCTGAGGAAGTCAGATCTCTTCAGTGATGTGGCCCTTGGTAGACTGTCCATGTGTCAGGGGTCAGCCTAATACCTCCTCATGTATGGGTAGCACTAACTGAACTCAATAGGTTAAAGAAACAGACAAAAAATAGAGAAGGGGCCTGGTGAGGTAGGCAGGGAGGAGTTGGGAGATTAGTGGGGAGATGGTTTAGAAGTTAAAATCACTTGATGCTCTTCTAGAAGACCCAGGTTTGATTCCCAACACCCACACCACGGTGCTCAGAACTCTGCAATTCTGGCTCCAGGATACCCAGGGGATCTGATACTGCTGGCTTTCAGAGTATCTGTACTGATTTGCACATAGTTACCCACAAGCACCTCACACATAATTTAAAAATAATAAAAATGAATCAAATACATGAAAATCAGTGTAGCTAGAATGTTAAAAACCAAGGCTGGCACCCTCCAGATTTTTTTTGCGGGGGAGGCAGACACTAAGATAACTCATTTGCCTTGTTGGGGATAATCTGCATGTGAATGCATAGGTTCCTCATGTAGGTTGTATCTTGGAGTACTTTGTGTATTCAGGTTACATATTCAGAACAGATACTTCACCATGTTGAATGATAAACTCAGTTTGGGACTCTTGAGACTTTTCCCTGAAGATCATGGTATGAGTGAGAACTTACATTGGGCAGCAGTGTTGGTATCAGGACCTCTGAAACCTGTGACTTCACAAAGGCAACAGGGCGACCTGCACACCTATTGCCAAGGCAACAGCCACCATATTCCCAGAATCCACTTGGCTCATCTCCCACATTTACCTGTGACCACGTCACCATCCATATATAAAGGAAGGCCCCCCTCTCTCTCTTTCTCTCTCCCCTCCTCCCCTTTTCTCTTTCTGCGGTTACCTGCCCTTTCCTCTCTCAATAAACCTCACATGGAACTCTTTGGCCTGGTGTGGTCTTTCTGAAGCCGCCTGACGGTCCTAACAGGCTGAGTCATGAGCTCCTACTGTGGAGAGTGTCTATGGGGACACACGAGCATGATGGCACTGCTAGTTTCTCAGTGGTGAGATTCCATTGGTGAGCATGTGGACACCAGGAGAAAAGCTACTGTGTGGGGAAACACTTACATTCTTCCCGCTCCACGTGGTGAGTGTGGTTTCCAGTCTGGATGATGCTGCCCTGGGCCATGACCTAAAATGGAAAATATTTCCCAAGCTTACAAATCTATTTTACAAGGCTTTTTTCTAACTGTGCTAGAAGAAATAGATGAATCTATTGTAGTCCAGGCAGAAACACCCATCCTAGAACCTAATGTGTCAGGAGAGACGTGATCAGGAGAGGAAAGAATTCTTTGTTTTTGTTTGTTTGTTTTTTCAATTTGGAGCCAGAACTCACCAGGTAGTGGAAAACAAGCTCTCCCAAGACCTTCCCCTTCAGAATAAAATGTGCCTGAACTGTGTGAATCTGGTTGCAGGGCAAGACTCTGCCAGTCTCTCTCTCAAGGTAGATGTAGCTCTTGCTGACGGAGTACACAGCGTAGGCCACATGCTCTGCCTCTGCATGTGTTTCTGCTGTGCAAAGGGAATGGGAACATGAATTTTCCTCCTTGTGGTAGACCTGGAGAAACAACAAAATACTGTGCTGTAGATTGCCTTGCAGGCAGAATCTTTCTTCTGTGATGAATCAGTGGATTTTCCCATCTCGTTTAATGATTGAATATTTTGTACATCTTATTAAAAATGGAGGGGAATTTCATTAAATGGATTGATGTCTAACACCCAGAATTTTCAGAATTGAGGCAAATATTTATACCGGGGAAGAGAGAAAAGGGAAGTGCATTAATTTTATGAGACAAAGGAAACATTTATTGTGCATCTCATACATAATGAAAAATTTTTTTACATATATGAATTTTAGTGCATAATGAATGTGCAAAATAATGGGTTGACAGAAACATTTTCATATAGTAATGTAATGTACTCTTAGCATACTCATCCACCTTACTACCCAATCCTATGTTTCTTGCTGGCTCATTAATAGACCCTTCTTCCTTAATAGACCGTCTCTGCTTTCATTCCTGTTTTTTCCCTAGATTCTCCATACGGAGGATATATGGGGGACAATTTCTCCTAGTCTTACACACTTGTCTTAAATTGACAATTTCTAAGTCCTTTTGATGACTCTCTTATAAATATCTGAGTAAAAGTCCAATGTACACATATTTCTAATTTTCTCTGTCCACTCATGTAATGGTGAGCTTTTCCACCTGTGCCCAAGTTCACGAAATAATGACTCCAAGACTGAATTATTATGAATAACTGTCTAGTCCAAAAGCTTTGGCTCCTCCTGTTAGCTCCTAATTCAATTATCTTGTTTATTCTATTCTGTTGGCTACCTCTCCTCAGTTTGGGGAAAATCTCCCATGCTCGACTCTATCCCAGAAATTGTCTCTGTACTGGAACTTCCACCTCCGTTTTCTGCCTAAGGTAATAGGCCAACGGCATTTTATTGATAGGTGATGCTTCCATACATTGCCCAAGAGATTCTCTGTAAGTACTCATCCACCGATAGACATTAAAGTTGGCTCCATTGCCTGTGCTGAGAACTGCTGAGGTTGCCATGGAGATGGAGAAGTCTCTCTCATACATTAGCTTTGATTCATATGGGCATGTATATGGTCATGGCATACCTGTACTGTATACTGGTTTCACTCTGGATTTTTGTAGAAGCTTTGAACTTAACAGACATACTAATTTACCTTCACACCAGCTATGCATATAGGTTCCTTTGTTCCCATAACCTTGCCAACATTTGGTTTCCTGAAGATAGCCATTTTGATGGGTGAGATGAACTTTCAACATAGTGTTAGCCTGCATTTTATTGAGAGTCAAATGCATTGAGCATCTTTGCGTGTGTTTCTGGACCATTTGTAATTGGTGTCTTGAAAACAGACTCTTTGTCGGATCTACTGAGATGACCATGTGATTTTTAACTCTTGATTCTATTTATATGCTGTTTTACAGTTGTCAGCTTACAAATGTGAAACCATTCATGTATTCTTAGTATGAAATCAGTTTGATCATGGTACATGATTTGCTTAATGTGTGGTTGAATTTGGCAAGGAAGAATTTCAATGTGGACTTTTCTTTAATGCCCACTGTGTAAATTAGTCTGAAGATTTCTTGTCACTGTATCTTCATCTAGTTGTGGTCTCAGGGATATTCTAGATTCATAGAACAGCTCTGGAAGCATTCCTTCTTTTGAACCTTTATATAATAATATTTCTTTTTTGAAGTTCAGTTCTATTCAGCAATAAGTTCTTCCCAGTGTGAGCTCTTATTTTGTTGGGTCCCTTTAATCATTTCTTCAATTCTATTTCTCATTGCTGATCCATTAAGATTTTTTTACATCCTTTTGGCTCGCTTTTGGAAGAATATAAATATCCAGAAATTCATTTGTTTTTTCTGGATTTTTTAATTTATTGGAATAACAGTTTGCTAATTTGCTAATTTAGGTTTTAACTCTCTTTGGGTTTAGATGAGGCTAATCAGTTAATTTCACATATCTTTGTGATTTCAGAATCATCGTTGGTTTCACTGGACCTTTTTACTGTTCCCTTTAGTCCCCATCATTAATTCAGCAATATTTATTATTTCCTTCCTTTCATCAATTTTGTATTTGTCTTGTTCTAGTTGTGTTAACAATTTGAGGTACAGCATAATGTACATTATTTATTTGATAACTATCTGATTATTTAGTGTAGAATCTCATTCCTTGTAGACTGTGCAAATTCTTTTTTCTTTTACTCAGACTTCCTTTTCTGCTACTTTAGTAATAAAGTTTATCTCTATTTTTTAAACTTAACTAATTAACTTACATTGTATTTTCTACTTTCTATTCATTGGAATTGGGGGTATAATGGCTGTTTTTAATTGTTCTTTTTAATTATATCCATACTTCTGATTTTTTGGTGTTGATGGACTTATTGAAATGTCCTCCACATTTGTGAGGTTTGCCTTTAAAGAGGGTCACTCACTATGAAAGCCTGCTTACAGTAGCAGATGTTCTATAGCCATCACTACAGATGTTATAAATTGCAACATCAAAATAGAAGAAATATGAAAAAAACAATGTAACTTACTCCAAAGCTCTTAATTTTCCAATAACTGAACTCAAAACTATTGAAGCACATGAAATATTATATAAATAATTTTACAAGTCTAATTTTAAAAATTATTAATGACAAAATTGGACACACACACACACACAAAACACACACACACACACACACACACACACCACACACACTGCCTAGTGTAGTAAAGAAGAGATTATAGATTTTATTCAAGAAATCAGCAAACAAAAATTCTGAAGAAATTAATAAAAAATGGAAATCTGAGAAATAAATAGATCAAAAGGCTAAATAAAAAACTAAGTGGAAAATAATAGATTAGATACAATGGAAGAAAAATATCAGGGATTATAGATAATGAAAATTTATTATTACACTTAATGAGTGATAAAGAAAAACTAAAAAATCATGGCCACAACTTTCAAGGCTTCTGGAACCCAGTTAAGAGACAAAGCGTGAAGACATTGGTATCGCACAGAGGTAATGAATTTGAGGATACACAGCACCTATCCTTAACTAAATAGATAAAAATGAACTTTTAATCATTTTTACTTGAAGCTCCTAGCTTGAGTTATTTAAAACATAAATAAAGTAAAAGATACTATGAAAAAAATGTTGTGTGTTCACAGCGTATGCTCATACTTTTATTAATGATCAGAAACTTTTTGTGCTTTGCCCTAAAATAAGAGAGTTTGGCATGGAATATTTTTTCATTAAGCTACACATCATTGAGTTCACGCTGTTGCAAGCCTCACCTTGTGTCCTATGCCCTCCTCATTTCCGACTTACTTTGATATTGAGGGAATAGCCTGAGATGCTGGCGGTATCTATGGAGAACTTTGCCAGGCCATGCTCATCAGTGGTAGTAGAATTGGTGTAACTAATTTCTTTCGCTTTGATGAAGACCTGCTCATTTGGGATAGGCGCTCCCTTGAGATCCACTAGGCGGACCTAAATTGAACAAGGAAGAAAAGTATACTCTAGGCATGGAAATATGACACAGAATGTAAGAGAAAACCCTGTCCCAGTATTATATAAAGATCCCCAAGATGCACCAACTAATTCAGCATGCAAAAGCTGATTTCTGAAAATCTATACTAGCTGTGCTGTGAAAAAGTATAGAGACTGAGGGTATCATATTCTTAACTTCATAACAGATGCTTTATAAGTGCTTTCTACTTTCCTATTATTTATAAGAAACCATCAATGAATCCATTGTGTAAAGTACAGAAGTGGATGCTCTGACACAGTCACAAGAACAACTTGTGAGGGCGCAGAGGCTAAGGGAGAGGGTGGATTTGTTATGAGTCTGTGGCACATGTTGCTTCGCCACGGAAACACAGTGACACTTTGGGGTTTAAGGTTTTCAGAAACAGTAATTATAAATAAAAACTTTGCAGCATATGTTTTAGATTTGGAGCCTTTTCTCAGTCTTCAGTTTAGTTCTGGGAATTGAACTCATGCACTTGGGCATGGGAAGTACAAACTCCACCACTAAGCTGCACTTCTTATGTTGCAACCAATGATGTCAGAAACACTTAATATTGAGCAGAATGGCCTTGGTTTTGAGGTACCCCCTTACAGCGTAACCATCTATGAACCAAAAAGCACCTTACTTTCACAAAGAATGGAATCCCTTGTCTGAAGTGTGAATCTGCTTTCAGAAATATGAGCTTGTTTGTGGTTCTTTCAATTTTAGTTGTTGCAGATCCACTGAACTCCAATCCTGAAGAGGAAATTAGTGACAGTGAAAGCCCAAGCTGGTTAGAGAGTTGCTTGCTTTCTGCATCCTTTGAACCACCATCTCAATGTGGAAAGGTGTCAGTTTTCACAGCTTCATCTTCTATATTCTTTGGCTAGCCACATACCTGTCCCTTCTTCTGTAACAGTTGCATTAAAATGAAAACGCCGGTCTGTGTGATGTCCTTCCTTTAATTGGAACTCAGTGATGTTCACTTCTTGTGTGCTGCAGCCATTGTTGTCTAGCTGATAGGTAAGATAAAATCAAGGTAACAACATGGCACACTGCTCAGATCGATAGTCTACCCAAACCCACACATGAGGACTTCTTTCAGAAAAGCGAGCACTTTAGTGCGTGGTGTTCCAGTTATAAGCATGGGACTCAGCTCAAACACCAGGCTGCTGTGTGCCATGATCATGACCAGTCACAATGTTGCCTTGGCTTAGTCATTTATGAAAATAATGATTATCTATTAAGTACTAAGTGATGTTTATTAAGGAGTATTAAGTAAACTCACAATTGTAAACTATGAAGCACTTAACTTGCATGCCATTAGGATTCAATAATTACTTTCTATTATTAAAATAACACCCCCCAGGCATGGATGTAGCCCAATGGTGCATTTTACTAGCAGGCATGACACTGTTGACTTGATGCCTGTTGGCAGTAAGTAAAGTGAAATCCATTTCTAGAGCAAAATGGTGCTTAGAAAAGTCTTCTTAAGAAAGAATTGACATTATTCCAAACTGTGAAAGAGTCACCAGAATCATTATTTTGTTCTTAATTAAATTTTAGCTTCACAGCTTGCTTTATTTTATTTTATTTTTGCCATTTTCATTGTTACAATTATTGTTGGCTTAGTAGTATACTTTATTTCATTTAAATTACATTGCTCTGACAACTTCAGTTTTCTGCTGTCTGGCAGTTTGTCTGGATCCCTTTCCCCTTTCTGGGCTGCCTCGGCTGTCCAGCCTCAATAGAAGATGTGCCTAGTCTTACTGCAGCTTGATATGCCAAGAATGGTTGATATCCATGGGAGGCCTTCCCTTTTCTGAGGAGAGGTGGGTGGGTGGGGTGAGAAGAGGTGAGAAGTAGGGACTGGGAGGAGAGGAGGGAGGGGAAGCTGTTAACAGGATATGAAGTAAAGAAATAGCTTAATTTTTTTAAAAAAGGACTACAGGAAACATGAACAAGCAGGGAAGCATGACATGCTTAAAAGGACACAGCTTTTCACTAATTGCATCCTAGGATACGCAAATTGTCATAATGTTGGACAGACAATCCAATAGTCTAGTTTTGGAAATGACTAGTGATCTCAAAGAGGATTTAAACAAGCAGATGAAGATACGAATGTTATCAATTCAGAACAAGAGTGAGAAAATCGGCAACAGATGCGAACCAACCAATACAGTCATAGGAATAAACACACAATTATCAACAATACCCCTAAGTATAAATGATTTTGACTCTTTAATTAAGAGACACAGGCTAGATCTCTTGCTGCAGCAATGAGAGTGGGAGCACTTGGAGCACGAGCTTGGAACAAGACTCCACAAGTTGTAAGAAAATGGCAGACCAGCTGGCCATGGGGAAATCACCAGCTTCAATAAGGCCAAGCTGACAAAACTGAGACATATGAAAAGAACACCCTGCCAACCAAAGAGACCATTGAACAGGAACAGAGGAGTGAAATTTCCTAGAAGCCTAGGAAGATTTCCCCACCCAAACTCCTTGTGATGTGGAAGAAGGGTCACCTACAAGATGGACACAAGTCACAAGCTGCATTGTGAACTCATCTGGGCACTCAGTTTGTCCTGTGATATTATAGAAAGTTATTTGTATGATTATGAAAATAAAACACACCTCATGGCCCCCCAAAAGGCTAGCTAATTTAGTTAATTAGACTAAAAAGAACACACACACACACACACACACACACACACACACACACACACATCAAAAATGAAAGGATAGGAAGGAATAGATCAAGAAAATCCAAGCTAAAAAGAAACAGACATATCAATACTTGTATATGATAAAATTGACCTGTCCAAGTTTAGTTGCAAGAAATAAAATAGTCATACTGAGTAAACATGTAAATGCATCATATTTCATAAAAGAAATGCTACTAAGTAGAGCATAGATAGGTCCAGATACAATAATAATGGGTGATTTGATTACTACACACTTATTAATCATCTGGACAAAAAATAATGTTATGGTTATGGTGTTGTATAGAAATTTCATCTGAATTTAAAATTTCCACTTCAGCTACTCCTGAGGAGCTGGGAGAGAGTATAAAGCACAGAAAGTGAGGACATGAATTAGTTATCTCTGAGATGGTAACTCTGAGTGTGACAAGGCACCATCCCTTTGAATCCTTCAAAGGAGTCATAGGAAGTGAACAGAGTAAATGGAACTCCAGATGGCAAAATAAAAGGTCTTTCAGTAATCTTGTTTTTCTGGCTTACTAAGACTCAGGACATATACAAGACTTATAAAGCTCAGGACATGAACAACTGACAAGGCTCAAGAAGTTCCTAAAACTGACAAAATTGCAAGGCTATAAATAGGCTAAATAGTTAATGTTCACCAAACCAGCTCTACAGAGAATACTGAAAACAATACTTTGGACTGAAGGGAGGAATAAGCAAAGTTAATAGGCTGCAGAAAGAAAACAAATGAAACCATAATTACGGAAACATAAAATAGGATTAAAAACAGGTAGTACCAAAAATAAAATGACAGCAACCAACACACACCTTTCAGTGATAAAATATCAATGGCCTCAACTCTCCAATCAAAAGACATAGGATAGTTGAATAGATTAAGAAACAAAATCAGTCTTTTTGTTGTTTTAAAGAAACTCATTTTATCTTCAAAGATAGACACCACCTTAGGGGATTGGAAAAGTATTCAAAGCAAATGACCAGAAAGCAAGCAGGCATTACTATTATAATATCTGACCAAACTGATTTTAAGCAAAAATTAATTAGATGAGATAAAGAAGGACACTTTATTATGATAAAGAGAACAATTAACTGAGAAGACACTACAATTATAAACATATATGAACCAAGCTTTAACACACACACTTTCATAAAAAGCATACCACTCGATTTCAAGACACAGATGAAACCCAATTCAGTGGTTATAGTTGATTTCTGCACCCTAATTTCCCCAATAGGCCATCTGGACAAAAAAATAGTCACAGAATCATCAGAATTAAATGACATCAATTTATCATTTGGACCTAATAAATATTTATAGAACATTCCATCGAAACACCTAAGAATATTTATTCTTTGAAGAAGTGAAATGGAAGTTTTTCTAAGATAGATGATGTAGTGAGACACAAACCAAATCTGAACAAATACAGAAAAATTGGAATAACCCAGTGCACCCTATCTGACCACAATGCAATAAAGCTTAAAATTAGCAGCACAAGGATTTATAGAAATTACATAAATTCATGAAAATCAAACAACGCACTACTGAATAATGAATGAATCAAAGAAGAACTCAAGAGAGAAAAAATCCTGGAATTTAATGAAAATAAAAACAGAACACAAAAGCCTCTGGAAGGCATTCAAAGTGAGAGAGACAACTAGCTCTGAGTGCTGGTGAAAATAAAGGAAAGAACACAAATAAATGACTCGATGTAAATCAAGGATCCAGAAAGAAAAAAAGGTCAATCCAAACTCTGTATTGGCAGATAGAAATAATAAAAACCAGAGCAGAAACTAGTGGAGCAGAAATAAAGAATACAAAGAATCAATGAGTCTAAGAGATGGTTATTTGAGTAGATAAGATCAAGACAAATCTTTGGCACAATCAACCAAAACAAAGAAAGAAAATGACCCAAATTAATAGAATCAGAAATATGCAGGGCAACATTACATGGACATTAAAGAGATTAGGACTAAAGTAAGGGAATACTTCAAAAAGCTGAACTGAATTAATCTAGAAAACTTAAAACAAGTGGGCAAATTTCTACATTCATCCAAAACACAAATGTTCAACTAAGAAGAAATGGATAAATTCATCAGTCACATAGACTCTATAGAGAGCAACCTACTACTGCCATTTTCCTTAATCAATATAGTTAGTTACTGTATCCAAAGACTTGTCCTTATACTTACAGATGCATCTTATTTTTCAAGAGACAGAGACCTTTATAGAAATCCGCAAGTCATCAAAATGCACAGAACTACCTTTGATTGCCCAACCCCAATAATACATCTCTAACATAACCTCTACATTGAAGGATCAGGGAAAATCATGGAACAAGGGTCAGAAAGATTGTAAAAGACCACCAGAATGCCTGTTGCAAAAATAGTGTCTTTCAGACACAACAGGGAAAAGACACCCATAAAATCTCAACAATGTGGATGCCTGTACAAGACTTAAATAATTGTAAAACAAGTTAACCTGCTAATGTGGTGGAAAGGGGAAATTTCACAAAGCCCCACTCCTAGATCAAGAGCTATAGGGAACCAATAGCTGCTGACAATGACTGAGATGAATATAAACATCTGTAGCGTCAGGAGTTGCTTGGTCTTACAGATAACATAGAGGTCACTTAGGCTATTGTAAAGTACAAATGACATCTCCCATAATGATGGGTTTTATTGACCAGGAAACAGTTTAAGATAAAAGTCAGAAAGGAAGAGTCTGGAATAGATTCAGGTGTGGCCTTGTCTCCTCTGTTGAGGAGACAAGCTTGTGTATTTAACATTCCTGTTTTCTCTAATGCTTATCTGTGAACACAAGAGCCTCATGTCCTATACATCTTATATATTGCGGGTGAGACTACAACTTAGTACAGCCACTACACACATCAGTATAGAAGCTCCTCAGAAAATGAAAGGTCAAGGTACCATATGATCAGCTGTCAGGAATCTACAAAAGGAATCTATGTCAACATACCAAAACCTGTTCCCATGAATGGCTTGTCATTTATGTGAGTCATAGACAAGTGAGTCCACCACTGATAATCAAAACCAAATAGGAGAATGTTATGGGTACAGAGATCATCACCTTTTTTTGGGGGTGGGGTGGGGGTTTCAAGATAGGGTTTCTTTGTATAGCCCTGGCTGTCCTGGAACTCACTCTGTAGACCAGGCTGGCCTTGAACTCAGAAATCCACCGCCTCTGCTTCCCAAGTACTGGGATTAAAGGTGTGTGCCACCACTGCGAGGCTGAGATCATCACCTTTTATAAAGTATACCAGACTCCAACACATAACAGTGCATGTTTTCTCTCATATAGGAGGTAAAATAAAACAGAACAAGAAGACAACAAAACAGTTGTTCCATTTGGGAAGAGGAAGGGTCTGGTGGGAGGAGAGATGGAGAAAATGGGGTAGGTAATGAAGGAGGTAATCAAGTACATAATGGACATGAATGAATACATCATAAAGAAGCCTAATGTTTTGAACAACTTACTTATATTTTATATGTGCTAATTGAAATATACTTTCTAAGAATAGTCTATAAGGCATGAAAGTAGTGGAGGTTACATAGGAAGAGGAGAAGGACATGTAAGAGGGAGGACTTAAGAGAGTAGAGGTAGCAATGGGACAGGGGGATATGGTTGAAATACGTGACACTCGTGCATGGAAATGTCATAAACCTACTATTTCATACAATGAATATATACTCAAAATAAATTTGGTGGCCAAGTAAAGTTGTTGAAGTATCCTTTTAATAGTAGTGGGTCCCAGGATTCTCACTTTTATCAGTGAGGGCCTTCTGGGGATTGCACACATGCCTGGCTAGTGTTCCATCCCTGACTCAGGTCCCAGAACATCCTCTTTCAATGTCTGGGTATGCGTTTCCTCTCGTCTTTGCTGTCTGCGTTTCTGCTAGTTAACCTTGGATATTTAAAACAGGCCTTTGAACAGATTCACTCACCTTGGAGTTGACTTCCTTGCATCCAGTCACAGTCTTAGAGCTAGAGTACTGATTTTCATGGCATATGTTTATCTTTACATGTCCTGGGACAGGCTTTCCATAGGTATATCTGTCACAAGATAAATTCATAGAGACCAAGGGTCTTTCTAAAGCAGAGACCTACTGTCTTCTCACTTATTCTGTGTAGTTTCATAATGACAACAAACATGGCCCATTATTATTACCTCCTGGTACCTTCTAACTCTATATGTTAAGAATTTACGATGTAAATAAATAAATTAATAAATAATAAAACAACTTAGCCCTACTAAGAACCTATGGAAGACATGGTTTTCCTCCCTTTTGTGGTCCTGCAAAAGATTAAGTAAGCAAACCAGGATCTTCGGCTACTAAGTGGTGGGACTGAGATGAATGGGGACCGTGGGAAATGACTCAGAGGTATTCTAACAAACCTCCTCAGTTCTTTGCCTTTGTTCTATCTTTTTAGTTTTTGAGCACTTCCATTGTAACCACAAACAACTGTGAGCTAAGGTGTGTGTCTTCTGTTTGATTCAGGTACATGCTGCAAGTTCCTTCTCGTATGGTTCTAGACTTAAGTAGAAATTTTAGTTTCTGTAGTACAATGTCCTCCTTTATCAGGTACAGAAATGCAAGCAGAAAACTAAGGTGTCTAAAGGTTAACCTTGAGCGGCAGTGGCTTGAGCTGGAGGCAGACTGGGAGCTCTTGTTTCTCAGCTCTTTCTGTCAGCCCATAAGAGGGCAGTGAGATGCCTTGATTTAGTGTCTGTCCATAAGAGGGCAGTGAGATGCCTTGATTTAGTGTCTGTGTTCTCTTCACACGGTCAGTGGATCTTATTAGGTCCCTTCCTGTCTCCAAAGGCAGGAACTCTTCACCGCCTCATACAATTGATTTTATCCATTGATATCAACAATGTATGCAGTGAATGATTGCCAAGTAATCGGTGCAGAGTAGTAAGGGACACAAAAGAATAGCACAGGGAAAACATTCTAGTGGGGAAAGGACATGGTCATGGCATTTCTACGCATTCTACAATGAGACATTATCCCAGGAATTTTCTGTATCCAAGTACATTCTTAAGGAGAGAAGGACAGAAGCAGGTAACTCACTTCCCACATGTAGTCACATTGAACATTTCATCATGCACAGAGATAGCATCTGGAACCTTTACGTCGACATTAAATTTGGGAAGCACTATTGGGAGAGAGGAGACACTCAGATGCAAATGCCTTGTCTAGTTGCCTAAACAATTAGTCTTTGCCAAGAAATGGTGATTTCACATTATTAAGGCATGTCCCACCCCAATAAAGTTAGAATGTTGAGTAGTTATACATTATATCACTTCCTGCAAATCACAGGAGTATCTACTTAAATAAGAAAACCAAACAAACAACAAAACAAAACAAGTAATTTGCTTCTGAAAAATCCCAGATCTTTCTGAAGTCCCATGTTGCTAGATGGATAGCCTTAGCTAGAGTCAGATGGAACTCAATTTGTTCAAAATAATTCATCCTATGATAACCAGAAACTTGTGACACCTGCTTTCTCTTTTTGGTCTTCTCAGTTCATACCGAATTCCATCACGGTGAAGGAGTGCTCTTCCTTCACCCCTGACTGTTTGAGTACCATTATCTTGTAGGGGCCCTGAATGGGCTCTGCTGTCAGGCTGAAGGACATTTGCTTAAGCCCATTCTCTGTCTTAATATTCTGCCACTGCATAATTCGATTCATTTTCGGATCCTGTGAAAGAGGTTGTAAATTTTCTAAGTCAATAAAGTATTAAGTCTAGGATCACACTTATACTAGCAGCCAACCATTGGACTGAGCGCGGGGTTCATAATAGAGGAGTTGGAGGGCAGGCTGGAGGAGCTGGGGGTGGGAGGTTTGCAGCCCCATGGGAAGAACGACAATGTCGGCCAACCAGACAACCGAGGGCTCCCAGGGACTAAGCCATCAACCAAGGGGTACACGTGGTTCCAGCCAAAAGATTGGCAGAGGAATTAGCATCAGTGGGAGAAGAGGTCCTTGGTCCTGTGAAGGCTCAATAGAGGCCCCATTGTGGGGAAATCTAGTGGGGGTCATGGGAGTGGGTTGGGTGGAGGAGCATATTCTTGGAGGCAGGGGGTGGGAGAATGGGTTGGGGCTTTTTGGGGAGGGGGAAATTGGGAAGAGGTATAACATTTGAAATGTAAATGAAGAATATATTCAATTATAAAAAAAAGGATCACAGTGTTGGTGATGGAAGCATTTGGGAACTTGGTAATATTCTTTTGGGGAGGGAAGAAACAAAGGTGACGTGGGAAATAACAAACCAGTTATCTTGAGTGGCGGAGGGCTGCTGACCCATACATAGCAATTAGACAACATTCCAATATCAGGTTATTTCATAAGATTGAGTTCTCTCTGATTATAAAACATTTAAGTTTCTTACCTCAATGTAAACCAGAGGAAACTGAAACACAAGGAAAACAATGTTAGTTTAGAACAGCAGGTCACAACCCCTTTGGCAAACCTGTTTTTAAAAATATTTATATTGCGATTTCATAACTATCAAGATTACAGTTATGAAGTAGCAAGAAAAATAACAAAAAACGTGGTTGTGGGTCACTACAACATGAGGAACTGCATTAAAGGGTCACAGTATTAGGAAGAATAAGAACCACTGATTTGGAAATTTCACACACACACACACACACACACACACACACACACACAGCAAATTCAATAGATTTACAGAATAGGCCATAGAATGGGAGTTTCAGTCAAAATGTGATGAACTTAATGTCTAGTAACAAAGTCAATTGTAAGCCAATTTACCACCTCCCTTTTAATTCTTTAAGTGGCAAAGAAATGAATCCTAAAGAGTAGTAGCAAGACTACTTTATAACCAGCACACAAAAACTCTTGGGATCCAAGTAAGTCATTTTTACTAGTGAATTCAGCAAGATCAACGTGATAAAAAATAATGGAATACTTAGAAAAATTTTAATTGCACTGAAAATGTAGGCAAAAAATGATAAATTCTATAAATTCCATTCATTTATGAAAACTATGATTTGGGGAATAACTTAATTTCAATTAAGGAAGCCTAAGAACATTGCAAACCATTAGAAATATATAAAAAGAAACCTAAAATAATGGGTAGATATATATGCACTAGACAGAAACGTTTGTTATTAAATGATTCATACTCTTTCCAAATCAATATACATGTTATTAACACTTCAATCAAATTTCCAAAGCTGATTGTAGAAGTGCACCCTGATAGTAAAATTTATACAAAACATCCAGAAGCAGTTGATGAAGTTCTGAAAAGATTAATTCATGGAAGTGAATTCACCCTAAATAAAAATGGAAGTGCTATCCCCTGAGAGGTTCTACCCAGCATCAGACTGAAACCGATGCAGATATCCACAGCGAAACATTGGATGGAGGTCAGGAACACTTATGGAAGAGTTGGGGGAAGGATTGAGGAAAGGGGTACAAACCCCATAGAAAGATCAATGGAGTCAACAAACTTGGACCCCTGGGAGCTCTCAGAGTCTGGGCCACCAACCAAAGAGCATTCATAGGCTGGAATGAACCCCTCCTGCCTCTCCCCCACCAACTATGTAGCAGACAGGCAGCTAAGTCATCATGGCTACCTTGTCTGGTCTGAGTGGGAGAGGATGAGCTTATTCTGGCAGAGACTTGATGTGCCATGGTAGGGGGGATACCCAGGGGAGGCCCCATCTTCTCAAAGAAGAAGGGGTGAGGAGACTGAGGGAGGGAATATGTGAGGGAGGGACTGGGAGGGGGAACTGTGTTTGGGATGTAAATTAACTAGTTAATTAAAAAAGGAAGTGCTGTAACTATTATGAAGCTGGGAGGTGAACAAAGGAAGGGAGACACAGTGCTGACTGCCAGGGTGTAAGGACTTGGGTTTCATCCTAGAATCCACATAAAAAGCAGGTACAAGTATTCCCTGCAATTCCAGCTGGAGAAGCAAGCAGAACAGACAGTTCTTCAGGGGTCACTGGCCAGGCAGCCAAACCTAACCTGATCGTCAATTCCCAGGCCAATCAGAGACTGTGACTCAGAGCCCAAGTTGTATGGCACCCTAAAACTGACACCTGAGATTGTCAGATTGTCTCCTGGCTAGTACATGCATGTGTACACACACACACACACACACACACACACACACACACACACACACTCACTCACACACACACACACACACACACTCACTCACACACTCACTCACACACACAAATGAACATGTACTATGCAGTCACACAAAGTACTAGGAAGCAAGTCAAAAACTTTGGTGGTTTGAATAAGAATGGCTCCCAAAAACTCATGTATTTAAATGAGTAGCCCATAGGGAATGGCACTATTAGGAGGTGTGGTCATGATAGAATAGGTGTGGTCTTCTTGGTGGAAACATGTCACTGAATGGGTGGGCTTTGAGGTCTCAAATGCTCAAGCTATGCCCAGTGTGACAGTCTCTTGCTGTCTGCAGATTAGGATGTAGAACTCTCAGCTCCTCTAGTACCTGCTTTCTGCCATGATGATAGTAGACTAAACCTCTGAAACTGTAAGTCAGTCCCATTGAAATGTTTTTGCTGCTGTTGTTTTTCTGTTTTGTTTTGTTTTGTTTTTTAAAATAAGAGTTTCCATAGTCATGATGTTTCAGCACAGCAATAAAACCCTAACCTACACTGGAAATTTTACAGTGTCATAAGCCTACAGAGATGGGTAAAGGGATTGAGGGATTGTCCAATAGAATCATACACATGCATATATAATGAAGGATGGAACTAAAAACAATTATCCTAAGTGAGGCAATCCAGATCCAGAAAGACAAACATGATACGTCACATATAAGCAGACACTAGCTGTAAAGTAACAGGTAATCATACTTCAATCCACAGACCCAGACAGGCTAAGTAACAAGGAGGGCTCTAGGGAAAGCATGGATCTCCCTGGAAAGAGAAAACAGAATAGATTTTGCAAGTGGACTCAGGAAGGGAGGGGATGGAAGCAGGAGGGATCAGGTCAGGAAGGGAGGGAAGGAGGGAGAGAGTATAGGGCAAGAGAACTGGAATAGGAGACATTTAGGGGGTGATGTGGAAACAGAGTGCCATGCAAACTCCTATAATCTATGAGGGTGACTTTTGTGAGGACTCTTAGTAATGGAGGACATGGAGCCATCTTCTATAACTAGGTAAGGCTCCCAGTGGTGAGATTGGGACGCCAACCCAGCCACAAAACCTTTGACCCACACCTGTCCTACCAGCAAGATGTGCAGAGGCAATCAATAGTAGCTCAGAGCTTGCGGGAGTGGCCAACCACTGACTGGTCTAATTTGAAGCCCAAGCCATGAGAGGGAGCCTATGCCCCCATACTGCCTGGATGGCCAGGAACGAGAAGCTAGGTGGCTCAGATACCTAGTGTAGAACCAAACATGATTAACTGAGGGGGAAAGGTCAATGAAATGATTCCTAATGATAGCCTGCTATACTCATAGGACCAGTTCTCAGCCCGGTCTTCATCAGTGAGGCTTTCTCCAGGGGCTTGTGGGAGCAGATGCAGAGATCCACAGTCAAACAATAGGCAGAGCTTGGGAAACCCCGAAGAAGAGTGGGAGGAAGGATTGTAGGAGCCAGAGGGGTCAAGGACATCAGGAGAATGCAGCCCGCAGAATCAATAAAGCTTGAACCATTGGAGTTCACAGACACTAACGTGACAGTCATTGAGCCTGCTGGGCTCTGAGCTAGGTCCTCAGCATCACGCTGTGCTTGTTTAGCTCAGGGTGTTTGTGGGAGTCCAAACAGTGGGAGCGGGTGTGTCCTTGACTCTTTTGCCTGCTCTTGGAATCCTTTCCCCCTTACTGGTTGTCGTGTCTAGCCTTTATATGAGGGTTTGTGCCTAGTCTTACTGTATTGTGTTGTGTTCAGTTGATATTACTGGGAGGGTTACTTTTTTCTGAAGGGAAATGGATCTGGAGAAAAAGGGAGGTTGTGGGGAGACTGGGAGGAGCAGAGGGAAGGGAGGCTATGGTTAGGATGTTTTGTATGAGAGAAGAATAAATCATAGCAAAAAGGTAAATATATACTTGATAAAATTAGACCACAGATTATTGGGATAAACAGAATTTTTAGACTCTCCAATAAAATGGTGCCCATTGTAATTTGTTATTTGTAAAGAACAAATTAAGTAAAAGTGGATTGATATCCTGTTTAATTTTTAAGTATTTCTTTGAGAATTTTGTACAGTATTTCCTGATGATATCCACCCCTTTCCAGATCTATCTTCCTTCCCTTCATACCTGACTTAAGGTTCTCTCTTTTTCTATCCATTAATTCCAATTTGCACTGCATATCTATATATTCTTGGATATGTGGACTTCCACTGGAGTTTGGTAGACTGACTTTCTCCTGGTAGCTGTCATAACAATAGCTCCTCAGCAAGGGGTGGGACTTCATGTCCATCTCTCCTCTCCATGCCAGGGTTTGTTTTTATTGCATGTGCTTGTGCATGCTAACACAACTGTAAGTTCATATGTGCCACTGCCATGTTGTAGTTAGAGAATCATTCCCTTGCATTTATTCTGCCTCTAACAGTATTCACCTCTGGCTCTTAAAGTTTTTCCTTCCTCCCAACACACTAATCTCAATGTCTTGGGAGATGAGGATGTGATTTAGATGTCCAATTTAGGATTTCTTATTCTACAGTCAAGCCAGTACAGACAGGAACCATCATCCCTACTGGCTGGCTTTCATACAGCTGGAAGGTATTATGCATAATATCAGAAGAGGACGATAATGATCAATCTCACCCAGCTGCAACACCTATAAACAGTGAGAACCACTGGCTGGGTAAGATGTGTCCACTGGTGCAGTGGTAGCACAAATGTCAAGGAAGCAACCAACCACTTCTGACTGGATTTAAGTGCCACTGTGCAAGATGAAATCCACACACTTGGAATCATTGTAGAGCCAAGAACCTGGGGTTTCATGCCTCATAGGACCCAGGAGAGAACCCACTATGATTATGCTGTTAAAGGACACGGTATTAAAGCCAACTGTTACTGATTTGGCTTTATATTTCTAGATTAAAGCACCCCTCAGCCCTCATCAGAGAAGTTTCTATTCATAATAGAAGGTATTGAACACAGATACCCACAACTTGCCTAAGAACAGAGGGCAAGAGACTGAAATACAATTTTACTCTTAAAAGAGTCTATTTAGGGAAGAACCCAAGTGTTAAATATGAAGTTATAAAAGGAACAGAGACTGTGTGAGAAATACCCCCGTTACACTAGAAATGGACTTCTTAAAGATGGCACAAAGTAACAGAATTTACAAAAGAAATAACTGAAAAACATGACCAATCTAAAAGGTTCTATACAGGATAAGTCTCCACAAAGTATAAAGAAAACCCAGAGATACTTAACTAGTAATGGACTACAATGGACTCACATATAAGGAAGCCATAGGATGGCCAATGGTAACTGAGCGATGGGTATTAACAGGCAAAAGAACAGAATAGAAAACAAGATCAACTCATGCCTCAGAAGAGACTGGAAATTAGAATATTACAGTGACATTTTGTCTTGAAGAACCCACCACACAGGTAAAAGACTCACCAACTCATTCAGGGGGCGTAGATTTTTATCCACAGAGACAACCCGAAATTTAACTGGGAAAAGAGAGAGAGAGAGACTTTTCTAGTGAGGTCCAAGGACCCAGGCCTTCTTTGTGCCATGTTCAGAATGGCGTCTTAATTCCTTTGCCCACTGTGGAGCTTCATACCTGACTGTCCTGGCTTGTACATAGGCTTATCTGTTTGGACAAAGACAACACTTTCTTTGTTCTTCACAAGCACCAAATTCCTTTTGCTGAATTTACGTGTTGGCCCTTCGATGTCGATGTAAAGAGGCTCCTCCTCATCAGAAGGGGAGTATTTAGGGATCTGAGAACAGCAAGAACACGAGACCCTTCACCATCTGACTCTCTACACTTCTTAGATTACCTCACTAACCTTCTCTCCTTCCACCTCACAGGAATGAGATAGAGGGTCCACCAGTTTCTGTTTAAATATTACATGGAGGAAAAAACAGTGTCAGGAAAAAAAAAGGATGAAAATAAAATACAGCATTTTGTTTAAGTCAGTGTGGATTTATGTGAGCAACAAAAACACAGGCATTTTTACGGAGTAAATAGAATCTTGATTGAAAATGAGCTCTAAGAAATGAAAGAAAATTAGCTCTAACTCTGAAACAGAGGTAGAGAGAAAGGAAATGTATTGATGGTAGGAATTATGTCTTGAGGAAAGGTCCCGGAGAAGAAACCCAGCACTTATTCAGGATATCAGAATTATGCATAGGAGATGTGGTCTTAATTAGCTGGATTGCTGTTTAAAAGTTTATTGATTGACTAACAGAAAGTACAATGAATTGGCGAACACTTCTTTGGGCAGTGGGCTTTTTTTGAGAGAATTCAATTGGAAAGCGACATATGCACAAGTTTTGGCTCATCTCATTTTGGGGTGCGATGATCTATGCTATCTGTTTATTCGGTAACTGTTTTAAATTTCTATTGCTTTGAGTTCACTGATATGCTTCTAGATTAACCTTTTATTTTTTTTAGAAATACATATGGATAATATATATACACATTCACATACATGTTCATAAATATATAAAACAAATCAGGACAGGCATCTAGTACTCACAATGAAGGAAACACATTGGAACACGTCCTTGTCAAACACAAGTCCATCAAACAGGTTTTTCCTTCCCCAACGAGACAGCAAGGAAGCTGTGACAGTCACTGTCTCATTCAGATGGTAGAGATGGAGGCAGATCTTCTCAGGGGTCTCGGTGTAGATCTGGGAAGGGACCAGCACCATGTATTTCCTGGAAAGGAAGGAGTTCCGACCAGTGGATGACAGATCTCATTATCTATACCTGGACTTTCACCACAGTAACCATTACCATTCATGTTTCCCCAGCCTGAGATGGCAGGTGGACAGTGTGGCAGCGGTCACAGCTCACCACACAGCAGAGTGGCAAGACAATTATCAGCTCATCAGTCATCAGCGTCGGCAGCAATACCTGCTGAGGCAGGTGCAAATAGCATGTACTCTCTTCACTAAGCAGCCAGCACTCAAGTTCTAGAAAGTTTTTATTTTTTTTAATGAAAGTATAAGAGGAATAATTATTCTTTTCATAAAAATTTATCATGATTGTTTTTCACTACCATTTTTAATTCTTTTCTTTAAAATTATTTATTTATTTTATGCATATGAGTACACTGTCATCATCTTCTGACACACCAGAAGAGGGTATCAGATCTCATTTCTAATGGTTGTGAGCCACCATGTGGTTGCTGGGAATTGAACTCAGGACCTCTGGAAGAGCAATCAGTGCTCTTAACCACTGAGCCATCTCTCCAACGCCCCCTCCCTCTTTTAAAAATTATTTATTTATTTTATGTATGTGAGTCCACTATTACTCTCTTCCGAAACACCAGAAAAGGGCATCGGATCCCATTACAGACAGTTTTGTGCCACCATGTGGTTGCTGGGAATTGAATTCAGGACCTCTGGAAGAGCAGTCACTGCTCTTAACCACTGGGCCATCTCTCTAGTGCCCATTCTTAATTCTTAAAAGATAACTCAATATCCTGTTTTTATTTTCTGGTACTCTTCAACCTAAGATTTATAATGTGACTGTGAAATTCAAACTTGCATAATTCACCTATGTTATACTTGAGCAAGTGCCAAAGGCTATCTGTAGGAATCACTTTCTACTTTTTCCTAGAATTAGAGATTTTTGTCCCCCAAATCTAGCCTGTCACTGCTATATCACAGTATGCAAAAATATCACTAGCTTGCTTTTTATTTTCTGTCACCTTCAATATGTTTTTCTGATCACAGATACAAGTCACTCAGCAATATAATCCTAATTATATGGTTATTTTGGACATCAAATAAGTTCTACTGGTAGTTTAAGCCAAGGTCTTTGATCTTAACAAATGTATTGTTTTAGGACACAAACATCCACAGGGTTCTAATGTGCCTGAAGTCTTATTTGTCTCAAAGTTAAACCATAGGCTACATATTTCCAATCAAGAATGCCAACAATTTAAATGCTTATTTTTCAAAGCGATTAGATAGTTTCAACACCCGAGAATGTCTCTGACCATTGGGATTTGAGACACTACTGGTTCAGTAATAAGGGGAACGCTATTCTAAATCATACCACACCTCAGTTTAGTAACACTAATTGCTTTATAGTTGGAAAAAAGATTACCTAGAATCATGTAATACTAAGGTTGGAGAACATATATACAATTATTTGTTAATTAAAAAAGCAAAAAGAATTTAGGGAGGTTTTCAGGGGAAGGGACTGTGAAAGGAAATGGATGTTTTTTTTTTTTGATTGGAGGAGGGGCAATATGGAAGAGGGGCTTTGGAGATACTCACGAGTCTCCATTGAGCAAGGACCCAGAAGGCAGGAAGGCAAGAAGAACTGAAAAAAGCCATAGCTCAGCCTGTCTGTTCTTCCACATGGTGTGGTAAGAAAGGACAGGAGGATAGGGTTTATGGTGTCCTCCTCCTTAACACTGTATCCAGAGTCCTCCAATACACGGCTTATTTATGAGTCCTCTCTGTAAACAGTATGCTCTGCCCAAGGTGTTTAAATAGCAAAAATAGAATATTTGCTCTCTGTCAGTGTGTTCAGTGGTGGACTGAGCACAACTCAAACAAATTACAACAGTCTCAGGAAAGGTGCCAGAGGCGCTGTGGATGGTGCTGGTCAAGGGTCAAGGCCACAGAATTTGCTTATTCTGAGCTAGAGCAGACTTTCTCAGTCTTAATGACCAGGAAATCTTTGCAGTAGGTGGGTATGCTGTGACTGTGTGATATTTGCCATCTAACTGCTTCTGCTCACTTAGAATCTAGTAGCACTCTCTGGGATGCGACATCTCTGTTTCTCTCCTTCCTCATTTGGGAGTCACTAGAGTAGTCCAGGTTGGAAATTTTAAGTTCTCCTGTCTCTGATCGTGCAAGTATCTACTTTTATGGGCCTTGTGTATAAAAAGGGGACTGTGGATACTAGGCAAGCTAAAAAAACTCACCTATTACAAGTCACTGTGCCTAATTCTTTGTTAGAACAGAAGTCCACAAGTCTCATCTAGAAGCATGCTTCTTTCTCTACGGTTTACTAGGAGGCCCAGTATAAACTTTGTCACTAAAGGTGATTGCTTCAGATGGTGAGGTATCAGTATTTGGGATGCAGCTCAATTCCTCTGGAAGGATATTAAGGTATGAGTTGGGAACCACAGTAGAATTTCTAGTCTAGATCATAGGGCTTGTTTATTTTTGCAAAGAGCCTGTGATATTGGTTTGAAAGGGAGGCACAGCATAAGCTGAATCAATTATAGTGTTGAGGCATTGAGTAAAAAAAGAAAGAACACGTGAGAAGGGGATGTAATGTAAGCATGTAAGGGAAGAAAAAGAAAACATATGCTTAGCGTGGTGGTGCACCCCTTTAGCCCCAAAACTTGGGAGGCAGAGGCAAGCATATCTCTGTGAGTTTGCGGACAGCATGGTCTACAAAGTCAGTCCAGGACAGCCAGGGCTTGCACAGAGTAAAACCCTAGCTTGAAAAAACAGAACAACACAAAAACTTACGTATTTCATTGATGGACCTTTTAATCCCAATTAATTAATAGGAGACTAGTGCTAGATGCAGGCTTGTTGGTTAACTCAAGTTCAGCCTTAGGTCAGGTTCTCTAAGATGAAGTTGGAACCCAAGATGGAGTTGGTCTGGTCTCTCAAGCTGACCATAAGAGTCAGACACACCCAGGCGTGGGAGAGACAGGACATGCATTCAGATTTATTGTACATTTTAGTGCTTCAAGTTATGTGTGAGGATCCTAGTACTTACACAAAACAAAAACAACAGTGGGAAAAATACACAAGGTAGTTTTATATTTTAACTTAAAAATATTGGTTATATGTAGATCAAGAGACACACAGTTCCTAGACATACTGAAAACAAACAAAAATGAGAAAATAGAATTTTGTGATGTGATGGTGAATATTATGTTTAAAAGTTTAAAATTACTATGCTTAAGAGAAATATAAAACAAAATGCCTCTAACCTGTGAACCCCACTTGCCCAAGGACAGAGGACTTCCAGGAATGCTGGGAATTATTCTTGTAATGACCTGATTTGTTTATGTAAGATAAAAAAAAAACCACGTGTTTTCACTCCTGTAAACAAGCTTGCTTGCCCCTGACAGCATGAAGGATGTGTGCTTTTCTGCATGTGTGGCTGGTTGCACATAGGCAGGAAATATATACCCCTGTGAGTTTTTGCCTTTATAAACCCCTTACTAATGTAATTCATAGCTACATCTTGAGAGTACTCTCAGGCTCAGTCCTAGCACCATGAGTATCTGGCTTGGGAAAAACTATCATTTCAGAAAGATGAAATGTTAATGGTTTTCTCTTCTTCCTCTATTTCATGCCTCTCATCTATGGTGTGTGTGTGTGTGTGTGTGTGTGTGTGTGTGTGTACGTATCTGGGTACAGATGTATTGTCCCGTCCCGCGGGACTCAGTTATTCAAGGGTCTCAAAGGGGACCATACCTGGAAAAGAACGGGCGAGAAAGAAGAGCAAGACCAAGCAAATGGTTGTCAAGGTCTTGTTTATTGCCACACAAGCAGCAAGTTTTAAGAAGTAGGAATGAGGAAACTGGGAGGGGGAGCTAGGGGGAAGTGAGCTATGGGCCAAGACCTGGGCCGGGTGCCTGGGACATTCTGCGGTTTTTCCCGGGAAGGTCACAGATTTTTATCTTGGTCTTGATATTCCGTCAGGAAGGTCAGGAGTTTCACTCGAGGGGAGGGGTGGTCTGTCTATGTAGCTGGCAGTTGGCCTGTCAGCCCCCAACATGTCCCCTTTCTTTGTATAATTGATGGAGAGTCTGTCTTAGGTCACATGATGTGCACCCACAGCCAGCACCTAGAAGAAAGGGGTAGAGCCTCTGTCTTAGGCTATGTGAGGTGCCTCCATGCTCAGAACCCCCAATAGGAGTTTGCTCCCTGGGCAATGGCCTCACGCTACTCCCATCATGGAGTCACTCTACAGCCCTGGGATCACGCTCTACCGACTGAGTTAGCCGGGCTCTCCAGTGTGCATCTGGCATGTGGCATCATGATACTCCCATCATGGACGTCTCCATAGCTTTTTATACCAAGGGTTTCGGTAGTCTGAGGCCAGGATCAAGAAATTGAGGCCAGCAGAGGGGGTGTCCAAGGGCCCCTTGTAGGCACCCGGGTCATTATCTCTGACCTCTAGACGATGGTAACGCACTGAAAACGGCTTGTTGGTGAAAGCGGCATCCACCTGTGACTTGACAAATTGAGTTAATTTTTGGAAGGTCCACAGCCCAAAAGAAATGAGCATGAGAAGGCCCACCAAAGGTCCCAAAAGACTAGGTAACAGAGTAGAGAGCCAAGGGGATGTAGAGAACCAGTTTTGATACCATGATTCTTGTTTCTCTCTTTCTTTCTTGCGGTTTTCTAGACTTTCTCTCACCTTTTTTAGGCTATCTTCAACCAATCCTGTCTTGTCTGCATAAAAGCAGCATTCTTCTTTAAGGGCAGCGCATAACTCACCTTGTTGTAAAAAGAGCAAATCTAAACCTCTTCTGTTTTGTAACACTACCTCAGAGAGGGATGTAACAGAATCTTTAAGATTCTTTAGTCCTAACTGTAGCTCTTGTAGGTCTCTATCGACCTCCGCGCTGAGCTGCGCATATTGCTGACTGGAAGTGACCAAGAAGGAAATTCCTGTTCCGGCCCCTGTGGCTCCCAAACCAAGGAGTATAGCCAGGGTGAAGGCTGTTATAGGTTCTCTCTTTTGTCTGGGCAAATGAGTTCCCCTTTCCCAAAAATTAAGGAGCTCATCAGAATCATGAATGGTCAATCGAGGGAGGAGCTTGACAAACACACAATATTCTCTATTCTCTAAAAAGGCAGCTGTAACTATAAAAGTGGTCAATCCCGAGGAGCAAGCAAGATAGGAATCATTAGAAACAGTAACATATTGAAAGGAAGCATTAATTACAATAGTTTGATTGCAAACCTCAATCAGGGCCTTGGGGGCCAGCATATCAGGTCCCAGAAGGCACATGCCTAGGCCAGAAATTTGGCCAAGGGTGAGTCCTTGCTTCTCTGGAGGACTCCACTGCAGAAGCGAGGTATCATTAGTGGGTAATAATTCTCCAAAGCTTGCAATCCCTTCGTAAAAGGGCGGGGAGGGTGAATAACAGACCCAACATTCCTCTAAAATGGAAAAATTAGCTTCATGTATGGCTTGTATCGAAGCATTAACTAATGATAGCACAAGCTCAGCAGATGAGGGAGGACCCATAGGTAGAGTAGGCTGAAACAAAGGATTGGGTGTTCGGGTATCTGGGATAGTAGGTGTTGCAGGGGCCTGATTTCCAGATAGATGTCTACTACCTCCAACTCTTAAATGTAGCTCAGGGTTTGGGCCAACAGCGGCTGTCTGGGGAGCAGGGATTGTTTTTGATAACTTGATCTTGAAGGTTAGCCCCATATCATAATCAACCTTATATAGGCGGAGACCCCATTGGGCTCCTCTAGAGTTTTCCCAATCAAATTTTTGCCCGCCTCTGTAAAGGCAATCTGGAGGGGGCTGAACCATCCTTTAGATGTTTTATTTTTAATAGAGTATGCCAAAGTATTTCCTTCCCACTTTAGATATGGGGTGCTAGGATTGGGTGTTGGAGGATACTTTCTTTTTATGGTAATAAGGTCCCAAGAGGAGCTGGGTTTCCAGTAAGTGTCTCCTGTAGTCTCGCAGCCCCAGGCTTTACAGTAAAAGTCAGATTCGTACCTGCATGTTCGGGCAATGGAGTGGTCACGATGACCTCCCGGGCAGACACAAAGTCCCCAGGGAAGGAGTGTTAAGTGTTTTCACCTGCCTTCAGTGGAGCACCCGGGGGACCAGTTAGAATCCGAAAGCTCGGGCGCGCTTTTTTGAGGGGCAAAGGTATCAGGGGTACCCCAATCTGCACTAGCTCCCAGAGTGAGCTGGCAAAGGTCTACCTCTAGAACCGGCCAAGGAAGAGAGGTGCTTGTGGTGGACTTGGAGCTGACAACATCTCCCGCACCATTGAGAATTAGCCAAGTGTAATTAAAAAGCCGGTGTGGAGAGGCATACGTGACTGAGAGATGGATGATCAGCAAGGCGACGCTCCAGGGAGACATTTTCTTCTTATTTCTCTTTGTGTTTTCTTAGGTCTGCAGGGCGGCGCCGATGGCCAGGTTGACCCCCTGCGTAATTCCCTGAGCTATTTTGGATGACATGGGGTCCACATCACTGCAGAGCCTGACCATTTCATCTAGGGTCTTATTTTTAACCTGACCTCTGAGGATGGCCCTGCAAGAGGAATTAGCATTCTCATAAGCCAGTTGCTTAACGAATTTACTTTTGTTCTCTTCAGGGCCAAGAACTCTCTCTGCAGTTTCCAGAAGCCTGCCCACAAACTCATTATATGGCTCATGGGCTCCCTGAATAACTTTGGTTAAGGGTGTAGTAAGGGAGCCTTTGGCAGGGACCGCTCGCTAAACTCCGAGAGCGGCCTCAGTGACTTGGGCGAGAAGCCCGGTTGGGAATCTAGATTGGCGGTCCATGGAGACATAGGCCCCTTGACCGCAAAGTTTATCAAAACCGTCCATCGGGCGGCCGGACCTCTGGGGTCTCTTTGGTTACGCCTGGCGAGGGACTGACATCTATCCATAAAATCTGCTTTCCAGGATAAAAATTGACCGCGGGAAAGTACCTCCTGAGTTATGTGGAGCCACTCACTGGGCGTAAGGTAACCGCCTCCCACGAGCTGTTCCAGCATGGCCAGAGTAAAAGGGGCAGTAGGTCCATAATTTTTGACTGCCGAATTAAGCTCCGATAATGGTTTGAATTTTAATTTTTTAAATTCAGTAATCTCCTGCCTAGTTTCATTTTCACTTTCGCTGTCCTCTTCTGCATCAATTTTGTCTTCCTTCTCACTGTCTCTTCCCCTGTCCTCCTTACCTTCCTCTGTACCTGAGGTTCCCTTAGAGGAGGGAACAGCCTTTGCTCCCTGGTGAGTGAGGACCGGGAAAACTAGGGGCTTAGGGTCTCTAATGTTAGATCTTCCTGGTTTGTAAGGAGACAATTTTGAACCTTTGTCGCTAGAGGGAGCCGAAGGACTAGGAAACAACGAGCCACCACGGTCTGTCGTAAGGACACAAGCTCTAAATTGAGATCCGTGAATTCTTTTTGTAAATGTAATATTTCTTTTAAATCATGAATCTGCCTGGTCAGTTGAGTTTTGGCTTGTAGCAAAGGGCCAGTCTGAAAGGGCAACGGGAAGGCAACGGGCAGGTTAAGGAGGGAGCCGTGGGGTACGGCGGAGGCGGCCTTGAGGGTCCCGCAAACGCAGTCAGGGGCAGCCAATCAGGATTGTGATATTTAGTGGTCTCTTCTTCTAAATCATTCTCCTCTGAGGGGCTAAGGGTATCGGAGGGTTTCTTTTTAAGAACGGGGAAGGTTAGTTTCTCTTTCTGTCTTACAGAAGGTTCTTGAGAAAGATCCCGAGGGGAGGGGTAGAGCGGTCGGACTGATTTTTCGGGAGAATCATTATGTGACGACTCGTTGCCTTCATTGGGGGACATTTCTATGCACACAGAGAGGCAGGGCGACCGTGCAGACCTGCCTGGGAAAGTACCTCCTTTTAAAGAGGTCACAGAAGTGGAGCGTGAAAGAGGGCGAATAAACTCTTCCGCGAGGGAGAGAATTTTGGCAGAGCCAGGGGATCCATCTAAAACATCATTTATGAGATTCCAATAGCTAAAGGCTTGAGTGGGCACGGCATCAGGACCTTCCCTCTCTAATAATGAATTTAAATCTTTACCTATCTTTTTCCATGTTTGGTCTTTCAAAAATGACCCAGGGACAAATCTTAGATATAAAGTCTTAAAACGAAACTAAATCTTTTCTCTTAACTCTAACTCCTCTTTCTCTGAGAGAGGACTTAATGTCCTTAATAAACTGTGCTTCCTTAGAAGCTGCCTGGCCCATCTTTTATGGGACAGAGAGTCCCTACTTACCAGGGATGAACGTGAGGGCGGTTCCCTTTCACTTTGACTGTGCCCCGGCTTTCCTGACTCTATGCTGGCCTCCGTCTGGCTGGTGGTTCGTACTTCAAGCCCTACGTTTGGACGCCACTTGTCCGGTCCCGGGGGACTCAGTTATTCGAGGGTCTCAAAGGGGACCATGCCTAGAAAAGAACGGGCGAGAAATAAGAACGAGACCAAGCAAATGGTTGTCAAGGTCTCATTTATTGTCACACAGGCAGCAAGTTTAAAGCAGTAGGAATGAGGAAGCTGGGAGGGGGAGCTAGGGGGAAGTGAGCTATGGGCCAAGCCCTGAATGAGGAAGTTGGGAGGGGGGAGCTAGGTGGAAGTGAGCTATAGGCCAAGCCCTGGGATGGATGCCTGGGACATTCTGCAGTTTTTCTTGGGAAAGACACAGATGTTTATCTTGGTCTTGATGTTCGGTCAGGAAGGTCAGGAGTTTCACGCGAGGGGAGGGGTGGCCTGTCTATGTAGCCAGCAGTTGGCCTGTCAGCCCCCAACAATGTATGAGTTTGTATGTGTTGTTTAGATCACTTGCATGTGTTTATTCATGTGTAAATAGGACAGAGATCTTTTTTTAAAAAGATTTATTTATTATATGTAAGTACACTGTAGCTATCTGTCTTCAGACACACCAGAAGAAGGTATCAGATCTCATTACAGATGGTTGTGAGCTGTAGCCGCCTGCAGCTACATGCGAACCAGTGACCTTTAAAAGATACTTAGGGGTGGGTGGGGAGGATGATGAAAGAAACTTGGACCAAGACAACACAGCTGTTCAAAGTCCACCTTTACTTAGGATAAACAGGAAACATAAGCTTTGGGGGCGTGATCCTCCCTCCCAAAGCTGTGAGTCTTGTCAGCAGGTCTCCGCCAGGCTGAGAGATGTTGACCTAACAGCTCTCAGGAAGAAGACAAAGGCTTGTTCCTGGAGCTCTGCCTGCTCTGCCTGGTGGGGGGAGGTGTGGCTGGAATTCCTCAGCTCAGAGTAGGTGAATGCAGGCAGCTGAATTTGACTATCAGGTTATATGGCATTTCAATGACTCTCTACATCTCCCCTTCCTTATTAGTTTAAACAAGTGGATAGTAATCCGTCCATGACGGTGGGCCTTTACCCAGGGAGTGGGAACAGGGGTCTAATTCCCCTTGTGAAGAACAAATAATTGTTTCCACCTTTTAGATGGCTCTTGGTGTCTTTTGGAGGGGAGGGGCAGAGCCTTAAATTAGTGGGACATGCTCACAGAGTGTAAGGTGGTCTGAAGACCGACACCAACCCCTTTGCAAATCAGGCTTGCTTCCCAGGGACTCAGAACCAGATAATTAAATCCTCCCCGTGCAATGCTTTGCTGTGCAACTCTCCTGATGCCCTGTCAGCTCGTAAGCAGACACACATAGATCTGAGTTCTATGTGGCTCCATGAAGGAGATCCACTTGTATAGGTTTTGATGCCAGAGTCAAGTAATTGCCAAATGCCTTGCTAGTCTTTAACAGACACGCCTGTTTTCAACTCAGGTGAGCCTGGATGGAGACAATCTGCTTAAAATATAAGACAAAGAGTTAAGAAAGAAACAATGTTCAGTTGCAAATTAGCTTGTTTCTGCAAGGTCCAAGGTATTCAATTGTAAATGAGTAGTTCTGAAAACACAAAGCTAAACTTCCCAGTGTGAGGGATGTGGCTTTGAAAATCAACAGAGACTTTTTTTGAATAGTCAACTACCACTTACTGGAAGACACAGGGTCTGTGTCTAGTTGATGAACCAGTCTTTCTGGCAGTCATAGGGCGCCGGCTTCTTCCTGTGAAAAAACGCAAACAGACCCTCTTCCCCATATTAAAACAGAGTCTGGACCCTTCCATGTATTAGTTAAAGGGTCTCGCCATTTAACCATAGCATATGAATTAGAAGTGGCTGGGTGCCAGTGTCGATCTGCTGCAGAATGACCTTTAACGTCAGTTTGCAAGAAATTTAAAACAAATAAGACAAAGGCGAGATGTGCTTTTGGTGATCTTGAAGGGTATAATTCTCCCTTCTTTGTTTTAAAAAGCCAATTTTTAATAGTACAAACTATCGGTAAACAGATTAAAAGCACAATTCACAGATTGAAACACATTTAATACAGCTGTCAATTCTGCTAACTGAGCTGAGAGCCCAGGTGTCTCTATGACCACCTGTTGATTATTCATGAGGTCTCCTGCTCTTCCTTTTGAGGAGCCATCCATGAAAATCACAAGAGCATTATTCAATGGCTGTAAAGATGTCATATTAGGAAATACAACCTTATGCACATTTAAAAACTTTATCAACTTATCTTAAGGATAATGGTTATCTATAATTCCTCCAAATCCTATTTGAGCGAGCAACCAGTCTGTACTATGCTGCTTCAGCCAAGTATCTTGATCTACATTAAAAGGCTGAACAATGCTATCTGGTTCTTTGCCAAAATAAGTCAGCGCCTGCTTCCTCCCAAGTATAATCATCCGGGCTACTGCCTCATAATATGGTAACCGTGGGCAACGATGATCTATCTGATCTAAAAAATGTACTAACCGTTGCTCTTCAAACCCAATTCCTTTCGCCTGAAGCAGCTCTTGAAGGCTGCCGACAAATGCCTGCTTAGAAGTTTCCTGCCCCATTTCCACTGTCTACCCCTAAGCGAGTCCAGTGCTGGGTCAACGCTGTCCCACTTAGCCTGCATCCTTTTCTGCACCTACAACCACAACTTCAACAAGATGAAATGTTACACTAGCACTAGTATTTAACTCCTGTAGTTGCTCACCGTGCCAGATACCATTTTCTTCCATTTTCTGCAAAGCTTCGCCAAAGACAGGGTCACCTCTGTATCTTCCTCTGTCGAGCCACCATGTTCGGGCTCCACCTGTAGCCGCCTGCAGCTACATGCGAACCAGTGACCTGTAAAAGATACTTAGGGGTGGGTGGGGAGGACGATGAAAGAAACTTGGACCAAGACAACACAACTGTTCAAAGTCCACCTTTACTTAGGATAAACAGGAGACATAAGCTTTGGGGGCGTGACCCTCCCTCCCAAAGCTGCGAGTCTTGTCAGCAGATCTCCGCCAGGCTGAGAGATGTTGACCTAACAGCTCTCAGGAAGAAGACAAAGGCTTGTTCCTGGAGCTCTGCCAGCTCTGCCTGGTGGGGGGAGGTGTGGCTGGAATTCCTCAGCTCGGAGAAGGTGAATGCAGGCAGCCGGATTTGACTATCAGGTTATATGGCATTTCAATGACTCTCTACAGTGAGCCACCATGTGGTTGCTGGGAATTGAACTCAGGACCTTTGGAAGAGCAATCAGTGCTCTTAACGACTGAGCCATCTCTCCAGTCCCCAGGATAGAGGTCTTGTGCATTTTTACCTTGCTTGCTGAGACACTTTCCTCGATGCTGAAAGTTGTAAATTAGGTTAGACCATCTAACACAGGAATCCTGAGGGATCTGTCTCCTTCTGTCGCCATAGAGGTGAGACTATAGGCACATCACTGCCATGCAAGGCTTTTATGTGGTTGCTGATTCTAACTTTATGTTGATACATTTACAGAAGCTTTTGTCTGGTGAGCTCCATCCATGACACAAGAAGGGCTGTTTTGCTGGCTAAGTTCTCCATGCATGCCTTCTCTTGTGAGCCTAAGTTAATCCACAGAGCATTTGGTTCATAAATGCTGTGCCATGGTCAATGCTCTTGCAGCTCTATACAAGATGCAGGACAAGCCAGTGGTAGCGTATGGTCTCTGCATTGCCTGGAGTGTATGACTGATGAAAGCCTGCAAACTAAGGAGCACCGTGGGTTATTGTCAATTCCTAGTCATTTTAGAATACTGGGGAGCCAGGGAGACTATCTTTAAAAGTTGTATCTTTAATGTCAAAAGTGGATATTCTGGCTGAAAATGGACACAGGGGTGAACATGTCCAGGGCCAAGCAATGGCCTCATAGCATATAAGACTTTGTTGTTCCTAGGAAGTGTGAAGGGAAGTAACCTGGATAAATGATGGCATTCATAGTTTCTCTTGTGACCTCATCTCTCAGGGATTAATTTTTCTCATATTTCATAAAATTAGGTAACCTTTGTCTTGAGGAGGATGGGCAGATATATGACAGTTTTTCTACTTATGTGCTATGCATACGAATGTAACCATGTCCCACATACTACTCACCATGACAGAAAATTGATAACTATGGTCATCCTGACTTTATCATATCTTCCATGTCCATGTCCTAGATCCTTGTGAGCCAGGCTCTGAAAACCTTCCATTGCTTGCTTAGCAGGCTTTCCTGAGGCAAGTTGCTCATTGACAGAACACTTTCTAAACACCATGGTGCGTTGCACTGAGCCATAACATATGCTCACACAGACATACTGTGTCTGGGAGAGTTAGGGGCTGAAAGACATTGACACTGAAGGTCCCACCTGTTTGAGCCAGACGCCAAAGGGCTATGGCATGGGATGATTGATTGGCTGCTACCATGGTCAGGCTTTGATTGTCACATATGGCAGAACACTGATTCTGTGTGTTCTGCCTCTCAGTGAGAATTGTGAGGTGTGCCTGGTCTTTATCTTTTATTTTTTCTGAGACATACTTAGGCTCATGATTTATCCCCTTTTGAGCCTGTGAAGTGGATATGAGTGGGTGGATCCAGCATGGGGGTGGGGAGTCAACCATGGGTTCTCTATTAGAACAGATACACAAAATCTCTTCTTAGGAGAAGAAGCTGGAGCACAAGAATCTCTTTTCATATCTTCCTAAGACAATGTGGGCTCCTCAGCCCGTGGGCTGTGACCCCATTGGGGAGGGTCAGTGATCCTTTCACAGAGGTCACTTAAGTCCATTGGAAAACATAAATATTTACATTATGATTCATAACAATAGCAACATTAGAGTTATGAAGTAGCAACAAAAATAATTTTATGGTCGGGGATCACCACAACATGAGGAACTATATTAAAGGGCCACAGCATTAGGAAGATTGAGAACTCTGTCCTAAGATGTTCATAGAGGGACACATCTGCATTTCTTGGGGAGGTTTTCTGAAGTGTCTACATGAGAAGAGAGACATGGGAGATAGCTCTGCTATCCAAAAAAATGCCAGCAGAGCACACAAGAGTGAGAAGTCAACATCAGAAGCTAGTATGATGCTTCTCTAAGGGGGTCCTCTTCCAAGTCTCCAGACAATATGGGGGAGCTGGATGTAAATGACGCCCTTGGACATATATGATTTTGATACTTTGATTCCCAGTTGGTGAAGCTGTTTGGGAAGGATTAGGAAGTATTGCTTGCTTGGAGGAGGTGTGTTAGTGGGAGATGAGCCAATTATGAAGATACAAAAGACAAATGTATTCCAAGTGAACAAGTTCTCTCTCTCTCTCTCTCTCTCTCTCTCTCCCTCCCTTCCTCCCCCCCTCTTTTTCTCTCTCATACTTCAGAATCAGAGATGAGCTCTCAGCTCTTCTTTAGACTCATACCTGTTTGCTTGTTATCATGTTCTCCTCAATGATGGTCGAAAACTCTGATTTTCTTGACTGGGAGCCTCAAAATTTGATGTTTTCCCTTATAAATTGCCCTGATCATGATATTTTGACCTGGCCATAGATTATAAATTATGACAGAAGGAATGTGCCTCATCAGTAAGTGGATAGTGGAAGGGAAATGATCCAGGGCATCACAGAACCAAGATTCAAGTCCTTCTTATGATGAGCTACTGTACTATGACTGTTATAAGGGCTGGTTGGGCAGACTACTGTATCAATTTGGCTATAGGTGTAAAGTGTGGCCAAGGATGTGAATTCCATACAAGCTGATAAACTGTCACAAATGACCATATTCTCATTGACCACAGCCAGCTGTCTTCAGAGAAAACTCAAATATGTTAGTGTTACATTAAGTCCAGGCTTCAGAGACTCATCTTCCACCACAAGTAGATACTCAGGGCACTGAAACTGAATGAACTTGAGTGATTCCCAAGATTATACCTCTGCATTTCCTGTTAGCTGGACAACCTTGGCTGACTCAGAGAGATGTTCCCTAACTGACAGTTAGTGAGGTGAACACAGCAGACTCCTAATCAGCAAGACTCCACATCATACCACTTGCTGATATTCACAGTTGCCGGAGCCAGCTGGTCAGTCAATGTGGGAACCAGGAATGGGTGAGTGAGGATGATTGTAGGAAAGGCAGAAAGAAGATGCAAGAGATAGATATGGGAGAGCCATTGGTTAATACTAGGCCAGCGAGCAAGTGTATTTTCTCAGTATCTTTTAAAGGGAAGCAACACAAAGCAGGACCAATTGCAAGAAGATAAACAATGGCCACAACTCCTTACAAGGTAAGTTTATGGTTCACAGCATCTATGTTTGACTAAGGCCATTTTCTTCAGGCTAAGAGAGTCTCTCAAGGATGTATGTGTAAGTGGAGGGACTTAGCAGGGTATAATGTACACATGTCTTAATTAAAAACAAAGACAGATGTCTGCAGACTCATTCATGATTATTCACAAGCAAGAAGTCAGCCAAAGCTAACTCCAGAACTGCTCCCCACATGTCCTCCTTCTTTAATCTATGCAAGTCAATGCTGTCTCAGCTATTGGTGCAGAAAGAATGTGCATGTCTTAGGCATCTGCTCAAGGAGTGTGGAACCCACCCATCATTGGTACATGAATCCTATCATTCATGCCCTGTCTTAGGTTGATCCACCTCTGAGAGAGACTCTTACCCATCTTTTTGATCTATAAGAGACGTTTTATCAGTCATGGAGCAGAAAGTTGTGCCTGTCTTAGGTCACAGCTCTTGCCTATCATTGGCACATGAAGAAAATTGTATTTGTGGCCTGTCTTAGGTTGAGGAGGTTTTCAAGACGATATTACCTGTCATTGACTACCAACTTCTGGGAAGACATTGGAGCTTGAATTTATTTAACTCTGCTTTGACATCTGTAAAAGTTCTGATAATTCCTCTCAAATGAACAGGGAATAGCCATACCATAAAATGGATCATAAAGCCAAGTCCTGCTACTCCCAATAAGACAAATGTAAATGAGGACACATGAAGGAATAATGGCCTGTAACTTTTTTTAGAATATCATTTGCAATGCTAGCAGTGTCAAAAGACAAAGGCTTTGCATTTCTTAAACTTACAACCTCCTTATGCAGAGCTAACAAAAGAAGTATTAGTATTATGCCAATTACTCTGAGTGTGTATTTTTACTGTGGTCCAGTTATTCTGACTCTCATTATACATTTATGGGGTTATATAAATCTAGAGATTTGAGCATGGCAATCCAAATGGCTTCTGACTTTCATTCCTTGTACCTAATCTCTCATGATCTGAATTATACCATATAATGTGTCAATTCTTTGTTCTAGTCATCTATCTAAATCCTCTTGTATGCTCAGGGCATTGTTTACATTTTCAGCAAGATGATTAACAAAACTAGCTGTTTGTACCTCTTGCACTAAAGCTAAAGGAGAAATAGTAGCACTGGCTATAAGTGCTATGAGAGCAACAACATTGGCAATGATCATCCTAACCATATGTTTGCTCCTTGCCAGAACTTGATCTAATTCTTCTAAAATTGCAAGCCTTTTTCAGAATACCAGTGTTCAGATCAATTTACAGGAATCATAATAAAAGCTGGTTAATGTACTACCATTACAGACTATCATACAGTGCAGAAACACAATTGGAAAAAGACAATTAAAATAAGAAATATTGAACTCGTTATCAGAGCCTACAACAAAGGCAATATTCCCAATTAAAAAAAGTAGGTGGAGGTAATGCAGGATGTTACATTTATCTTAACCCCCAAACCTGTTCCATTTTTATCCACAGCAAATACAATATCATACAAGTCAGCTGCCTCTGAAAATGTCCTGAAGCAGCCCTCCAAATGCCCCCTGTCATTTTCTTTTGTCCAATATTGGATTGATTTCCAGACCAATCTATGATTGAGTTGGAATAACAGGACACATTAAAGAATAGAGGAGGGTCATTATCACAACTTCTCCATTTGATTGATTTTTCAAAGGCAGGTTCCACAGTCTCTGTCATTTATGTCCTACAATGTTTGAATGCCTGAGGCAAGGCAGCTTGTCCAGTCTGAGATATAGGTATTCCCATCTTAATGTTTGGCACTACAGACTTAGAGATATTCTTGTTGTAAGTCTTAGAGTGCACAGAAACATATCCAGCATTGGTATTATTTCTAGTAAAACAAATAGGTAGGCCCTGACTCACAGCAGTGCAATTTACTAATTTGAAATACATTTTACTCTCACACCAAAGAAATCCTAACAGCCTAGTATTATTAGAGGTTACAAGTACTTCTGACCTTGACCATACAGAAGGATGTAGCAAAGGTAGGTCAGGAAAGTATGTCCAATACAGCTTCCCTGTTGCCATCATCAGGGCACTCAGCAAGATCAAGGTCAGTATCATTCTTTGTCCCAGCATCAGCAGGTCTCACTAACCACTCTGGCAGCCACTACTCCTTCAGCATCCCATGAAGAAACACAAACTTGCCCTGTTCCCCATATCTATACTAGATCAGGACCATGCCGTGTGCCAGTAAGTGGATCCTTCTATTTCACTTGGCCATAAGTATGCCAAGTGGTATGGTGTCATAGACACTCAGCAGCAGAGATTCCCTTGGCATCCAAAGTCAAAAAATTCAAAATTAAATTTTGTAGTGAAGGAGTATACAATTTCCTCTTTTTTATTTATTAATAACTGATTTTTAGAGCTCCACAGGCATGATCCATAATTCCCTGTCCTTGAGAATATGTAAAATTATGTATATTATATAGATTATAATGTATATATATTTAACTCTTATTTAATCCATATTTTAACATACATGAATTATATTTAATGTATATAATTTTCATTTAAGGTATATAATTAATATTTAATGCAAACAATTTATATTTACTATATATAATATAGTAATATATATGATGTATATATGATTAAATGTATATAAATCATATTTAACTTGTATAATTTAATATGGATAATTTGTATATGCACATACATGTGTTAACCTGAATGTAATTATTATATACATGTTTCAATGTATATAATTTCTGATTTGTATGATTTATATTAGTTTATATAAATTATATTTGGGGTCACCTGCTGGATTGGATCGAACAGGCAGGTGCACTTATCTGGAGTCCACTTGATCTGTGACAGTTGGGTCCAAGTCTTAGGACTCTTGATTTCCTGAAGCTTATGTGAACTTATTTTACAAAAGGATATACATTAGTATTTACCATTGTATTGAATCTATATTTTACAAATATAGTTAACAGGGATCTGTTAGACAACAGTAGTAGACTCATGCCTTTAAGACCAAATAAAAGCTATAGGTTTGGGTTAAAAGGCACAGAACACATTTTCCTCAATCCAGAAGACTATATATACAAATTGAACAGAGCTGTTTTTAGTACAATGAGAAACATCTTTAAGTTTATATTCAGGAGACAATGAAAGGGAAATTAAAATCTTAAGCTTGTGACTGAACTGTAAACTGCCAGTGTTCCATTAGCTTATCAGAACTCCATTGATTAATGTTAAAATTCTAAACTTTGAAATAACAATAGCATGTGGGGGAGAATATGAAACATTTCCCATTTTTTAAAATCATTTCTTATATCTCTATAATTTGCATTTATATACATTAAAACACTGTCTTAGACCCTCCAACATTTATAACTTGCTTCCCTTATGTGTATTTTCCTTTTACAGTGATGTCCATCACTGCAGCCCCCCCCCACTGCCCCCCATAGTTGAGCCTCACACTAGATGCCATTCTGCAGGAGTCAGGCAGTCAGTCAATGTGGGAACATGCAGTGGTGTCCTCCAGGTAGGAGAGGAGGTCTTTGGATATATCACCATATGAGATGGGTGTCACATGCACCCACCCACAAGATTCCCCTGTGTGTCAGAATTCCAAGGCAAGCTGATATCTAGTATGTTGTATAAATCAAGTGATCTGGACCTAGAGGAGCCCTTGCTATATTTTTCTTCATTTACTTCCTGTCCTTTTTTGTCCTCAGATGCCATGAATGTGGGCAGGAAAGGCTGACTCCATCTCCCTATTAAGGAAAGGAGTGAGAGTTAGGGGATAGGCAAGGTCCTTGTTTGAATGAACCTTTTGAAGATGCCCTATTACCCCATGGATGTAACCACTACTTTGTTCTGGTAGAAGGTATCCCTTTTTTTAAATGGCCAGGACATCATTAAGGCTATTTGTTCCTCCAGTTATATTGTCGTATAGCTCAAAAAACACATAGCATCCACAACGAAGGAGATGAATCACATGGAATGTCTTTCATTGAATGCTGGTGGCAAATTTGCATCACAGAGATCCAAGCATGGAAATCCCATCTCCAATTTCTCCACCTGGGTGGGGAATGACACCACTACAAGATGCTAGGAAAAAAGAAAGAAAAAAAAATTAAGCAATACTATGAGACAAGTTTATGACTCTCAGTTTTTATATCATGAAAATCACAGATATCTCAAGCATCCTAATGATGCATCTTGTGTTCAGAGATTAAAACAACAAAAACCAACCCAAACCCCAAAGCAGTTATGCAAAGCATGAAAAAGATCAGAGCTGGAAATAAGCAGAGACATATAAGATGAAACAAAGTTCAAAGAAACAAAGACCTGGAAATTTGACAAACAAATACGACAGACCCTTGGCATTAATCACTCAGAAGACACAAATTATTAAAATGAGAGACACAGAAGAGACAAGTTAGAAACCACTGGAACCCTAAGGGCTACAAGGCAAACTTGTACTTTAGAGTGTTGACAATCCTGAAAGAAATATATTTCTCACTTCACAAAACAGACACCAAAATTAAGAGGATGTTATCTAATATGAACCACCTGCTGCCTTCCCAATGCTAACCTGTGGGTGTGATGATAAATGCAGGGTGTTGCAAAACATATGAAGAGATCAATATATGGACAAGATGGAAAGGTGTTATAATCTCCTCTAACAAAAAGAGCCTAGACCAACAGATTGATGGATCTTACCTATTGGCTGTAAGGTGTCATGAAGAATGCTCAATCTGCTTCAGCAAAGGGATAAGGAAAGATCATTCTAAACAACCTACAAAGCCAGTGTTACTCTGATATCAGAATCATAACAACACATTCGCACATATGTGCACACACATACATGTACACACAGAGATGGTGTTTGGTGTCCGAGCTGGGTTCAGCATGGAATCCTAGGATAACTACACACACAAAGTGATCAACAACAAGCAAATAAGGAGGTCAAGGGACGAGGCCCATGCTCAGCCTCGAAGAATGACATTTTGCCTTTTTCTGAAATGTAAAATGGACTTAGGGTTGCTTGTCTGCAACATGCCAGTTCCAGTGATAAGGTGAGCCTAAGTAGACCATGGATATGTAGCTGGAACCTTAACAAAAAGAAGAGGCTTTCAGGCACATGTCAGGGCCTGCTGCAATGTGACAGAGCAGATAATGATCCAAGTTCACTATGTAAATATATAGAGGTGTCACAGGGAAATTCTTTACTTTACAGGTAAGGTTTTAGATAAGAAAAGGAAACCATGGCAGATACAAACTGTTAAAAAAAGGGAACAATTAAGAAAATTTAACAAGCAGAAATTGATGCTTCAAGCAAAAGAATTGAGTGTGTGAATCAAAAGGAAAAACAACACAAAAACCCAACCAACAAAGAGGAAACCTGCCCATATCAAGGTCCAAGAGATTAGGAAAGGCAGTTTATTAGGGTCAATGCTAGGGGTCAGCTGGCATGTTTTTGTTTTTTCAAGGAGGGGTCATGGCAAGATAGTTATCAGGACAGGCAAACTGTAAGCTTATCAAAGCCTAGGGGACATCACAGTCCAGGGGATGTGGTCACATGTACACCGTGATGAGGTTCCTTGTTGTCTACTTCTTATTCACACTAATGAAACATTTAAGATCAGAAAAACTAAATTGAAAAATATCCAAGAATCATACTTGTTTAAGAATAGACTTAATGGGTCCAGAAAACAAGAAACTCAAGGAAAACTACAAATTAACCCAGAAATCAATTAAGAGATGTAAATCAAAACCAGCAAACCAGGATACTAACCAACTCTTTGGATGTCCAATCATATCAACAATGTCTGTTTTCAAGAGATCAATAATACCAAAGTCTACAAGAAACAATGTCAGAGTCCAGCCTCTGCAGCCAACCAAACAACAGGTTCCCTGTAGTGTCAGGGCAAGATCCAGTGTCTCCCCCTCCCCACCTTTCTCTGCCTTCAGTGGGAGGGGTCTGCATTTCCCCACAATGGTGTCAGTGAGGTCATAGCAAGAAATGAGTCAATCATCGTGGCTCTTCACAACAACAAAAAAGAATGTTTTCACTTTGTGTCTCCAAGTACCCCATTACTTTTATTGCTAAATGCATTTTTATGACTAAATTACTTTTTATGACTAAATTCCTGAGAAGAAGCAACCGCAGTACACAGGTTTTATTTTGGCTCAGGATCTTAGAGAATAGGGAAGTCATGGCTGGAGACTTGGGAAGATGGGTCTGAAGCAGCTGCTTGCATGGCTTTGGCAAGCAAATGACCCAATTCCTCCTGTGGGGTTCCATTGTCCTGGTGTTTAATAACTTCTCCAAACATACACCTGCAAGAGACAAGCAATTCAGAGACGGAGGTGGTGTGACCTCTCACATTCAAACCTTAAGGAGGACATTTTGACCTTAATAAGAGCAGCAGTAACAAGAATGGTAAGCTCTGTGTTGACTTGGTTTCAAGATGTGGTTCAAGAGCAAACGCACAGGCTTCCTTAAGGCCCTTTTTTCTAGTTCTTTTCAAGAGATGCAGAGATCATTTTGGCTCAGACCCTCAAATTCTTCAATGACTAACTATTACAGACCTCCTAATCTCTACCTATAAGCATGAGACCTACTTCCTTTTTTTTTAACCTCTTAGTTACAGGCATCAAAAAGATGGTAGCCTGTCTATGACAATGTGATACTATAAGAAAATGTGCTGTCCCTCAAGATCTCCCAGGGTGTACTTTGTCTCCTGAGTAGAAGGGTGGTAGGGGAGAACTCTTAACACGCTAGGGGAATTTATCACTACAGGGACAGGCTTGGGGTTGTGGGTAGTAACAAACCGGAGGTTATGATCCAAGTGCAAGACATAATTGAAGTCCTTATTTTTTTACAGCTAATATATACTAACAAGAGCTTTACAGTAAAGAAATAAGTCAACATACAAAATGTCAAAGAGAAATGTGTAGATAATAGAAAATGCATGATACTAATAATTAAAAAAAACCACTTGAAGCAAATGCACAAACTAAATCCAAAACAATAAACAAAATCCAGGTTAAAAAAAACAAAAAACAAAACAAAACCAAAAAACCCAACAAAACAAAACAGAAACAAAAACAAAAACCCAACTCATCGGGAAGCAAACTCATTATGTTCACGTCAGTGGGGATCAAAGATGTTCCATTCCAAAGAGGGATAATAAAAAAAATCCTCTGAGAACCAAAGTCTGAGTTCGCTCTGCAGCCAGCTAACTGCCTCTCTGCAGTATGTGCACAAGCTCCATTTTTCAGCTGCTGCCTTCTGTGAGCGGGCTACTATCATTTCTCACAATGGCGGCTTGTGAGGTCATGGAATACATGTGCCAATTGCAAGTCACCAAAACCCATCATCATTCTCTCACTCTTTTCAAGAGAGGTGGAGACCATTTTGGCTCAGGCTTTGTCGTAGTCAGGATTTCTATTCCTGTGACAAAACACTACGACCAAAAAGCAAGTTGGAATGGAAAGGGTTTATTTAGTTTACACGTTTCAGATTATAGCCCATTATTGGAGGAAGTCAGGACAGGAACTCAAGCAGGGCTGGAATCTGGAGGCAGGAGCTGATGGAAAGGCCATGGAGGGGTGGGAGTGCTGCTTACTGGGTTGCCTAACTTGGCTTGCTCAGCCTGCTTTAGTGTAGAAACCAGGACTACCAGATTAGGAATGGCAACACCCACCATGGGCAGGGCCCTCCCACATTGATCACTAATTGAGGAAATGCCCAATAGGTGGATCTCATGGAGGTGTTTTCTCAAATGAGGCTCCTTCCTCTCTGATGGCTCTAACTTGTGTCAAGTTGACACACAAAACCATCCCGTACAGGCTTTCAGAGGACGAGGCAGAGCGTGGTGGTGGGCTCAGCTGCTTCTGCTGGCAGCAGGGTCTGAGGCTACTGGTTTCACTGTACCGACAATCTCCCAGATCTCCTAAGGACCCATTCTGCCTCCAGCCAGGCCACACATCCAAAGGTTCCCTAACTTCTCAAACGATGCTGCCTAAGAGGACAAAGGTGCAAATGTCAGCTAACACAGGACATATCACATGTAAAAAGAGCCTTTTAATAGTCATGATTAATATTGACACAGATAATGATAGACTCGGGAAGTGTTGTGCTTCCCTGGTTATGGACACTGGCTTTTACTACTTGGAAAGTTAGGAAGAGTTCTTTGTGACTTGGCTTTTACAGACTCATCATCTCTGTACTCAGGCGTTCAATCCCTTTTGCTTTAAACTTAGACAGACAGGTTTGAAAAAGGGCTCCCTCCACTTACATGGAGATGTTGTAAGATGCTCTGCTTCCAAGGCACACCAGGACACGTGAGAAACATCTACAGGGCTCAGAGGAAGAAGCTTCATCTCAGTTACCCTATAAGACCCTCATCTGATTTTTCATGAGAAACTCTAAATCTCAAAAGGCAGTGGTTGATGACTTCAGTATTATTGAGAAAGTTATCATTTCAGAGTAATATGCACAAAAATGTTTTATTTCTATGGCCACAGAAGGTGGAGTCATGCTGTCTTCGCCCTCCAACAAATGCCTCGGTTTGGGTTATTATTAAACTGTGGAAATAAATTCCTTGTTTTATTGGCAATTGTGAAGTCAAGACCAACCTACCTGTAGATGGAGGGTGGGAGGAGGGCTGTTTTTTTTGTTAGATTTTGTCCTCCACTGAGTTTAGTACTTTGTCCTACATTCTGTTCATTCTGTCACATGGGTTTCCATCCAAAACATCAGGCCTGATCTGCTCTCTGCCCTGCATGAAGACAAAGCTGTCTAAATTGCAGGAAGATTGTAGAATTGTCCCCTGGGAGATTTCCTGCAAAGCTTTCACCTTGTCTTCCAGCATATATTTTGAAGATGGACAGGTGGAGAACTCCAGACTCTCTTAAGGCTTCATCTTGATTTAGTCCTGCCATTGATATGGCCCAGCCAACTGGCATCAGCCTGTATACCTCTTCATAGGACCTGCTGTCTGTCTATCTGCCTAGTTCTGGACATTGTCCTTTCTCCTTTGAACTCAAGTCTGTAGCTCTGATCTCAGACCCAGGATGTGCCTTCAGCTTCCCTGCAGCTTCTGTTTCTTCTGTTATCACTGCAGACTCCTTCACATTTCTGTTATCCTGCTTCTGAAACCTTAACACTTCCATGGCCTCTTAGGACCTTAAAGTGATTGTAAAACCTATGGATAGCTAGCAAGCAAGGAAGCATAAATGATAAAGAAAGAAAGAGAGAAAGAAAGAAAGAAGAAAGAAAGAAAGAAAGAAAAGAAGGAAGAAAGGAAGGAGAGAAAGAAAGAAAGGAGAGAGAAAGAAAGGAAGGAGAGAAAGAAAGAAAGAAAGGAAGGAAAGGGATAGAAGGAAGATGATAGATTTACTGTGTAATATGTGGTTACGTGCTTATATTCCTGTTTTTTTTTTTTCGAGACAGGGTTTCTCTGTGTAGCCCTGGCTGTCCTGGAACTCACTTTGTAGACCAGGCTGGTCTCGAACTCAGAAATCCTCCTGCCTCTGCCTCCCAAGTGCTGGGATTAAAGGCGTGTGCCACCACCGCCCGGCCCGTGCTTATATTCCTAATTAAAATGGTGTGATTAGTCAAAGCTGCTCACCTCAGCAGAGGTTAACAAGGAAAGTAGGAATGTCTGACCTTTTCCTTTGACACTTCCACACCTTGTGAATTTGTTATTCAGTAAGTTCCTGTTGTGGAAAGATACAAATGCTCTTTTCTGTTGGGGATATAGTGCTCTCAGAACATATCCTCTCTTTAGGAGGGTGTAACTGCCTAGGAGCATCTTCCACACACAAGAGCTGAGTCTTGGTAGACAGCTGCCTACTACCTTCTATCTCCAAATGGTCTTTCGGAGTGGCCCAAAATTTGAGCTAATTGCTTAAAACAGCATTACATCTAGACAGCAGTACATCTAAGACTGAACTTTCCCCAGCATTGATCCATTCACAGAGACTCAGTCCTTATGACCAATCTAAATATCTTAGTTAAAAACTAGCATTTTTCTTATCTATTTATTTAGACTTTTCTTCACTTCAGTCAGAATAATTTTATATTTGTTGTACATAACACCTTACCTATTGTACCATATTTATCTAATTTTTGGAATATAGTAATATAGTCCATAAAATATAATACTTTTAAAATAAAAATTAGTTTCAGATCTTCATTGTATATATGAACAAATATGGGTTTATAAATATTGACCATATATTCTTCAACCTTATTTAATTGTATAACTGTTCCATAAACATCTCTGTTAAATCCTTGAGACTGTCAAAATACATGAGCTTACCATTTGAGGAGAATGCTTTTCCTTCCCAAGGTGCATCTCTCCTCTTCTCTTCCTACTTTGCTTCCTACCTAAGTCTTTTAATAGGAGATTGAGTATGAGTGGAGAAAAACATGTTTGTCTCTTCTCAGTCTTTGGGAGAAAGCACCTAGGTTCTCTCATTAAGTATGATATTGTTTTAGGATATTTGTGATGTTGTGAATGTCTAGTCCTAGCTTGTTGAGAGTTTTTGCAACAAATTGACATTCAGGTTTTTTTCAATTTTTTTCTGCACCAATTCTTATAATCAACATTTTTTATTCCATCAATATAGTTGACTAAAAGGATTGACTTTAGATTTACTTTGTTTTACTTTATCTTTTCAAAGATTTGTTTATTTCTATTTTTGTGTGTGCTCTGAATTACAAATTTGTACTACATGCATGCTTGGTGGCCTTCGAGAATAAAAGAGGTCATCAGCTAGCCTGAAATTGGAGTTACGGATGATTGTGAGCAATCACATGGATGCTGGGATTGAACCCAGGTCTTTGCAAGAGCTGTAAGTGCTTTTAACTCTGAGCCACTTACCAGTCCCTTATTTTATTCATTTTTATGCGTATTTTGGTGTGTGTGTGTGTGTGTGTGTGTGTGTGTGTGTGCAGTTCTTGTGGAACTCAGGAGCGGGTATCAGACCTCCTGGAGCTAGAGTGGCTGTATATAGATGCTGGGGACCATACTGTGGTGATTTGAATATGTATGGCCCCCATAGAATCATGTATTTGTCCCACGGAGAGTAGCACTATTAGGAAGTGTGGCTTTGTTGGAGTAGGTGTGGCCTTGTTGGAGTAAGTGTGGCACTGTGGTGGTGGACTTTGAGATCTCCTATGCTCAAGCTCTGCTCCATGTGACAGACAGTCCTCTTCTGGCTGCCTTCAGTTCAAGATGTAGAACTCCTGACTCCTCCAACACCGTGTCTTCCTAAGTGCTGCCATGCTTCCCACAATGATGATAGTGGACTTACACCTCTGAAACCCTAAGCCAGCCCAAATTAAATGTTTGCCTTTATAAAAGTTGCATTGGTCATGGTGTCTCTTCACAGCAATAAAACTCTAAGACATATGCCCTTGTCATCTGAAAAGGCAGTTCATGCTCTTTACTGCCAAGCCATGTCTTTTGAACAAGAGGATTTGTTATAAACTGATGAAAACTTACTCACCTTCAACAAATCCATCCTGATCTTGATGAATAAGCCATATGTTAGAGTTGATTTGCTCATATTTTGTTGATGATACAAACATCTGTGCTTATTCCATGTATTAGTTTTCATTCTATATTATTTATTTATCTAACTTTCATATCATGGTAATGTTAAAATAAATAATGGTATGAATTAGAAAGCATTACCTAAAAGAGATAATGGAGAGTTGATGTTATTTCCTTTTTAATGTGTGGAAGATCTCACCAGTGAAATTGTCTCAAAAAGAACTTTTTCTTCTCATTTTTTAAAAAAGACTATTAATTATTGTCTTGATGGGACATGGAGAGATGTCTCAGTTGTTAAATCACTTTTCATGCAATCATGGGGCTGGGAGTTCTGAATTCCAAGACCCAGATAAAGCCAGACACATGGGGATACGTGTCTATAACCCCAGCTTTCCTACATCAGATTAGGAGATGGAGACAAGAGGCTTCCTGGATGCTTGAGAGACAAGTAGCTTGTGTATACAGCACAAGTAAATTTATTTTTTTTCTTTTTTTTTATTTTCTAAGTTTTTTTTATTTACATTCCAAATCATTTCCCCTTTCCTGTTTCTTCCCTCCCTGAAAGTCCCATAAGCCCCCTTCCCTCCCTCTTTTCTCCATTCAACCCCCTCTTGTTTCTCTGTCCTGGCATTCCCCTACATCCAGTCTTTCCAGGACCAGGGGTCTCTCCTTCCATCTTCTTAAAAATCTATTGATATGCGAATTGTGTCTAGGGTATTCCGAGATTCTGGGTTAATATCCCCTTATCAGTGACTGCATACCTTGTGTGTTCTTTTGTGATTGGGTTACCTCACTAAGGATGATATTTTCAAGTTCTGACCATTTGCCTAGGAATTTTGTGAATTCATTGTTTTTAATTGCAGAGTAGTATTTCATTGTGTAGATATACCACATCTTCTGAATCCATTCCTCCATTGAGGGACATCTGGGTTCTTTCCAGCTTCTGGCTATTATAAATAAGGCTGCTATGAACATAGCGGAGCATGTGTCCTTATTGCATGCAGGTAAAGCCTCTGGGTATATGCCCAGGAGTGGTATAGCCAGATCCTCTGGGAGTGTCATGCCCAGTTTTCTGAGGAACCGCCAGACTGCTTTCCAGAGTGGTTGTACCAGCTTGCAGTTCCACCAGCAGTGGAGGAGTGTTCCTCTTTCTCCACATCCTCGCCAACAACTGCTGTCTCCTGTGTTTTTGATCTTAGCCATTCTGACTGGTGTGAGATGGAATCTCAGGGTTGTTTTGATTTGCATTTCCCTAATGACTAAGGATGATGAACATCTCTTTAGGTGCTTCTCAGCCATTAGATATTCTTCAGGTGAGAACTCTTTGTTTAGCTCTGTACCCCATTTTTTAATAGGGTTGCTTGCCTCTCTGGAGTTTAACTTCTTGAGTTCTTTGTATATATTGGATATTAGCCCTCTGTCGGATGTAAGGTTGGTAAAGATCATTTCCCAGTTAGTTGGTTGCCGCTTTGTCTTTTTGACAGTGTCTTTTGCCTTGCAAAAACTTTGTAATTTAATGAGGTTCCATTTGTCTATTCTTGATCTTAGAGCATAAGCTATTGGAGTTCTGTTCAGGAAATTCTCCCCTGTGCCCATATGTTCAAAGTTCTTCCCTAGTTTCCTTTCTATTAGTTTCAGTGTGTCTGGTTTTATGTGGAGATCCTTGATCCACTTGGAATTGAGCTTAGTGCAAGGAGATAAGGATGGGTCAATTTGCATTCTTCTGCATGTTGACCTCCAGTTGAGTCAGCACCATTTGTTGAAAAGGCTATCTTTTTTCCACTGGATGGTTTTAGCTCCTTTGTCAAAGATCAAGTGACCATAGGAGTGTGGATTCATTTCTGGGTCTTCAATTCTGTTCCATTGATCTACATGTCTGTTACTGTACCAATACCATGCGGTTTTTAACACTATTGCTCTGTAGTACAGCTTGAGGTCCGGGATACTGATTCCCCCAGAGATTCTTTTACTCTTGAGAATAGTTTTAGCTATTCTGGGTTTTCTGTTATTCCAGATGAATTTTTGAATTGCTCTTTCTAACTCTATGAAGAATTGAGTTGGGATTTTGATGGGGATTGCATTGAATCTGTATATTACTTTTGGTAAGATGGTCATTTTTACTATATTAATCCTGCCAATCCATGAGCATGGCAGATTTTTCCATCTTCTGAGGTCTTCTTCAATTTCTTTCTTCAGAGACTTGAAGTTCTTGTCATACAGATCTTTCACTTGTTTGATTAGAGTCACGCCAAGTTACTTTATATGGTTTGTGGCTATTGTGAAGGGTATCATTTCTCTTACTTCTTTCTCAGCCTGCTTATCCTTTGAGTATAGGAAGGCTACTGACTTGCTTGAGTTGATTTTATATCCGGCTACTTTGCTGAAGTCGTTTATCAGCTGTAGGAGTTCTCTGGTGGAGTTCTTTGGGTCGCTTAAGTATACTATCATATCGTCTGCAAATAGTGATAGTTTGACTTCTTCCTTTCCAATTTGTATCCCTTTGACCTCTTTTTGTTGTCTAATTGCTCTAGCTAGAACTTCAAGTACTGTATTGAAAAGATATGGAGAGAGAGGGCAGCCTTGTCTAGTCCCTGATTTTAGTGGGATTGCTTCAAGTTTCTCTCCATTTAGATTGATGCTGGCTACCGGTTTGCTGTAAATTGCTTTTACTATGTTTAGATATGGGCCTTGAATTCCTGATCTTTCCAAGACCTTTAGCATGAAAGGATGCTGAATTTTGTCAAATGCTTTCTCAGCATCTAATGAGATAACCATGTGGTTTTTTTCTTTGAGATTGTTTATATAGTGGATTATGTTGATGGATTTCCTTATATTGAACCATCCCTGCATCCCTGGGATGAAGTCTACTTGATCACAGTGTAAATTTATTTTTAATTATGAGTAATTAATCAAAATAAAACCCTGGAGGAAGAGGCTTAGCAGCTGAGATTGCTTCTTTGAAGCAATCCTTGAGAAAAGGTAGGGAGGGGCAGAAACCTGGGATGGTAAAGGGACAGGATGCTGCAGGGCCAGTAGGAGGAGCCACTAACATGGCTCAGAGCCCTGAGGACCTCAGGATAAGTTTAGAAATGGTTTGTTCCTATCCTTCCTCAGTTTCACATGACTGACTTATGGCCTGGGCTGTAGTCCTCTAAGGAAATCAAGGTGCTTCATTGTTGAGTGTTGGCAGTCTTGAGAGAGATAGGATGCTGTCGGGCTGCATTTCTGCCTTGTTGCTGGGGTGCCTGAGTGCTGTCTGCAAGCTGCTTAGGGGTGGCAGAACACAGCCCTTGATAGGGGTGCCAGCCTGTGCTTCCCCAGATGAGAAACATCAAGGTCTGGGATAGATGCTGCAGTTCTCAGTCTTCTGTGTACTCAAACATCGCTGGGGTACCATGGGGCGTTGAGAATGAGCCTGAGGGTCTGTGCTTTCCCTACATGCCAGGTAGAAAGGGGATGGCAAAGCCTGGGACAGGGTAGAATCTGGTTTGGTTCTGAGTGAGTGCTGGGCATATGGAGGGGTTAGAAGAGAGAAGGGTTTCTCTGGGAGCTTTAGGCATAGCTCTTTACTATAAAGGCCTCCAGCTACAGATGAAGGAGACTGTCCGTTCTTGTACAAACTACTTTATTTGATGGCAGGTGTGAATGCATATATCTTAGGGTGAATCAGGGATTAAATACCTTTTGTAGGAAGGAATTCCTAGTAAGGGAAGCTCATTGGCTAAACACTCAGAGTCTATCTAGATACCTCCTTAGCACGGAGAACTCCAGGTTTTTATGCTATGTAACTGAATGTCATGGTCCTCTCAGTGGTGTGTCATCAGGTAGTTGGGCAGGGAGCTGTCTTTACACTTACTGTTCTCAATTCTGAGATTTCCCAGGGTTTAGGCTGGCTCAACCTTATCAGTTCTTCTGTATGCGTGGCACAGTTCACTTGCCCCACAGGATGTGGGTGGTGGAGAACCATAATCATCTTTGACCATTTTATGCCTTTTACTAGCTGTGGTGGTTTGAATAAGAATACCTCCCTTGGAGCTGGTGAGATGGCTCAGCAGTTAAGAACACTGACTGCTCTTCCAAAGGTCCTGAGTTCAATTCCTAGCAACCACATGGTGGCTCACAACCATCCATAATGAGATCTGATGCCCTCTTCTGGTGTGTCAGCTACAGTGTACTTACATAAAATAATAAATAAATCTTTAAAAACAAAGAGAATACCTCCCTCTCTATAGGCTCATATATTTAAATGCATAGTTACTAGGGAGTGGCATTATTTGAAAGGATTAAAAAGATTAAGAGCTGTGGTCTTTTTAGAGGAAGTGTGTCATGAGGGGTGGCTTTTGAGGTCAAAAGACCATTCCAGGTCAAGATTTTTTCTCTTTTGCCTGTGGATCAGGATGTGGCTCTCTACATCCTGATGTGCTCCAGAACCTGCCTGAATCCTTCCATAATCCCTACCACATTGATAAAGAACTAAGCCTCTGAACCTGTAAGCAAGCCTCTAGTCAAAAGCCTTTCTTTGTAAGAGTTGTCTTAATCATGGCATCTCTTCATAGTGAATGAACATTGACTAAGACAGAAATTGGTACCAGAGACTGGGATATTACTATTACAAGCCTGCCCATGCTGTTTGTTGGACAAATATGGAAGATTTAAGGACTCTGAACTAGAAAAGCAGTCAGATACTTTAAGTGGGGCTAACCGGGCCATTCTAGAAGAACAAGGGAGAGAGTGCTAAATGTGATTTGACCTATGGTAGCCCAGGTCAAGAAGTTTCAGAATGGAAAATATTAGTAAGAACCCTAGAGACTGTTCTTGTGATACTTTAGTGAAGAATGTGGCTGCCTTCTGATCTTGTCCTAAAAATTTGCCTGAGGTTGAATGGAAGACTTTTGGATTAAAGGCCTTGGTTGAGGAGATTTCAAGAGAGCTTAGTATTGACTATCACATGCCTACTAGCTGATACTCTCATATAGATATACAATAAACAGAGACAAGTAGGGCAGGGAGAAACACAAGATGTAGAGTTTGAGGGGAAAAGGAAATAGTAAATGTAATGGAGCTAAGTCCAGTGTTCAAGGAGATTAAAAAGTGTCAAGAAGATCCCAATGCTAGATGGAATAGTGACTTCAGGGCAAGACCCCACCAAGCAAAGCTTCCAACATGTGAAAGGTAATTTAGACAAGTTTAAGCAGTGAAGGAAAGCATCGGCAATGGAAAGTTGATGCAAATGTAATTTAAAAGGGGGTCAAGTTCCATCCCTATTAAGCAGCATAATTTGGCATCATTAGTACATGGCTTTGCCTTTAGAATCAAGGATACAAGAAAGGGGTTGTAGAATCTTTTGCTGCAGCTAAATAAATTCTCTGCACTTAGGCATGTATAAGGGGTGACCCTGCATGGAGGCTCAGAGAGACCATTGCATAAAGCTCTGAAGGTAAAGCCTGGATTTCTAGAGACACTTGGATCAAATCTACTGGGAAAAAGACCACAGATTTAATTCAAATTACCATTAAATGAATTTATTAGTTACTGCTAGCAGGCCAACACTCTTAAACCCACATAGAAAGTGTGTTATGTAGAACCAGTTAGAGGAAAGATTTTTAAAGGCAGACATCTTATTTGTGTGAGATGAGAAGCTGGGTGAGAAACTGCTTTTATTCCTCTCAGTTGTGAGGATCTGTCTCTCTCCCCTTGTACCACTGATAGAATGGTTGTCTCACTCCCTGGTACACAGAAATGTGTGAGTTTAAAAAACAAAGCAGTTGGTTAATTATCTCAGCAGTTTTACAAGTTTGGGGAGGACGGCAAGGAATCAGAGTTTCTAGGAGCTCATCTTTTAGAAATTTAGAATGGATTAAATGACAATCAGGAAAAAGAGATCCATGCATGCCTTCTCTACATGAAGCAATGTATACTATATGCTCATTTGTGGACACTCATAAGATAAAATGGAAATGAATGTGCTGACTAATCACACTTGTTACAGGCATTAATCTCTGTACCAATGAGGTTGAGCTAAGCAGCAATGAAGTTAGGGAGGGACTGTCACCAACAGGCATGAACTTAACATGGCCATAGACAAAAATTCAAGGAGAATGCAAAAGGAAAGGGCCACTTCAGACTTCATTCTTTTGAATCAGAAAAATCCAATCTTTCCTTTAATTTATGGACTTTCCCAGTAATAGAGTCAGGTCCACCCAGACTGTGTCTCTTTGGGTCATTCTTTAGGGAAATGATCAGTAAATTTACTTTGCAAGTTCTCTTTACAATACCACCTAGATTTGTGTTTAATGACATGACTCCTGAGATGTGTACAGGCTACACAGGGCACTTCTCCCCACCTCCCACTGATTCTCACCAGGAAACAGTCCTTGATGCATGTTCTAGTGAGAGACATAGCAGGAAGGATATTTCAGACTACAGCTGAGCCACAGAGGCATGCCAAGAGCTATATCATGTGGAACATGCATGCAGCTCTGACAAAATGTGGTTTTCTTCCCTTTTGATTTGGGTTTGTGTTTTACATTTAATTGTGAAATCACACTATGAGATATATATGTCAGAGGAAAGCTTACACGAGTCAATTTTCTCCTTTCATGTGTTACAAGGGTTTCTGCAAGTGTCATGGCAGGCAGGGAAATGAACTACAGTGAAGAGGTTAGAATGAAAAGTTGGTTCAGTTTGACTTCATTAGGCCAGATCAAACTCCAGGAATCTGATGCCAGATAGTTTATTGCCAGCATATTTAAACACAGTACCATTTGGAGCCAAGTTTCCAGGCAACAGTCATTCCCATCCAAGGTTTCCATCCAATAATCATTACAATTCCAAGTGCACAATAAAGTGTAAGGTGTGACAACATAGAAACTTCTTTGCAAAGTACATGTGACCATGAAGGTTGGTTCTAAAGCTGAAGGCCTAGAGTCTTGTACAGTCTTTCACTGCCATAGCAGAGGTGAGAAGGCTATCAAGTACATCTCCCCTAAAGATAAAGGTTTAGAGAGGTAGAGAGGATAAACATTCTGGGGATTTAGGTGAGGACTGCCTCTGCAGACAGCAAAGGTCACCACATCATTGACAACATCCACTTCTAGCCTTATGAGTAGAAAACAAGTATTTCTTTCTTTGAGGAGACATTCAAGCATGATTAACATTCCTGGTTTCCCTAGTAATTTTTGGAAGCAAGAAGCTTTGTGTCCTCAATAATGTGGATGCCAGAGATTTAGCTTGGGTCATCGGATTTGCCAGCAAACACCATCTCACTGTTAGGTCTGAAGTTGGGCCTCAACCTCCAAATGTCTTTCTGGGCTCAGGGCAGGCTGGACCCTGATAAATAGATGGATTGCCAAAAAATAAACAACAGTCTAAAAGTCTAGAATCTGTCTCTTAAAGTGCCCTTATGTTGCCATGCTCCCTGTCATGGTGGTGAAATGCCAGGAGCCAAACTGACCTTACTTTATGTTTAGCTTCCATTTTAAAGATAGGTTTAGGTTTTGACTTCTCCTCAGCTACAGACCTTGGAAAAATTGGGTGGTCGATGGTCACTGCACCCTGCCAGAAGAAGAAACATCTTACAGCTGACAGAGATTCACCTTGGCAGAATGCCCAGGCTTTTGGGGAAATCCCATTTTCCTTATTTCTTCCCCTGCCTGTATAAATTCCCTGAGAAAATTAGTTTGTCAGACCTTGGTCAGAAAACCTGTCTTGGTCTTGTTCCTTGTGTCTCCTGTCCCTTCCATTCTCTCCCCTTCTCTCTTAGGGTCCCCCTGTTGAAAACCCTCACAGGCCAGGGCAGTGAAGGACTTACCCTCTGGAACTGTAAGTCCCAATAACCTTTGTCTTTCATAAGTTGCCTCCATCATGGTGTCTTGTCACAGCCATTAAAAAGTAACTATGACACCAGTTGAGCCACATCTGAACCTATGGCCTTCTAAGCTTTTCTCACAACCATGACCTATTTTTGGCTTGCAAACTTCTTTCTTGATAGAATCTTCCTGCTTCTCCCCACTATCCTCATGATCCTCTCCAATTCCTTCTACAAGATCCTGGTGAGTCCAGGGTGTACCCGCCATACTCCCTTCTCACATGAAGCACCCTTTCAGCAGGCTTGTAGTGTGTTTCTAAGGCTGCCTTCTGAACGTGGTCAGTAGAACTGTTTTGAGCACAGAAAGCAGTTGGAGACATTGACAAGACTCCATGGCCACTCTCTCTCTCCTCTTCTACCCATCTGAAAGCTAATGAATCAGACTAGGGTATACTTTAAAAAGTGGGAGTCTAGAGTTTGGAGTCATGCCTACCACATAATAGCTGGGCACGCTGGCTCTTCAACATACCCCTATTTTACCTCTCTGTTTAACCAAGTTCTCCTTGAGGTGAACAGGAAGAAAAAAAAAAGCACAGGACAAAGCCTCTAGACATTCGAGGCAGAGGGAAACCACCTTGGGATCTTCTCAATCAGCCACAGCCTGACTGCCTGCAGACAAAAAGTGAATGTCAATTGTGTCTTCTCAATTCTCAGGAATGATTTCCTACAATTTCCTTTCAAATATTCACATTGAAAACATAGGCTTTATCTTGCTGCTCACTTGAGAGTTACACAAGTGTGATAGGCGGCTGCATATATGGAGGGATGGTATGATATTCCTATAGGATATAGTGAATTAAGGAGGCTGACAGCCAGTCACAAATGAATGAGTAAATCAATGAAGTAGAGGCATGCAGGAGCATCATACAAACATTTGATTGCCTCCTTCAGCATAGAACATGTTTCTGGGACAAAGAAAAAGTAGACTTTTCTCTGTTAAAAATCTGTAAAACCTCACAAGCAATCAAACCACCAGGATTTATAAACTATGGTTTGTTTGGCACAGAACCTTCCAGAGAGGTGTTATCAGTGTGTGCTTCACTTCATTTGCAGCTGTACTGGATGCACTCAGGAAGTTTGGACTGCGTTTGTACTTCAGAACTGTGGGCAGAGGCTGGATCCAGACAACCTGGCTTTAGTGCCTCCACTTGCCTATTGTGTCTTCTTGGTCATTTCCTTAATGTATTAATAGATTAATAACTATAGCCTCCAGAAATGCTATGGGGTTCCTACTGTATCTCCTTGGTTCTCTGGAAGAGGCCCCAGTCTCTCTCTTTCCCTCTATACCTCCTTTCCTCCCTCTCTCATTCTCCCTCCCTCCCTCCCTCCTCTCTCCTCTCTCTGTGTGTCCCACTTCCCAGTGGATCATGATGTAGCTTTCAGCTACTTCTCAAGCACCGTGTCTGTCTGCAAGCTGCCATGGTCCTTGCCAGGATAATAGGGAACTAAATCAGAAACTTTAAACAAGCCCCAATTAAGTGCTTTCTTTTTATAAGAGTTGCCTGGTTGTGTTGGTTTGAATATGCTTGGCTCCGGAAGTGACACTATTTGGAGGCATGGCCTTGTTGGAGTGGGTGTGGCCTTGTTGGAGTGGGTATGGCCTTGTTGGAGTGGGTGTGGCCTTGTTGGAGTAAGTGTGTCACTGTGGGGGTGGACAATGAGACCTTCCTCCCAACCACGTGAGTGCCAGTCTTCTCTTAGTAGCCTTCAGATGAAGATGTAGAACTCTCAGCTCCTCTAGCTCCATGGCTGCCTAGACGCTGTCATGCTTCCTGCCATAATGATAATGGACTGAGCCTCTGAACCTGCGAGCCAGCCTAATTAAATGTCCTTTATAAGAGTTGCTGTGGTCATGGTGTCTCTTCACAGCAATGAAACCCTAACTAAGACACTGGTCGTGGTGTCTTTTCATAGCTATAGAACAGTGGCATTTACCCTCCTGATCTGAGACAAAAGCCTGGTAGCAAAAAGTAAAAGCCTTGTGGGCTTTTGTCTCCCACCCGGCAGGCCCCCTGCTAATGGACTGGATCGACAAGCTCAAGGGTGGATCAGATCTAGTCATGTGACACAACCATTGTGAGCCAATCAACCTTCCTATTTTTCTTCAAACCAACCAATCCTAAATTAGGGGAAGAAGACTTCAGAGACCTTAAAATCTTTGTAGCATAATTTTTTTCCGTGTGTCTGCTATATGTGTGTGTTTCCTCAAAACCAATAAACGACTTTCTCAACTACTGATTCTGTCTGCTACTGTCTGAGGTGTTTGAGATTTCTCTGCTACTCCCTGTTGTGCTCCAGTTTTTTCCTGCCTTTTAATTCTTTAATTGGCAGAGAAAATGATCCTGATAAAGACCCATAGACTGTATTAAAACTTCAATGGATAAAGTATTTGGAAGGCCGAGAAGATAATCTATTGTATAATTAGAATAAAACTATGGCGACCATCTGGTGACCCATTACATGTTCCAGATAGAAAGGGAGGAGAAAAGTGTGTATTACCCGGCAAATCTCTGCTTCATTTTTATACATTGTGTTGTGTTTGCTGACAGAAAGCAAAGAATGTGTGAGTGTGTGTGTCTTGTGTAAAATTATGGATGACATTTGAATGTGAGGTAACAGCAGAGCCTACTGTGCTAGTTAGCATTTAGTTTCTGTAACAAAAGACCTGAGACCCTGGGACAAGGGACTTAAGTGCATATTTTACATATAGAAGCAGACCTGGCCTCTAGGTTCTCCCAGCATCCCTCAGTTTCTACCTGTCATACTCTGCCCCCAACCCTGAACTTTCCAGCCCAGGGGCTGGGCTGCCCTTCCCCCAGAGGTTCCTCCCTATATAATCCAGACAGTTTGATCTTCTTTCTCTCCTTCCCCCCCGCTTCCCCCAACCCTGAGCATTCTCTTTCCCTCTTTCTCTCTTTCTCTCCCCTCTTCCCGCTTTCTTTCTCCTCATGGCAATAAACTTGCCTTTATATATTTTACTCTGGCTTGAGTTGGCTCATTTCACCTGCGGAGAAATAATTTATCAAGAAACAGCTTACAAGGAGAGAAGGTTTGGTTGCTTTAGGGTTTGAAATGAAGCTTTGAAACAGGATAGAGGCTTTGATGGGAGAGTTTGGATTGTAGGAGGGCTGAGGGAGGGTTTCCAATATCCTGTTCTACGAGCTGGCTTTGTAATGCCCAATCAACTCCGTTTTTTAAGAAACTCCCTTTTGTTCGAGACCAGGGACTGAACTCCAATTCCAGGAAGAAAAATCACAAAGTCCACCTGAGCTAACATCGTATGACAGCCCCCTCCCCCAACCTCCCCCAGCAAAAACCAGTCAGGTTACAATAGGAGGGTCAAGGTACATATAGGTGACTGAAGACATCCTGCAAAGAAGAAGCAGCTTGGTCATCCTGTTTGTCAGATGGTTTTCACCCTGTTTTTGGTTCCTGCAGATTATGTTGGAAATACAGTTTTTAAAATATTAACTTGCTGACCCATATGGAAATTCTCCAAGCTTGCTGTAACTACAATAAATATCCTGCACCCCTAGATTCAGGACTCTTACTTACTCAGGACCTGCTGCGATGGGGGATGGTGAGAGACCTCGCTCGAGAGCTCATAATAAAGACACTTATGTGTTTGCACCAGAATTGGCTCTTTGGTAGTCTTCTGGTCCCTTTGACTTGGGCATAACAACTTCAACACGTCACTTCCCTCCATTACTTCCCTCCATTAGGTTGGACCTCCCAGAAGTTCCACCTCTTCTCATTTGCATCACCAGCTGGTGGCCAAACCTTGAGCATGTGGACTCATGGAATTTGAGAGGCATTTCAGGTCAAAATTGTAACTTCTACCAGTGTGTGTGTGTGTGTGTGTGTGTGTGTGTCTGTGTGTGTGTGTGTGTGTATAATATATAATAAGAGAAAATAATGGAGCACATGTGATTTGACTGACCACGGCGGGAGGTTGGAAGGACACTGGGAGTTAATGCTTCCTGAGGCCTGGGACTCCTTTTACAGTTTTTGATTGTATTTCTTCTCTCTCCTTTTATGATACCTTTATACAAATTGTCGCACCTCATGTGTCCCTTTATTCTATTTGTTTCTCTCTTCTTTGTTTTCTCCTTATCAATCCAATAATCACCATTCATCTCTTTTCCTTTCCATTTATGCATGTGTTGTCTAAATTCACACCATATCACATCAGTGTTCTTTGTACTTTCTGATAGGATTAGATTTTAAGTGGTGATTGCTGTTTGACTCTTGTTCTATGTTCATAGTGAGTGACACTTTGATAGTAACATTTTTGTATATAGTTTTCCTTTTTTTTTAAACTAGTGAATTTTGTTCTTTCACAATTTGTGTGCTCTGTATTTCAGCCTCTCAGTTCCTTTCCACCCAGAATGGCCCCCACCCCCATAAATCTCTCCTCTTTACCGATTAGTTTTTTTCTTCCTTATCGTGTCTCTCACACAGTTTATTCAGAACTGCTTGTGTAGTTCTGAGTTTGGAAATAATCACCAGAACCTTATGTGCTCTCCTTGTGTACAGGTGAGTGTTGTGCGTCTCTCTTCTCCCAGAATGGATTGACTGCCCACAGGCAGCAGCAGGACTCAGGATTACCCTTCATAGCGCCAGAAAGCTATGCAGGTCTCTGCAGGAGAAAGTGATCAGTAGTCCTACCCAGTTATAGGTCAGGCATCCTATAATATTGATCTTCCAGGTGAGATGTACCCACTGGTGCAATTACCCTTGAAAATTACGGGGCTACCGATTCTTTCTGGCTGTAGTTAAGAACTCTTTCTCAGGAGGAAACTCATATTTGACGTGACTGGGGATATCATGGGCCCTAGAGGGGAACCTACTACTACTGTTTTTTGTTTGTTTTATTTTTGATGGACATTGTTGTCAAACTATCTTCTAAATATTAATGTTAATGCCCATATATTATTGCTCCTGTCAACCTTTCTTGGAGAAGCTTCTTCTCCTTCTTCTCCTTCTCCTCTTCCTCCTTCTTCTGATCCTTCTGCTCCTTCTTCTCCTCCTTCTCCTTCTTCTCCTCCTTCTTCTTCCCCTCCCCCTTGCCTCCTCCTCCTCCTCCTCCTTCTTCAAAGTAATCAGTGGTTATTGCAAGATACCCATGAGTGGGCAATGTGTAGAGAATAAGTGACAGTCAAGTGCTTAGCCCCAAAGCGGGCCATCCATATGAACTTCCTACCTCCAAGGCTTGGGAAACATCATGGAAGATGGTGGTAAAAGGGTAGAGAGAATGTAAGAGTCAGGGGATGAGGAATATACTGAGAAATACTGTCTTCCGCACATGACATGCACTGCACTCATGAACTTCCAGTAGCTGTGCTTATCTACACAAGAACTTCAAAAGATGAAGCTAGGCAACATCCCAGTGTGGATGGGGGAAGGGATTTTTGGGTAGGGGAGGGCCTTACGAGGCTCTGCTCTAGATGAGGTGCTATTCATAGTTGATGGTTACTGGGGAGGTTTTCTTTGGGGATGTAGCTTTCTTTTGCTCAGGTAGAAGTCTGAGGTAGATTGCCTTTATTCATGAAGAAGATTCCATATCTAGGTGCACGTGGGCATTAATTGGACTCAGGGTAGAGAACATGAAGATTGGGTGTAGATTTGATGGAAAGATGGGAAGAGACAGGAGAAAGGGAGTTGTAAGTGGATAGAATCAGAAACATTGTATACATGCATGAAACGGTCAAAGGATAAATAAAAACATTAATAAAAAATAGCAATATAAAACAGGACTAGTTTCCCGTCCTGCAGGATTGTTAATCTTTTGCACAGAAGTTCAAAGCCTGTCTCTGTGCCCTAGCTCTCCAAAGCAGGCAGTACTGGGAAAGAAGAAGTCCCTTTAACTCTAGAAAAGTAGGGTTATCAAGCAGCAGGGACTTCTTCAGAATGGCTTTCTGCAGCTGTCTAGTGGAAGACAAGAGAAGGGAGGATTTTACCACAGCTGCATGCTAGGGGTACTCCAGCATCCCTGCTTGTATACAGATCAACTCAGTGATGGGTCTCTGCCCTCTTCTGTCTTGCTGCTTTTGTTCCTTGAGACTAGCTGCAAGCTATTTGCTTTCTCACTCACTCACCCTTCCTGCCTCCTCCCTTTTCTTTCTCCAAGTTCTTGTCCTATGGCACAGATTGGCCTGAGGCTGGTGGTCTCCCTCCCTTCTGCCTTCTGAGTGCAATAACAGATAAATAAAATAAGGAAGACAATATAGTATATGGAAGAAGAGTGCAATTAGACAAAAAGAAATCTTGGTATTAAAGCTTCACCAATAAAATGGCTTAAATGGAAGACAGAAGATCAGGGCAAATCATGGGTGTAGAAGACGGAAAAGACTGCCCCCTCCCCTGTGTGATATAGTCTGTCTGAGTCTGACTTAAGAAACATTTACAGCCATGTTTACTGCAGCACTGTTTTATTCAATGTTGTATCAAATAGTCCTGTGCTTTCCAGATAAGAGGCAAATAGTTGGTATTTCACAAGTGAACCTTTTTGGACAAGGCATGACAGCTAAATGATTTGCTCTCTGAAAACACTTTCAGTTATGAGTCCCACACCCACAGAGAGAAAGGGCCTAGGGCTCTGAGGTGCTTACAGCACAATCTACCACAAAGCATGATTGGTTGCGGTTAAGGACGGATTAAATTTCAAAGTCTGGTTATGGTGTTGGTTTAGCCCACCTCCACTTGTCTTCTGCCAAAGTAAACACTATCTTCTTTCCATGGCAAATTAAGGCCAGGTAGACAGGATTGCCTTCAGACTGCCTTACCACTGAATTCTTCTATCTTCATTTCCTTTCTGCTCTTTCTCCACAAATCTCCATGTATCATGTCCTTTAGCGAATAATTTGAATATTGAATGCAAGAACAATAAAATAAGGATGGAAAAGGGTGGGACGTAAGAGGTTTGTGAGCAAGAGCGCACTGGTTTCTGTATCTGATACCTCTTGACTTTGTCGCCATCCTTTCATCCTGACTTGATGAGATGCAGGTGTCTGTCAGCCCACCCACTTGGGCTTGACTCCTAGATAGTCTTCCTTCTGAGAAGACTTGCATCTACATGTTCCACAACTTTAGTCTGCCATCCACTATGGAATCTGAAAGTCAAGGGTGAGGAGTGGGTCACTCTTACTACTCCTTGGGAGATTTTATCCTTGCACGGAACATGAAAATCCCAAGCAGTAAACCTATTTTTCAATATCAACTTACCCAACTTTGTATTTCTGGTCAAATCAGTCTCTTATTAGCTCAAAAACATTTACTCTTTGGCTCTTCCTTAAGGCATCTTTATAACCGAACATACTTTACTCTCTCTGAGCTAAGATCTAACACCTTTTGCCCATTCCCCATCTCATAAATCCCATTTAAACCAATATCACTTTTTGGTATTCTGAATTCCTTCCATTCCTGATTTTTATCAGTTTGTATTGGGTACTAGATGTGGAAGCATGAAAATGTGAAAAAATGATGGCTGAATTAATGAGGGAATGTTGATGGATAGAAATGAAAAAATGGTTTATTTATTAAATCTCCGGAAATATAGAACCCACTGTTTTTCTTATGAAGTTTTAAGAACAGAGCTCTGGTGAAATACTTCTTATTCACAGTGTCCTCAGGCATTTCCATAATCTGTGGTAGTGGAAAGAAGAGAAAATTAAGATGGGCTTGGGTTTCCATGAGCAAACGATATCCCTTCCTCTAAGTCTGAACAGTATGGTGTCCAAGACAACCCAATGAATACAGGAGGAGCTGAGACCTACTGCAGCTAATTATCCAATAATCTGTGTGGCAAACTAACTGAGGGTTCAAGAAGCAACACGCCTCTCCAAAGCATACATTTTTCTATAGTAATATGCAATCTAAGCAAAATGATTCCTAAGAAGAATAACTATCTGGAATTTTATGGAGGAGGGAATTTGGGAGACAAGCTAAAGGAATTCTGGTTGCCCTTTAAAAGAATGTGAACTGCTTACCTGCGCTGCAGGGGGCGCTGTATTTTGCAACTGCAAACTCATCTGAGTAAAAGAGAAAACAGAAACAAAGGCATCACGTGATGTCACTATGGGCATATACGTTTGCGCCAGAAATGCCCACATCATTCCCTTAATCCGCTGTTTGCTGCCTTGGGCATCCTTCCAGCTACCATGAGCCACGTTTCACCTGACTCCTGACAGTTGGTTGTTGTACATCCTTAAATCTTATACTGTCTTACGACTGGCTTATCTGACAAAAAGTTAACTCTGAAGCTACATTGTTTTTCTGGCTTTAAAATGTGCTTTCTTTTACAGAAGCCAGGAGACAAAAGGGGCAGGTATCAAACCTGAAGGAGACAACAGGAAGTGATGAGAAGCCAGGGTTACTTTGCAGCCTGGCACGTTCCTACATCTGAGATTCTGTGTCTGGAATTGAATGTCTCTGTTCAGGCTGCTCTCCTTTACCTTTCTCATAGTAGTCGTAGACTTTCACTATGGCTGGCTTCAGGTCTCTTACAGGAATGTCTTGCTGAACCGAGAAGGACAAGGTCAGCGTCTGATTTGACACCTGGAAATCAAAAGGAGCTAAATGACTTCTTGGAACCTTTCTTTTCATGTTGAAATCACTTGTGGTTTTATGGGGTGGGGATTTTGTCAGTCAACAACACCGTGCATGGTATAGAAAGCCTCCAGAGTAAATGGGAAATTGTCCAAAAATGACTTCTTAAATGACTAACATAACTTAGTAAGTCTATATGCCTTAATCCAGGGTTCAAAACCTTCTTAATGTTTCGACCCTTTAGTACAGTTCCTCGTTATTTTGTTTCTATTTAACTGTGATTTTGTTACTGCTATGATTGTAATGTAAATATCTGGTATCCGGGATAATCGATATAGATGCCCTCCCACAATGGGGTTACGACCCAGAGGTTGGGAACTACTGCCTAAATCAATATCAGCACGTGGCTCTGTTCATGAAGAGGAATATAAACATGATTTCAGTTTTGCTATCTAGTATATCTTCATCTAAATTTCAAAGATTTAGTACAGTTTTCCCTTTCTGTCTTGTAAAACTACTGATACAGACCCAAAGAATTCTATAAAAGATGAACCACTGCCGCTTTGTCAATAGAGATTCCTATCAATAGAGGTTTGCATAATCACTCTATCTTTTCAATTATTGGTCGGTGGATGAACTGATGTTTTGTATCACATGGCCCGAGTGTTAGCTGAGACTCGTGGTATTTTCCCCTCTTATACTGTTAATGAAGATGATGACACAGTGACTGACTGATCATAGCAATCAGTTCCCTGCGTTATTCAGTAGCTCTAAGCTAAATCGTTGATATAATGAAAGCCGTTATAGAGAATGTCTTACAGGCCCCTGGAAATATTCATATCCCAGGAGTATAGTGTGGCTTGTCTATTCACAGGCTCAGGTGAAATGTCTCCAAAGAGAGAAGAACCACAGTGATACTAGATTCTCATGTCTCTAGCACAGAGGTGAGGACTCCAAAATACAGACATGCACTTCCCAGATAGTTTCTAGAGGACTATTACATATGTGCTGTGCACATAGACAGTTGGGGATCTCACCTTATCTAAGTAAATCATAACATGGTTATTGCTGACTTCTGTCCGGCTCACATGCACAGATCTTTCAAGCTGAAGAAAATGGAGACATCACAAATGTTAATAAACAGATGAAATTCCTGGAGAATCCAGGAAAAAAATGAGATTACTTTATTATCAAAATATCCTGAGGGTAGAATTTCTTCAAAGGTTCCTTATAAATAAAAAAAATAAAAGTAAAAATGAAAAATAATTTGAATGAAGGGCATGCTGTTAGTATGTCATATGAACACACATGTAAAGTTGATTTTCCTAAAGAAAGGGGTTATCCATCACTGAATGGTCGACTCTGAATTATATGCATACAAGCAATATGAAATGGACTTAGCAAGTTGTATTTTATATTTATGTTTGCATATATATGTATATATGTACACACACATATGTAATGATAATTAAGAAAAAGAGACCATGAACTTGAGAGTGAGTAAGAAGGGAACATGGGAGGGGTTGGAGGAAAGAAAGGAATGGGGGAAAATGATGTAACTATATTTAAATTAACATAAAGAAAAGAAAACTGCTTACTAGTTTCCCCAGTAGCCATGATGTCTAAACAATAGTACACACACAAGCACAATCACACTTTTTTTGGACAAGGCATAACTCTTTAAGACTTAATGTAACAGTATTTTAATAAATAACATCTAAAATGAAATGTGCTATCCTGAGCTTACAGTGAACATACCCTATTGATGTGCCATCTTGGGCTTATAGAGAACAAACCATCTTAATGTGCCATTCTGGTTTACAGTGAACATACCTATTAATGTGCCATCTTGGGCTTATAGGGAACAACCATCTTAATGTGCCATTCTGGTTTACAGTGAACATACCTATTAATGTGCCATCTTGGGCTTATAGGGAACAACCATCTTAATGTGCTATCCTGGCTTACAGTGAACATACCTATTAATGTGCCATCTTGGGCTTATAGGGAACAACCATCTTAATGTGCTATCCTGGCTTACAGTGAACATACCATTTTCACTGTTGGTTTCAAGGGGATGAAGCCAGACACCATCTTCACATCAGCAATTGCCATGTTGGAGTCAGAACGGCTTCCAACGTAACTGAAGGTTCAGGAAAGGAAGAGTTAGGTTTCTCCAAACTAGTAAATAGTCTTTTCCTATGTTTGTATATTGTATACTCTATGGTTCTAAAAAGTACACATAAGACTTTCCGATTTTTCTCTCTGGTGAATGAGCAGGCGGGTAAGGCCAGGAGCGCAAGGAACACAGGAGTGGCAGAGTAGCTGGGACAGGGTCCTTCCAGTCTCCATCTGCACCCAGGAGCTGGGCTGAGCCACAGCTCTCAGGACCCAACTCTCAGGGGAGAGTTGGTCACCCAGGGATGCTGAGACAGGCATGCAGGCCCACAGGAGAGACAAGCACCAGCCAGAGACAGCAGGACCAATTAACACCAGAGATAACCAGATGACAAAAGGCAAACACAGGAATGTTACCAACAGAAATCAAGGCAACATGGCATCACCCAAACCTAGTTCTCCTACAACGGCAAGTCCTGGATGCTCCAACACACCGGAAAAGCAAGATTTGGATTTAAAATAACAGCTCATGATGCTGATAGAGGACTTCAAGAAGGACATACATAACTCCCTTAAAGAAATACAGGAGAACACAAGTAAACAGGCAGAAGCCCTTAAAGAATTACAGGAAAGCACAAGCAAACAGGTGAAGGAATTGAGCAAACCATCCAGGATCTAAAAATGGAGGTAAAAACAATAAAGAAATCACAAAGGGAAACAACTTTGGACATAGAAAACCTAGGAAAGAAGTCAGGAGTCATAGATGCAAGCATCAACAACAGAATACAAGAGATAGAAGAGAGAATCTCAGATGCAGAAGATACCATAGAAAGCATTGACACAACAGTCAAAGAAAATGCAAAATGCAAAAATCTCCTAACCCAAAACATCCAGGAAATCCAGAACAAAATGAGAAGACCAAACCTAAGGAGTATAGGTATAGAAGAGAGTGAAGATTTTCAGCTTAAAGGGCCAGTAAATCTCAACAAAATTATAGAAGAAAAATTCCCTAACCTAAAGAAAGAGAGGCCCATGAACATACAAGAAGCCTTCAGAACTCCAAATAGATTGGATCAGGAAAGAAGTTGCTCCCATCACATAATAATTAAAACACCAAATGCACTAAACAAAGAAAGAATATTAAAAGCAGTAAGGGAAAAGGGTCAAGTAATATATAAAGGTAGACCTACCAGAATTACACCAGACTTCTCGCCAGAGACTATGAAAGCCAGAAGATCCTGGGCAGATGTAATACAGACCCTAAGAGAACACAAATGCCAGCCCAGACTACTATACCCAGCAAAACTCTCAATCACCATAGATGGAGAAACCAAGGTATTTCATGACAAAAATAAATTTACACAATATCTTTCCACAAATTCAGCCCTTCAAAGGATAATGAATGGAAAACACCAACAAAAGGAGGGAAACTACATACTAGAAAAAGCAAGAAATTAATATTCTTTTAACAAACCAAAAAGAAGAGAGCCACACAAACATAACTCCACCTCTAATAACAAAAATAACAGGAAACAACAATCACTTCTCCTTAATATCTTGTAATATCAATGGACTCAATTCTTCAATAAAAAGACATAGACTAATAGACTGGATACATAAACAGGACCCAACATTTTGTTGCACACAAGAAACTCACCTCAGGCACAAAGACAGACACTATCTCAGAGTAAAAGGCTGGAAAACAATTTTCTGAACAAATGGTCCCAAGAAACAAGCTGGTATAGCCATTCTAATATCAAATAAAATCAACTTTCAACCTAAAGTAATCAAAAAAGATAAGGAAGGACACTTCATACTCATCAAAGGAAAAATCTACCAAGATGAACTCTCAATTCTGAACATATATGCTCCAAATATAAGGGCACTCAAATTCATAAAAGAAACTTTACTAAAGCTCAAAGAACATATTGCACCTCACACAATAATAGTGGGAGATGTCAACATCCCACTCTCATCAATGGACAGATCAGGGAAACACAAACTAAACAGAGAAACAGTGAAACTAACAGAAGTTATGAACCAAATGGATTTAACAGATATTTATAGAACATTTTATCCTGAAACAAAAGAATATACCTTCTTCTCAGCATCTCATGATACCTTCTCTAAAATTGACCATATACTCCATCACAAAACAGACCTCAGCAGATATAAGAAGATTGAAATAATTCCATGTACCCTATCAGGTCACCATGGACTAAGGCTGGCCTTTAATAACAACAAAAACAATAGAAAGCCCACATACCCATGGAAACTGAACAACATTCTACTCAATGATAACTTGGTCAAGGAAGAAATAAAGAAATTAAAGACTTTTTAGAATTTAATGAAAATGAAGGCACAACATACCCAAACTTATGGGACACAATGAAAGCAGCGCTAAGAGGAAAACTCATAGCTCTGAGTGCCTCCAAAAGGAAACTGGAAAGAGCATACATTAACAGCTTGAGAGCACATCTGAAGGCTCTAGAACAAAAAGAAGCAAATACACCCAAGAGAAGTAGACAGCAGGAAATAATCAAACTCAAGACTGAAATCAACCAAGTAGAAACAAAAAGAACTATACAAAGAATCAACCAAACCAGGAGCTGGTCCTTTGAAAAAAACGAGATAGATAAACCCTTAGCCAAACTAACCAGAGGACACAGAGGCATTATCCAAATCAGCAAAATCAGAAATGAAAAGGGAAACATAACAACAGATGCTAAGGAAATCCAAAAAAATCATCAGATCCTACTACAAAAGCCTATATTCAAGAAAAGGGGAAAATCTAGATGAAATGGACAATTTTCTAGTCAGATACCAGATACCAGGTACCAAAGTTAAATCAGGATCAGATAAATGATCTAAACAATCCCACAACCCCTAAAGAAGTAGAAGCAGTCATTAATAGTCTCCCAACCCAAAAAAGCCCAGGACCAGATGGGTTTAATGCAGAGTTCTATCAGACCTTCATAGAAGACCTAATACCAGTACTCTACAAACAATTCGACAAAATAGAAACAGAAGGAACACTACCCAATTCATTCTATGAAGCAACAATTACTCTGGTACCTAAACCATACAAAGACCCAACAAAGAAAGAGAACTTAAACCAATTTCCCTTATATCGATGCAAAAATACTCAATAAAATTCTTGCCAACAGAATCCAAGAACACATCAAAATGATCATTTACCATGATCAAGTAGGTTTCATCCCAGGGAAGCAGGGATGGTTCAATATACGGAAATCCATTAATTTAATCTACTATAAAACTAAAAAGACAAAACCAAACCAAACCACATGATCATTTCATTAGACGCTGAGAAAGCATTTGACAAAATCCAACACTTCTTCATGATAAAAGTCTTGGAAAGAGCAGAAATTCAAGGTCCATGCCTAAACATAGTAAAATCAATATACAGCAAACCAGTAACCAACATCAGACTAAATAGTGAGAAACTTGAAGCAATCCCACTGAAATCAGGGAGTAGACAAGGCTGTCCACTCTCTCCCTACCTGTTCAATATAGTACTGGAAGTTCTAGCCAGAGCAATTAGACAACAAAAGGAGGTCAAAGGAGATACAAATTGGAAAGGAAGAAGTCAAAGTATCACTGTTTGTAAATGATAGTATACTTAAGTGACCCCAAAAATTCCACGGGAGAACTCCTATACCTGATAAACAACTTCAGCAAAGTGGCTGGATATAAAATTAACTCAAACAAATCAGTTGCCTTCCTCTACTCAAAGGATAAAGAGTTTGAGAAAGAAATTAGGGAAATGATACCCTTCACAATAGTCACAAATAATATAAAATACCTTGGTGTGACTCTAACCAAGCAATCGAAAGATCTGTATGACAAGAACTTCAAGTCTCTAAAGAAAGAAATTGAAGAAGATCTCAGAAGATGGAAAGATTTACCATGTTCATGGATTGGGAAGATTAATATAAAAATGGCCATCTTGCCTAAAGCAATCTACAGATTCAATGCAATCCCCATCAGAATTCCATCTCAATTCTTCATAAACTTAGATTAATTTCTAAATTGATCTGGAATAACAAAAAAAACCTAGGATAGTGAAAACTTTTCAACAATAAAAGAATCGCTGGTGGAATCACCATCCCTGACCTCAAGCTCTACTACAGAACAATAGTGGTAAATACTGTATGGTATTGGTACAGTGACAGGCAGGTAGATCAATGGAATAGAATTGAAGACCCATAAATGAACCCACACACCTATGGTAACTTGATCTTTGACAAAGGAGCTAAAACAATCCAGTGGAAAAAAGACAGCATTTTCAACAAATGGTGCTTGGTCAACTGGCAGTCAACATGCAGAAGGATGCAAACTGATCCATTCTTATCTCCCTGTACAAAGCTCAAGTCCAAGTGGATCAAGGACCTCCACATAAAACCAGATACACTGAATCTAATAGAAAAGAAAGTGGGGAAGAACCTGAAGCACCTGGTCACAGGGGAAAATTTCCTGAATAGAACTCCAATAGTTTATGCTCTAAGATCAAGAATTGACAAACGGAAACTCATAAAATTGCAAAACTTCTGTAAAGCAATAGACACTGTCAATAGGACAAAACAGTAACCAACTGATTGGAAAAAGATCTTTACCAATCCTACATCTGATATAGGGCTAATATTCAATATATACAAAGAATTCAAGAAGTTAGACTACAGAGAACTAAATAACCCTATTAAAATGGGGTACAGAGTTAAACAAAGAATTCTCAATTGAGGAATAGAGGGTGGCTGAGAAACACCTAAAGAAATGTTCAACATCCTTAATCATAAGGGAAATGCAAATCAAAACACTGAGATTCCACCTCCCACCAGTCAGAATAGCCAAGATCAAAAACTCAGGGGACAGCAGATGCTGCAGAGGCTGTGGAGAAAGAGGAACACTTCTCCATTGTTGGTGGGATTGCAAGCTGGTAGAACCACTCTGGAAATAAGTTTGGTGGGTCCTCAGAAAATTGGATATAGCACTACCTGAGGACCCAGCTATACTACTCCTGGGCATATACCCAGAAGATGCTCCAACATGTAATAGGGACACATGTTCTACTATGTTCATAGCAGATTTACTTATAATAGCCAGAAGCTGGAAAGAACCCAGATGTCCCTCAACAGAGAAATGGATACAGAAAATGTGGTACATTTACACAATGGAGTGCTACTCAGCTATTAAAAACAATGAATTCATGAAATTCTTAGGCAAATGGATGGAGCTAGAAAATATCTTCCCAAGTGAGGTAATCCAATCACAAAAGTACACATGGTATGCATTCACTGATAAGTGGATATTGGCCCAAAAGCTTGGAATACCCAAGATACAACTCGCAGACCACATGAAGCTCAAGAAGAAGGAAGACCAAAGTGTTGATACTTTGATCCTTATTGGAAGGTGTATCAAAATACCCATGACTCATAGCCAACCAATAGACTGAGTATAGGGTCCCCAGTGGAGCAGCTAGAGAAAGGATCCAAGGAGCTGAAGAGGTTTGCAGCCCCGCAGGAGGAACAATAATATGTACCAACCAGTACCCTCAGAGTTCCCAGGGACAAAACCACCAACTAAAGAATACACATGGAGGGACCCATGGCTCCAGCTACATATGTAGTAGAAGATGGCCATTTTAGACATCAATGAGAGGAAAGGCCATTGTTCCTATAAAGGCCCGATGCCCCAGGATAAGGGAATGCCAGTCAGGAAAGTGGGGAGGGAAGTTGGTGAGCAGGGGGAGGGGGATGGGATAGGGGGTTTTTGGAGGGGTAATGAGGAAAGGGGATACCATTTGAAATGTAAATAGAGAACATCTCTAATAAAAAAAAGAGAAAAAAAGACTTTCTAAGGATCCTGAAAAAATTGGCGTATATTTAGAATTTGTATAGAACTGAGTAAATCCACAGAAACCAGATCTAGAACTGGAATTCCAACCTGTGGTCTCAGGTCTGTGTCTTAAGGAAGCTTGGCAGGTGACCCCTGGAGGGTTCTAATTACTTTATCACCACAGTTTTTCTAGGTAGAGCAGCAAGCCAAGTCACAAAGGCCTTATGGGTACATGTTTGTGAGTTCTGTGGCCTCTTGACTCCTGTCTGTACATGCATGCTGTTTTCCAAATGTATTATACCATTCATGATTAGATTTACTTATTGACAGCAGAGTTACCAATGGAAAAGACACTACTTCCTTTTATTTAAGCCTTCCAAGAATTTTTTTTCTGTAAAGATCAAGGTTACTAAAGAATTTCATTACACAGGAGGGATTCAAGTAATAGACAATGGACGGTGTTGCTCATTTATTTACTATCAGGAGTAAGTAATCATGCGAGGGAGTTAACTTCTGAAGGTAGAGGGCAGGCAACATAGCTCCATCACCGAGAAACTCGATTTGACCAACTTAAAAGAATACCTTATTTTTAAAACAGATCTATATATTTGCTACCCATCAGCTTTGTTTAGTGGCAAGCACCGGTAAAAAGACGGGTTGTTTTCCCCGGATTATGAAAGCTGGTCTTACCTGATATTGAGTGAGATCTGGAAGCTGGTGTGAGCTTTGGGATCCTCACATGTCCCAGGCAGAGTCTGCACCACCAAAGCAAATGGGAACTCCTTCTCTCTTGGGAGAACACTGTATTTCAAGGATGTCTGTGACACATCAAAGACAGGCAACTGTTTCTCTCCTTTCCTGGAGATTACCCTCAACTCCCTCATCTCTTTCTCTGACTTGTCCATTTGTTTGCCTGAGTTCTGGCTTTTTACAGGGAGAACAATTCCTTTGACCCTCCCTCCTCTGCCCAATTCTCACCTGGAGGTAGACACACCCTTTTCCTGCCACCTTCGCAGTGTAATCCCCAGGCACAGTTGGCAACGTGACTCTCTGTAGTAATAATTGGTTGTCATTGTTCACTTGGAATTTTGTAGAAAATGTGCCTGAAGAAATGGTCACCTGTGCAGCTTTCTTAGCTCTTGTGAAAGTAGCTGCTCCGTATTTGGACAAAGCATGGAGAGCCACTACCGTGTCCTGAAAGAGGAATGGGATATCTCACTCAGGGATTGTTACATCCTAAAGTGATCGGTTGCCCAGAAGTCTGAGGCTTAGGCCCTATGGTGGTGCTTTTGGACAGCAAATCAAATCTAGTAGGAGGCTGTTCCAGTTTCAATTAAAATGTGAGAGACTCTCAGGACTCAAAGGGAGGGACCTTGGTTGAAGTACTCTGCAGTGAGGAGGGGGAACTTGTAGAGCCCACCTCCAGTGGAAGGACAAGACATCAAGTGGAGGGATGGGGTTGTCATCCCACAGTCAAATGCACTGACCCAGAATTGTTCCTGTCTGAAGGAACTACAGGGATAAAAATGAAGATAAGCATGAGAGAAAGGAGGTCCACCGACAGGCCCAAATTGGGATCCATCTCAAGGGGAGTCCTGGGGCCCTGACACTGTTACTGATGCTGTGGTGTGCTTGCAGACAGGAACCTAGCATGGCTGCTCTCTGAGAGGCCCAACAAGCAGCTGAAAGAGTCAGATGAAGATATTAGCATCCAACCGATGGATGGGAACCAGGATCCTTTGTGGTTGACTTGGGGAAAAGCTGGAAGGAGCTAAGAAGGAGGGCAGCCCCATGGGAAGAATAGAAGTCTCAACTGACCTGGACCCCAGAGATCTCTCAGACACTGAGCCACCACCTAGGCAGCATACACCAGCTGATATGAGGCCCCCAACACATGTACAGCAGAGAACTGCGTAGTCTGGCCTCAGTAAGTGAAGATGCACCTAACCCTTGAGAGACCTGAGGCCCCAGGGAGTGGGGAGGCTTGGGGGTGGGGTGGGGGACGGGGACATCCTCTTGGAGATGGGGGGAGGAGGTATGGGATGGGGTCGAGAGGCAGACCGGGAGGGGGATGAAGTCTGGACTGTAAAAAAGGATTAAAGAATAAATAAATAAATTAAAAAAAGAGAAATGTCCCATGTAACCTCGTATATTTGAACATTTGTCCATTTCCCTGTTGGTGGCACTATGTGGGGAATTTTAGATGGTGTGGTCTCACTGGAGGGAAAGTATGCCACTGGAGGTGGGTTTCAAGGAGTAAAAAAAGACTTTCATTTTGCCATTTGGCTTTCTGCGCCATGCTTGATGTTCAAAGTTTGAGCTCTTAGTGTCTAGCTCCTGCCACCACATCTGACCTGTGCCACCACTCTTCCTCTTCCTCTTCCTCACCAAGACTGACTCTTATCTGTCTGAAACCATAAGCCAAACAACCCTTGTCCTCCATAAGTTGCCTTGGTTATGGAGTTTATCACAGCAACAGGAAAGTAACTAATACAGAGGTCCTTAAGTCACTGGTGGCACGGTTCCGGTGAGATTCGGTTCTGGTGGGAATCCCAGTCATTCTTGTGAGTAGGATGTTACAAAAAGCACAACCCTCGCCCTACTCAGATCTCTGGCTTCCTGCTTTCAAATAGGATATCATGTTCTCACCTCTGTTCCCTCCACAGCTATCTACTATAAGGTGAGAAAGCCTTTCAGGCAAGGTGGCCTGCACCAGAGCCTTATTTCAAATGTTCACATGTTCTCTGGACTCTAGGTATCAAAACCTGTAAGTTAAATCAACCTCCTTGATTTGTAGATTTACTCCCAGAAATTTTGTTATGGAATGAAAAAGGCACCAATATAGGTTTGAAAACTCTCACTCTCCAAAGTTCTGTTAGTGGTCACAAGGCCTTTAATTTCCCATTGTTGTTATCTTCCTCATGTAGATATTTAAGCTTTAAAGATTGATTATAACCTACAGGTGGATAACAGGATCATCGCATCCCATATATGCTCTGGGTTGTATGTCATACAAATACATCAGTAAATTGATTTTGATCTCACCCTCTATAAAGGTTTGTGATATGGGATGTAGAAAATATATATAAGTGGGAATGGAGTACTTAATTGGCATCAGGTATTTACTTATGAAGTCCCTTTGATCATTGTGATCCTGTCTGCCATTTCCCAGCCAGAGCTCAGTCTGGTCCCCTTTCCAAATTAAACTCTCCTCTGCTGACGAGAAGCTAAGGGTTTTTATAACTGTGCTCAGAGTCTGGCTTTCTCCAATGGAAGCGAAGGGGCTTATTATAAACGTCCTCCTGACATACTGCTGTTCTGACTTGGCTCTCCCGTTTCATCAAAATGCCACGTGTGTTCAACTCCCCCTGCTATGCATATTCTCAAAGCCACTGGCACTGAGCTGCAAGAGAATATTTAAATATCAGATTTCTAAGAAAGAAATAAAAACATTTTACATAAAATAACTCTTTTTTTTCACGCGGGAAAAATAATCTTACTTTTTAACAAAATAGAAAAAGACAAGGTTGTATTTCTCTATACACCCCCCCCCCTTTCACTTACAGAAGACATGCTTACACCAACTGTCTCTGAAAATAAAGCCTCTTCCTGGACACATGCTGTTGAATTGCTTAGGTGATGAATATAGAGTTGAGCTTGAGAGATTTTTTTTTGAGCAAAAACATCCCAATACGTTCCTGATAAACATATTTTTTGTATACGAAGAAGTGTCTGGAGACCATCAAAAGGGCCTAGTTTAAACATGGGCCTACGAATGGACACATTTGTAAGGAGAGAATGTTGAGTTAGAGTTCCCATTAACAGCTGAAAAGAGAGTCTTAGCCTTCAAGAAGAACGGTAGGTAACTTTTTCTTCCTTCTTCTGGGCCCTAGTACTGCTGTGGGAAGATATATTTGTTGTTGAAACGAGGAGACCATGATAATGCAGGACTGAGGTGGGGTGCCATCGTTTAAGAATTCTTTTTAGCTGTCTTTGAATTTCTTTTTATTATCTCTGTATATTAATAATCCTCCAAGTCACCTTCATTGTTTTTCTTCTCATGGGTGTTTTTAGTCAGCAAACCTTTCACTAACTAAAGGTAAAATAAAATGTTTTAACCAATCACTGACCTGGGTGGAAGAGAAGCCACCATGGGAATTCTGCTGCTTCGTGAGCCACTTCACGATGAGCGTTGCAGCTGTCAGGTCCTCTTGTGTTGGAGCTGGCTCGGTGGTAAGATAAGCCAGGAGCGCATAAGCGGTCATCTCTACCTCAGCCGAGGGAGCCTGGGCTTGGTACCAGAGATCTGCTGGCACGCTGGGTTTCTTAGGTCTGGTCCAGTGGACAGAATTGTCTGGAAGTGGGAAAAGAATGCTCATGAATGACTGAATATTTGTGCTTAATTATTTGAAAGCATCCAAGATAGAGCTAAAGCGAGGATTGCTCTTCAAAGGTCATCCTTCAAACCTTGGTGTAAATGTGAATGCAACATTTCAATCCAGGCAAGGCAGGGTAGTGTTGGTAGAAAGATGGGCCCTTTAACCACTTATGGCTGAAGATAGTTACTGCAGTTGTGTGGTGGGAGAAAGTTCTCTCATAGGCTGTGGGTAATCTCTGCTTCAGACGTGATCTAGAGTTTAACCAGTGTTAGATTTCTTGTAAAGCCCTTCCCTAGGAGGCTCTTGTGAATATCACCAAGCACATGAAATGATAAAAAGTTTATACTCATTAGATTGTGGAAAAAAATGGCTGTTGTCTTTAAAATAACTGACATGGCCGTTAAGGATTGGAAATGACAAGGATTGTCATGGAAAGCCAGTTTTTCTTTGAGAGCAATTTGGCAATATTCAGCAAAGAAAAAAATGTCTTGTCTACAGTGAGTCCTTATGCTTCTAGAAGTCTAACTTGGAGAAGCTGGCTCTTGTACATAGGGACGGGCACCTGTGTCAGCAAACAAGAAGTCTAACATAGTGGCACATATTTGTAATCCCAGTACTTGGGATTGTACTGATGTGGGAGAATTGTGACTTTGAGGCTAGCTTTGGGTACCTAGCAAGACTTTGCCTGACACATAGAAAATAAAGAATGAAAAATCAATAAACTACTGCTAGGGAGGTTTATTTGCTTAATCTTACACCTAAAACTCAAAAAGGAAAACAAACTCCTGAAATGGGTATGATAGTGCATATCCCAGTAAGGATGGACACTTTAAAAAATTAAAAATATTATTTATGGATACATATGCATAAATACATAGGTATATATTATATATACATATAAATAGAACTTGTGATAGTGAAGTTAAGATAATGTTAATCTCTAGAGGTGTAAATGAAACATGGGATTTTTTTTTAATGCATTGGGAATACTTTATTTCTTACACCGGGAATGAGTTACTCAGGTATTTTCTAATTATTCTTTATGCCTATTGCATTATCTGAAATATTTCTCAATGTATTAAGGATATTTAATGGCACTATCAAAGAAGAAAGACAAGTTCGATTTCACTGGATATGCACGTTGTATTTTCTGTCTCTTTAATTTGTCATATAAACTGTGATGTATGGAAAAATATTACCTGAAAATAAAACGACTGCTCAACACGACTGACTTATGTGAGATAAAACATCAGAACTTTCTCATGAGGTCACCAAGTAAGGGTGAGGTGTAGATTGGGAAGTGATGTCTTAGTAGTAGGTGTGACAGCTGGCGCTCTTATAGCATTCGTCACGTGCCACAGACTCCACTAAGTCTTCACATTTACTGTCCATTCAATGGACAACCCTATGGGGCAAACAGTGTCCCTGGTTCCTGATGAAGGAACAGAACCATCAGTAACTGGGTAGCTTGCCCGGCTTCACACAAATTGCTCATTTTGGAGCAAATCTCCAAGACTGAGATTCTTGCTGCCGCACCTGACGCTTCTTATTTTTTGATATGTGATTTCACTTTTAAATTTCCAGATTTTAAAAACAGATTCTGTATGGAATAGATAGATACGTCTAGATGATGGATGGCGGGTAGCAGAGAGGACAGATCACAAAAGGCAGAGCATGGAAAGTCTGCAGTATGGTCCACAGGAGGTTGGCAGGAGAACGACCTCAGATGTCCTCACCTTCTTTTACAGCCTCCTCATCGAGTGATTTCAGTATCTCCTTCTTCGTGTTCTGGTTACCAGCAAGGGCAAATGCGTAGGCCAACAGTGCCTTAGTGTAGGCAAGGCTACCGTTGACTCCTCTCCTTGCTGACTTCCAGGTTGTGTCCAGGCAAAAGAGGGCATTGCGGACGACAGGATGCTGCGAATGGGGAGCAGAAAGGAGACAGCCATGTGAAGCAAGGTGCTGTCATTCCCAGGTGAACAGACAGAATAGACCTGGAGATAAGAAGGTTTTCCAGTTCATTCTTATACACAGAAGAAGCAGCATCTAACCAAGGCCCGGGAAGTATCACAGAAGAGGCAGAGAGAATGTAAGAGCCACAGGATGGGGAGGAGTGTTGTGACATGCTCTCTTCTGAATATGGCATGGCTATTACATTCATGAGCTCGCAGGAGCTGGGGCTACCTGCACGAGACACACGATCTAGCCAGCCAAAATTCTGGCACAGATGGGGTAGGTGCTATCCAGATCCCATCCATTACTTTGGCTCTCATGGCATTTGGTAGTTCCTGGAGGAAGAGAGAATCATTATTTTTCAAGAGTGCAGCCTCTGGTCCGAGCCCCACGGGTGGCTCCACACCCAAGAACATATTAGCAGCACTAACTGGACTTTGTGGTTATATTTTTCAAAAAAGGCATGAAGTTGGGAAGAGATACGCTGAAGAGGACATAGGGGGGAGTTGGAGGGAGGAAATAGACAGGGGTAGATATAATTGTATGTGATTGTATGCATTTATGAGATTCTCAAAGGTAGAAAGATAAATAATGTACTATTAACTACTAATCTGGTATTAGCCATGTCTTTTTTTTTTTTTTTTAGACAGGGCTTCTCTGTGTAGCCCTGGCTGTCCTGGAACTCACTCTGTAGACCAGGCTAGCCTCGAAATCTGCCTGCCTCTGCCTCCCAAGTGCTGGGATTAAAGGTGTGCACCACCACTGCCTGGCAGCCATGTCTTTAGGATTCTTGAGGGAGTGGAAATGGTTATAGGAGAGAAACAGCATAGATACCTCCCTCGGAAAGTGCAAACTTTTCCTCTTTGCTGGAGCAAATGGATTTGGGAAGCATTTGCATCGCATAGAGGGAAAGCAGACACATGCTGTTTGGGAAGCTCAAGTCTCAGACAACAGGCCAGAGTTCTGTTGTACCCAGAACCATCTTTTGATAGGTACGGAGGTGATACCTACAGTGACAGGAAGAGACATCTCCAGGAGAGCGATGGTGATGTAGGCAGACAAGGTGACTTCATCTTCTACTCCTCCCTGTGAATGGGCAGGAGGAAGCGATCTGAGTAGTTTTAAGAATTCTATTAACTAGCTGTTCTTATTCTACCTGTCGTGGAACTTCTCATTTTTAAACACCCTGCCCTCCCCTAGGCAATACATCACAATCAATATGAACTCTATCCTCTTTTTCTTGGTGATGTCTAGGTCTTGTTCTTTGTTGGCTCTGTCGGTAATTTCTACCCTATAATCTCTGTGCTCACGGATCTCATAATGGATAAACCAAGACTAGTTCTGAAATACTCACCTTCATGGCATTGTTGAGCAGTGACCCGGAGCTCCGGAAGCAGCCATTGTCCTTCTGCTGCTGGGAGAGCCAGAGGAGGGCTTGGCTGATGTGTGCCTCATCGATGAAGATGTATTTTCGAGCCTGAGCAAAACTCTTCAGTACAAAGGCTGTGAGCCTGAGTGAGGTGGGAATGATCACACAATTGCCATTACAATGATTTTAGAACCGCTTCACAGGAAAGTGCTTTGAGAGTCCCTTCCTAACACTGAAGAAGAATCTAACAGGAATTGGTGTACACTGGAGATGCCCTCTCCCCTAGTCTCTGGGAGAAGTATGCTAGACCTAGAATTTGCCATAGCCGTAATAAAGAATCTGTAACTTTCCGACACACTTGTTTTCCTTAGCTCTTTTAGAAGATAAAACAGCCTGTGATGGTTTTTGACCCTCTTCTGGGAATGTTTCTTGCTATGTACAGATGACAGTATCCTTGCATGTCCAATTCTTTTTTTTTTCTTAATTTTTTTAATGAAAAAGGAAGTAAAAACATTTTATGGTAAAATTAAAGATTTACATGGAAAATGTTTCTGACAAAATTGAAGAAGCATATAGAAAAACACATTAAGATTGACTATTGACTAATTAAGATTTTCATGGAAAATTAATGAGTAAAATGGTAGACACAAAAAACATTACTAAATTAATTGAAAAAGGAAGTAGAAACATTATATGATAGAACTGAAGATTTACATGGGAAATATTTCTAATAAAATTGTAGAAAAATATAAAATAACATTAAAATTGAAGATTATCATGGAAAATTACAGATAAAATGGTAGGCATAAAAATATTTCTAAGTTGATTGAAAGTGCAATTATAAACATTTTCTGATAAAATTGAAGTTATACAAGAAAATTATTTCTGATAAAATTCAAGAAATATATAGAAAAACACATTAAAATTGACTATTTCATGAAAAGTTATACAGATAACTTGGTAGGAATAAAAATATTCCTAAGTTGATTGAAAGTAGAATTATAAACATTTTCTGATAAAATTGAAGATTTACATGGAAAATATTTCTGATAAAATTGAAAAATATATGGAAAAACATTAAAATTGAAGATTATCATGGAAAATTATACAGATAAAATGGTGGGTATAAAAATATTTCTAAGTTGATTGAAAGTGGGATTATAAACATTTTCTGATAAAACTGAAGATTTACATGGAAAATATCTCTGATAAAATTGAAGAAATATATAGAAAAAGACGTTAAGATTGAGTATTTCATGGAAAAATTATACAGATAAAATGGTAGGCATAAAAATATTCCTAAGTTTTTTGGAAGTGGAATTATGAACATTTTCTGATAAAAGTGAAGATCTACAAGGAAAATATTTCTGATAAAACTCAAGAAATATGTAGAAAAACATGCTAAAACTGACTATTTCATGGAAAATTATACAGATAAAATGGTAGGTATAAAAATGTTCCTAAGTTGATTGAAAGTAAAATTATAGACATTGTCTGATAAAATTGAAGATTTATATGGAAAATATTTCTGATAAAATTGAAGAAAAATATAGAAAAAAGTTAAAATTGAAGATTATCATGGAAAATTATACAGATAAAATGGTAGGCATAAAAATATTCCTAAATTGATTGAAAATGGAATTATAAACATTTTCTGACAAAATTGAAGATTTACATGGAAAATATTTCTGATAAAATTGAAGAAATATATAGAAAAATGTTAAAATTAAAGATTATCATGAAAAATAACACAGTTAAAATGGTAGACATAAGAAACATTACTAAATTGAAAGAGGAATCACAAATATTTTCTGATAAAATTAAAGATTTACATGAAAAATATTTCTGTTAGACTATGTTTTTTGTTGGGGAATTGAGCCCATTGATGTTATAAGATACTAAGGAATAGTGATTGCTGCTTCCTGTTATTTTTGATGTTCTTTTTATGTTTGTGTGGTTACTTTCTTTTGGGTTTGTTGAAAAAAGATTGCTTTCTTGCTTTTTGTAGGGTGTAGTTTCCTTCCTTGTGATGGCATTTTCCATCTATTATCCTTTGTAGGGCTGGATTTATGGAAAGATACTGTGTAAATTTGGTTTTATCATGGAATATCTTGGTTTCTCCATCTATGGTAATTGAGAGTTTTGCTGGGTATAGTAGTTTGGGCTGGCATTTGTGTTCTCTTAGGGTCTGTATGAGATCTGCCCAGGATCTTCTAGCTTTCATCGTCTCAGGTGAGAAGTCTGGTGTAATTCTGATAGGTCTGTCTTTATAGGTTACTTGACCTTTTTCCCTTACTGCTTTTAGTATTCTTTCTTTGTTTAGTGCATTTGGTGTTTTCATTATTATGGGCCAGGAGGACTTTCTGCTCTGGTCCAGTCTGTTTGGAGTTCTGTAAGCTTCTTGTATGTTCATGGGCATCTCTTTCTTTAGGATAGGGAAGTTTTCTTCTATAATTTTGTTGAAGATATTTACTGACCCTTTAAGTTGGAAATCTTCACTCTCTTTTATACCTATAATCCTTAAGTTTGGTCTTCTCATTGTGTCCTGGATTTCCTGGATGTTTTGGCTTAGGAGCTTTTTATATTTTGCATTTTCTTTGACTATTGAGTCAATGTTTTCTATGGTATCTTCAGCATCTGAGATTCTTTCTTCAATCTCTTGTATTCTGTTGTTGATGCTTGCATCTATGACTCCTGAATTCTTTCCAAGGTTTTCTATTTCCAGAGATATCTCACTTTGTGATTTCTTTATTGTTTCTACTTCCATTTTTAGATCCTGGATGGTTTTGTTCAGTTCCTTCACTTGTTTGTTTGTGTTCTCCTGTAATTCTTTCAGGGATTTTTGTGTTTCCTCTTTAAGGGCCTCTAACTGTTCACCCATTCTCTCCTGTATTTCTTTCAGGGATTTTTGTGTTTCCTCTTTAAGGGCTTTTACCATTTGACCCATGTCCTCCTGTATTTCTTTAAGGGAGTTATTTATGTCCTTCTTGATGCCCTCTATCAGCATCATGAGATGAGACTTTAAATCCAACTCTTGCTTTTTTGGTGTGTTAGGGGAATCCAGGACTTGCTGTGGTGGGAGAACTGGGCTCTGATATTGCCAAGTAGCCTCGGTTTCTGTTGGTAGGGTTCTTGTGCCTGCCTTTCGCCATCTGGTTATCTCTGGTGTTAGTTGGTCTTGTTGTCTCTGGCTGGAGCTTGTCCCTCCTATGTGCCTGTAAGCCTATGTCCATACTCCTGGGAGACCAACTCTCTTCTGGCAGGGTCTGTGCACAGAAGGCCATGGAGCTGTCTGGTTCCCTGCTGCAAATGGCGGCCGGAAGGGAAGACTCCTGTTCCAAAAGCAACACTGATTGTATGCCCTGTGTGCTCCTAGCTGTACCCCTCCAGAGAGAAGGTGGAGATCTCACCTCCGCACTCAGAAGTGAAATCATTGCTGGTAGATCACTCTCTCCTGGCGGGCTAAGTACAGAAGGCTTTGGAGCTGCCTGGTTCCCTGCTGCAGATGGTGGTTGGAAGGGCATGTCCAATTCTTCTATGAAGTAACTTTATGTTTGCTTTTGCTTAGGAATGTAATAATAAGATTTTGCATCATTCTATCCTAAATTCTTTTCCCTCTAAATGAATTCATTCTCTCTCAAGGTAAGTATGATCCAAGAAAGATAATATAAACTGAAGCTGATATGGCTTATCTAGAAGTCATGTGATATGTTCACTATATCCCTCTAAAACTGTTTTAGAAAAGAAAATGTTGCTACAATATGACCAGGATGACTTTTAGGAACATACTTAACATACATATATCTGAATAGCAGATTATCTGCTTGTTAATTCTCCAATATTGGTGCATTCATTTAATATAATTCACTCTAATTCCAATAACATATGTCTCGACAGAGCTGTTATTGACATAACCAGGGTACTGCATGTAAAGAGCTTGTTCAAAATAAGAGCTCAAGCCATTGGCTTCCCCTTACCAGGTATTGGCGTGACTCTTGCCAGGTTTATCCCCAAAGGTGCTGTAGGAGCCATCCCGGTGCTTGTAGTTCAATTGTCTTTGGTAGCCTGTGAGGGAAGGTTATCGAAACAATATGGCAGGTTGAATATCAGTGGTGGCCAGAAAGATTATCATAAGGCTTGGCATCTCTTGTAACTGTTTAAAACTGTTTTAAACAGTTCCACATCCAAACTATGCTCTGGGTTCATAATGTATTATTGGAAGTTGGAGAATCGATAGTTTCTATGAAATAAACCATACTAGTGTTTTCTATTAGGGTAGTGGAATAATATGCAATAGCAATGATAAATGACTCAACCTCTCCGAACAAGCCAAATGAAACAATACTGTCAATCATCAGCCCCTTGTTCAGGACTTACCTGTATTGAGATAGGCAATGGCCTTGGTTTTGATCTCCTCTGTCAGCTGCTTTGTTTCATTCAGGTAGTCCAGGACATAGATATTAGGGGCAAACAGAACCATGTTCTGTTCTCCACAGCCATAGGGCATCATGAGGAGATCCTGTGTGTTCTGCATGGCAGAACCCAATATATCCCCTAGAAAATGGGAGAGTGGGAAATAATGACATGTAAGATTGTATCCGAAATAATCAGCCATGTTAAAAAATTGAGTCCTTTTACAGACAGCACAATGGAATTTGAAAATTATTGGAAACAATAATCCAAAGAAGAGAAGTTAAAATTATAATTTGATGAATTTGTGTATGTATTTAAGACAGGGTTTTGCTCTGCAACCTAGACTGGCCACACACTATGCATCCTCCTGCCTCAGGCTTTCAGTGTTGGGACTGTAGGTGTGGACTTCCACATTTTGTTGTTGTTGACTTTTGTTTTGAATAAATATTTATAGAAAAATAACACCGTATGGACTGAGAAGTTGCATTATTATATTTAAGAACGTGCTTGTATATGTTAAAACAATTTTTATAAAAGAGGTAATAACTTAAGGGAGAGTGCAAGGGGACACACAGGAGGGGTTAGAGGGAAGAAGGAAAGGGGGAAATTATGTCATATTTTAATTAAGAAAATGAAAAATTATAAAGTAAAAACAATCTTTTTGTTGTGTAAATAGAAACTACATATAAATGTGTGTGTATGTATGTATACACACAAGCACAAATATATCAACAAAAAAAGAAATACAGCAAAAGTTAATGTCCAAATTCTCTAGGGAATGAACTCACCCAAAACTGTGACAGAGGCTCTGGCGGATTTCTCTACCACATCTAATGGCAGCTTCAGCGATATCGGTTCAGATACCTCAGTCCCTAGGGCAAGAAGCTCATCAGCCACATGAAAGGCAGTGCTGCACTAGATCTTTAGAGATGTTGGTGGCCCAGAAATTAGAATTGTGCCTTAACCATAAACTACTTCTGAAAAGTTGTTCCTTTTAAAAAATAAAACCTCTTTTGCCCCTGATCTTAGGGGTTACTGAGCATCAAAAATTTTCAGAATTTCATCCCAAACCTCCTTGATGTGAAGTAGAATTTCTAAACAAGGGGACAAATCAGTGAGCGTCCAGAGCTGGGAGTCTGCGGCAGTCACCCCATGGTCTGCACAGTGTGTGCAAGACAAGATGAACCATTTTAGTGCGCCCACTCATAGCTTCTCTCTCAAAAGTCATGAAAGGGGAAAAATCCAACAAAAATTCATGTGTATAAATAAGCAAAGAAAACCTCCCTCAAGAGTTCTAAACTCTACAATAATGTCATATCTTTTCTTTCAAATGTGAATATGGTATAACTTAATGGGAGACCTCTAAAATAGGAATGAACAAACAAATACTACTCAACTCATTAAAAAGAAAATAATCTCTGTATATAAAGACAAAATGGAAAAGTATAATAGTTATTTCCCTTTCATAAATTTATTCCTATATACCCTTTTCACAAAGTTAATATCAATCATTTTGCAAGGAAAAAATTCTCTAAGCAAAGATAAAGTAAAAATAAACAGGTGGAAGAAAATATTCTGGCTTGCTTAAAATAAAGTAATAACAATTGCTGAATAAATACATGTGCCATTTAAATCTTGGTGGAATATATTAAGAGGAAAATGAAGGAATTGTGGTATTTATCATTTCATCCTCATAAAATTAATGTTGAGTTACGGAAGAAGTCAGATACCATAGGTCAGGGTGAAAGAAAACACAATGTGCTCATTAAACAACCAATACCATTCAACTCAGGTCAAAAAAGACAAAATATTTAAACATCTGTGGTCAAATGACATGACAGCATTTCATAAAAATGCCTCAAACAAACAAACAATAGCAAAGTTCAGCTCCTCTTCTGATGAATCCAGACAGGATCACAATATTTTCATACCAAAATTTTGGCAACATTTGTAAACAATAGAGGTAGATAAAGATGCTGGGCATACGTTCTGGAAATGTATACTTATAGGAGCATAAACACAATGAGGTACTTGTACTAAAACCAAGACTAGAGAGGATATGATGAGACGGGAAATCTTAAGCCCTAGCATTTCCCATGCAAGGCCCAGCCAGCATCTCTTCAGGGACTAGAGCATCTTTGGAAATTCATTACACATAAACAAGTCTTAGATGCCTGGAGGGTGTGGCCCACAACTGGAGAGAACCCAAACTAAAAGGGTTAAAGATGGCGCCATTTTAACCACTTCACATCTGCTTTCCCCAGTCAGCACAACACTCGACAGAGATCTCCCAAGACCAGTTTGTACAGGGGAGAAAGACAATCAGAGAGTCATCCACCCCAGATGGCATTCTGAGTTGCTTCCCAGGGAGCCTACTGTGGTCCAATTCACAGAAAACCTGAGGGCAATGTCACAGTTTACACATATTCAGAAGAAGATGTCTCAAGACAGGTTGTTATAAGAAAGATCCTATGTATAAGCCTAATGGTAACTAGTGAGAAAGCCTGGTTAGTAGAAACACAAATCAAATCTAAAAAGGATTAAAAACCTTACAGAAAAGCATCAGTCCACTAAAGGAGACACTGAGAGGAGAAGAAATGGAGCATCTACACAACCAGAAATGTTAGCATGTGGAGCAGGCCTTGCCTGCCAATAACCACCTCAGATGCAAAAGGATAAGAGTCTCCAATATAAGGACCGAGAATGAATGAATGAATGAATGAACGAATGAATGAATGAAAACAAGATCTAGCTAACTATGCTACCCTGCAGCAGAATCGCCTTTTCAGGAGCCATATGGGAAGAAAAAGATGGAGATAATGGAACTTCTATCACGTAAAATAAATTAAAAATATATGAAAAAATTAGAGACATTTATAGAAACTCACCCTTTAAGAGAAAATAACAATTGTAAAAATGCATGTACCTCCAAATCAGAGTGCATAGACAAAGTAAATATTCAAGGATATGAAGTGATATAGACTGTAATGCAATAATGTAAGGGAATTTCAATTCCACACTTCAAAGTATGGACAGATCATCCAAGGAGAAAATGAACAAAGCACTCATTTAAGCAACCTTCTACCTCAGACAGGCCTAACAGATGACTGCAGTGCACTCCATAGAGGACAATAGAACACTGCTCTTCTTTATGGGGTGAAAGCAATGCTTATAAACTATATTTGTGTGGCCAAGAGATGAAGGCTCCGATTACTAAGTGGAATATCTTTCTCAGACCTTCTTAGCTAAACTTTTCTTTATTCCTTGCTGTCCTCCATCTTCCTGGTTCAAATTCCCTCCATATAATAATAATAATAATAATAATAATAATAATAATAATAATAATAATAATAATAGTAAACCCATTGCTAAAATTTGCTACTTTTTTTAAAAAATTAGTTCTTTGAGAGTTTCATACATGTTTTAATCATATTCACATACCCTCAAGTCTCCCCAAATCTATCTTCCTAATGCCTAATAGTGTCTTTTTTTTCCCTCCCTTTAATACCAATTTGTTCTGTCCAAATATTCTTGGATGTGTGGTCTTCCGCTAGAGTAGGGTTGATGATCCAGGAGCTACAATCTTAAGGAAAACTGCCTGTCCCTCACCCACCAGCTAAAATTTGCCATTTGCACAACAGTTAGGGGTTGGGGTTGTATACCAACAACACCCTTTTCCATGCTGGGATTTGGTCTGGTGTGGGCTACAGGGTTTGTGCATGCTGTTGCAATTGCCATGAGCTCATGCGTACAACGACCCTGCTTTGCTCTGCTGTGACACTGTTTCCCTGTCATTATTCACCGCCCCATGGCACTTACACTTTCTGTCCTCAGTTGCACAATGATGACAGATTTGGGAGTAGGTGCAGTATGTATGTTCCCTTTAGGGCTGAGCATTCTACCATCTCTGGTTCTCTGTACTTTGGGCTGTTTGAGTCTCTGTGCTAAATACCATCTATTGCAAATAGAAGCTTCTCTGATGAGGGTTGAGAGATACATTGATCTATGTTTATAACCAGAAGTATACACTGAGATGTCATCTTACCTCATTCTGAATGCTTAAATAAAATACACACATGATGTCAAATGCTGAGAAGGGTGGAGAAGGGATGATACTTATTCCTCCCTGGTAGAAATACAAAATTGGTTCAACCACTATAGAAATCACTGTGGAGGTTCCTCAAAAAGGTAAAAATAGATCTTCCACAGGATCCAGCTGTACCACTCTTGGTATATACATAAAGGACTCCATAGAGTCTTACTGTAGAGATACCTGCTCATACATGTTCATTGCTGCTCTATTCACAATACACAGGAAATGTAATGGCGTAGCTATCCATCAACTAATGCATGAATAATGAAATGCTCATTTACCCATGGAATATTATTAAACTATTTAAAATGAAATTATGACATTCTGAGGGAAAGTGCATGGATTTGGAGATCATCACTCTGAGTGAAGTCATTCAGATCCAGAAAGACAAATGTCACATGTTTTCTCTCACCTGCGGGTGTAAGCTTTGAATCTCCATAATGTATGTTTCATTAAGAATAGCCACAAATACCAGGAAATGACTAAGGGACCATGAGGAGGAATTTTCAAGGGAGGAGAGATAGACTGCACTGGTATAAAAGATAATGGAAATAATGGAACAGGAAGGGTTAAGCTGGGTTGGGAGTGGAGCTTAGGGTAGAGTAGGGAGTATAGGGAAGGATAAATAACACTAAAGACATTTTGGAAAAGACCACTCCCAGGGCTCACCTCCATAAGCAGCACACAGGGAAAGCCGACCACCTTCAGGAGCCTAGGTAGCTGGAGGAGGAAGACTCTAGGGCTCTGTTCTGGGGAGACCCAAACCACCTCTTCCCGACTATCCATTCTTCCAAAGCACACAAAATGGAGCAATGAGCCGGGAAAGACTGATTGAAGGTGAACAATCACGTAGATGGGAAACAGTCAGCCTAAGAGGGTCAGAATAGCTCAGCACCTGCCCAGCATAGTGCCAGCAGCTCATTAATAAAAATACCAGGTCTCTGCATCAGTTATTCAGGAGCTAAAACAGGCTAGAGCTAGCATAGAAATGCCCTGCAGTTATTCAGGAGCAAAAGGGGGCAACGCCCCCCAAATACTATTACACAATTTGGAGGAAAAAACAAAACAAATAACAAAGGTAATCAAAAGCAAAAAGATCAGAACTGAAGATGTTACATTGTATCTAAGTATGTTGCAAAACAGACATAATTGTAAAATACATTAAAATACACACAGAGAGACCACTATAAAAGTATACAGACCATAGAAATGAACCCATATAGGTACAGATGATTAATTTTCAATGAAGAATAAAGTATACAGTGAACAAAGAAGAGTTTCTTCAAAGATTGCTGCCAAGAGAGAACCAGTTAGGAGTTAGAGCCTTGTCTTAGGAAGAAACCTCATTTTGTTGTGATAGATTGTTTGTTTATTTGATCCCCCTGCCTCAGCATTCCAAGAGCTGGCATCATAGGCATTCACCACCATACCCTGGCCTCCTTGGGGACTACTTTCTAACTCTATTGTATTGATGACACTTCTGGTTTCATCCCACAGGAACATATAAACAATCTTCGAACTTCAAACGGTATAAAGCCTTAGTCAAAGAGAGTTTAATTATAATGGTTGAGGCTTACCTGTTGGGCAAAGCAAAGTGTTGAACGTCACTTCATTCTCTAGACCTTCAGGCTTTAGGTAAAAGAAAGAAAAGTTAAGATGAAATGCATTGACATTCAGAATATGGGCGCTGTTGATCCAGGAACCACAGAGTCCCACACAGTGAAAAGAAGGATTTGTTGCACTATATAAATAAATTCTATTCATTGTAAGTATATGAAAAAGATGGAATGATAGAAAAGAAAATGAGTGAAGATTATTGAAGATAAATAGCAAGAGTGAACAGAGATAGAGAAGGATGGGGAACAATAGATAATTAGATAGATAGATAGATGATAGCTAGCTAGATAAAAGATAGATGGTAGATAGATAATAGATGATTGATAGATAATAGATAGATGATAGATAAATGATAGAAGATAAATACATAGATAATAGATAATAGATGATAGATAGATAGACAGATAATAGAGAGATAGATAATAGACAGAAATTTTGGATAGATGATAGGTGGATGAAAAACTTGTGAAATACACAACTATTATTATTACAGCACCTACATATTTATGTTGCTGTGAATCTTATTATAGGCTGTGCATTATTCAACATTAGAAGAGTTGAAATCCTAAGAATAATTAGACCCTTAACTGAGTTCGCTCTTGTGACTTGTGTGTCCTGACAGGTAGGCAGGTTTACTTACTTCAACCAACAGGGACTTGACGATCGTGTCTTTCTTTCCATGTTCAGGGACCACGGGTACCTCATTCACACACAGTTCCTTAGAGTCCAGTGCCTCTGCACTCACTGTGAAATTCACATTTCCTAGTAGAAAAAGAAAAGCCAGGTAGAGATGTGTCCATTCCCTCTTCCTCCAAGCTTGCAAACTCAGAATTTACAAGGCTTTAGATTCAAAAAAATCACTGGAGCAGAAAGGAAGCAACATCTACTAGAGGTCCGTGTCACTAGAGGTGGAGGTAAGGAAGTGAGGATCCCTTACACCCTCGACTTACAAAAAAGGGCTTCTTTTTTGTTGTGGCTGTTATTTTGTTTTATTTGAGATGGGGCTTGATTATGTGGGCAAGACTGGCCTTGAACTCTTGATTGACCTTGTGTCAGCCTTCTAAGTACTGAACTGCAGGTGTGCACTGGTAAACCTGGCAGGGCTTGCCATTCTGGACTGGAAGTCAAAGAAAAGCGATTCTACCACCTGGGCCTCCTTTCCTGGGGGAAGGAGCACTGCTTATGAAGGCCTGTGAGGGACTCCTGAGCTTCTGAACATTGCTGCTCACCTAAAGACTTGGGGATCACTGCCCAGGATTCGGTGTGCCTCTCGTTCGTACAGATGCAGTGAGACTTTAGTTCCTTCTCCTCTGGGGTGGCTAAGAAATCAGGAGAATCCTCCAGCTGCACAACAACCTGCAACCACACAAGAATCAGGGTTAAAGGTAGAAGGAGATCAGGTTTAAATGGAAGCCTACTTGGAGATGGTTAGATTTTCGGTTACCTAACTTCAACAAGACAAATAAGGCCTCAGTACTGTGGTTCATTTATTAGCACCTCACAGATAAACCTCAATACTTGGAGGGGGTGCTTGGCCTTGCAAGCGCTGGAACCAGAAGAAAGACAATGAGGGAGTGTTGCCTGGGTAAGCACCCCTTCTAGGACCCGAAGGGTGACTCTTCCCTGACTCAGTTACTACACAAAGTCTATAGTTATGGTTTTGACTGAGGAGAGATGCACACAAACAACATTTTAAATGAAGCCATGTATAATGAATGTACTGAGAAAAAAAATAAATATATAGGAAGGTAGAAGTTGGATCTACAAATTCTAAAACAAGCAACGGGGAAGATGATGCTTGCTCGTGTAAGACATTTTTCTATTGCGCAGATGACCTAACTTTAAAGGATTATGATCAATGTTAGAAACTCATCTTTGTAGGTTGATTCTTAGAGATATCCACTTTCCTAACATATGTATGATAGCTTCTTTCTTTGTAGTAGATAAGAGGTGGGTTTTACTTTTTTTTTAAATTTCCTTCTTGGTATTTCTATGAATTTGACTTTTAGTTTGCATGTGCTCAATTAAGGAAATGGGTCTCTACCCGGATGCATGTTTGGAGGTAGTTCAGCACAGTGGCCTTGAGCATGAAGGCTTCTCCACGGATCACAGAGTAGGGCATCGTGAGCTCCACAAAGAAGGGCTGGAAGGCTCGGAAATCGATCACAGGAGACAGACCCAGTCCAGTGTCATTGGACAGGCAGAAGGCCCCAGCCTTCCATTCAGTGATGGTGTCAGGAATTGTCACTTCCATTTCAGCCACTCCTGTTGAGCTGCAGGGGGTGGGATGTGAAGTAGAGGAAGTGAGTAGCTAAATCAATCCCCTTTAGGAGAAAGCCCTATAAATGATTCTATGGCCAGAACTTAAATGCACTCAGTAGAAATACCAGTAATGGAAGAGCAAAGCCAAGACTTTCTGTGAAGAAATGGTGGGCTTGTCTTCTGTTTACAATTAAGCCCATATCAATTAGAGCTAAGTCTCACAGGAAAACATAGTTAGGAACTGTGCATGCAATTGATATTGATCTCAATTTTTGCTACAAAATGTGATCCCAGTGGTTGTATCATTTTTACTTTTGCTACTACTGTGTCCATTTGCCTGAAATTATTTTAAGCTTAACTTATGTTTACATATCAGCAAAGAAGCAGATCTTTATTAATACATAAGGTGTTTGCTTGCATTTGGTTCTTATGCCCATTTTCTAAAATCTTATAATTAAATTTTTCTAAAAGTTTTTTCTTCCAACTCAAAGGATATAAATAACATGATAACTTCTCCTGAAAACAGCAATGAGGTAGAAAACTGGGACATGAAAAATTAGATAAGAGTTTTCAGTTTCTCCTAGGAGAGGATCATGGAGCATCATTGGTTCTCTGAGAGTTGGACTCCTTACTAGCCCTCTTTAGAGAAGGATACACAGCAGACCGCTAGGAGCCTGAATAGAAAGATGGGTGATTTCCACTATTCTACCCCAGGGTTCTCCTTCAGTGATTAAAGCAGCTTCAGGCTTCTCCTTGGAAGGAATTTTTGAATGGATAAAGCACCTCAACTTTTGTACTTTTGTCCAAGGATCCGGTCTGCCTCCTAAACCATCCATCTCAGGGACTGAGTGGTGCTCACAGTCTCAAGATCTCCGACACCAGAGAGAACAAGAGAAAACGTTCAATAGACTTGTGTGCATGCCCGGTGGCTTTCTCACAGGGCTCAGCACAAAGAGAAGCAGGGTCTGAGGTCAGGGTCACGGGGGAGATGTTGGGCTCCTAATTCTGACACTCTGTTGTGGCCTGTTCCAGTCACAGAAAGCACCCTTATATCAAAATGTTGGAGCATCGGTCTTCAGCCTTCTGGCCCATGAACATCTGACAGACGTTAGAGAAACAGGAATATTAAGGACTAGGTTACTCTGTCTCAGCAGAATATAGCTGTCCTAAACCTGTAATTGTGTCACTTCTTTGAACAGTATTATGTCTATAGATGAAAGAGGCAATTCTTGCCTAGTGACTATCTCGCCACGACTGGGGTAACTCAAAGATGCTCAATTTCTTCTTTCAATCTAAGAAAGGGAAAGCTGTCAGGAGCAGACTAGTCTCAACAACAAGTGAATAAGTAACATTAGATGTCACATTCCTGGATTTCTGATGAGATTGAAAAACTACATAGTCTAGCCAACACAGGCTTTTTACTTTGAGAGGAACAGATTTAAGAGGATGGTTTTCAGATGGCATTCAATCTTAAGCCAAGACATAGCCAGGTGCAGAACTATAGTATTTTAAGTTAGGATAGAGGACAATGTTCAATTTTACTGGCAAAAATGTTGGACTGGGTGTTAGCTCTATCTTATACCATATAATTTGCGAAATGGTAATAGTTGTGCTCAAATTTTATTTTGAGAGAAAGTTTTTACTTTATTTTATTAAACAGAAAGGGTGATATGTCCCAGGATTTTCCCTGTCCAATTACATTAGTGCAGAGAAAGTTTGTGATTAGACTGGGAAAAGGGCAGAGCTAAGAGCAGCAGGAGAGAGAGAGAGAGAGAGAGAGGAGAGAGAGAGAGAGAGAGAGAGAGAGAGAGAGAGAGAGAGAGAGAGAGAGAGAGAGAGAGAGAGAGAGAGAGAGAGAGGAGAGAGAGAGAGAGAGAGAGAGAGAGAGAGAGAGAGAGAGAGAGAGAGAGAGGAGGGAGGGAGAGAGAACGTACAGAGACGAGGAAGAAGAACAGAGATGGCTTTCAGACATGTATCTGTGTGGCATTTACCAGCCACAAGAAGCTATGATTTTGTAAGGTTAGAAATGTGGGGATAACACTTTTATCACTATCAATTGTATTGATAAAAATTATTGAATTGACATCTTGTAAATTGTGGTATTATTTATACATAAATCTGACTGGTTAATTAAGCCTTAAGAGTCGCTCTCTGGAAGGGAACAACTAGGAACACACAGGGTATACGATCAGTGGAGCTGCTGAAACAGGAATCTTCCCTTCTGGATGCCATTTGCAGCAGGGAGTCAGACAGCTCCACAGCCTTCTGTGCACAGACCCTGCCAGAAGAGAGTTGGTCTCCCAGGAGTACGGACATAGGCTTACAGGCACATAGGAGGAACAAGCTCCAGCCAGAGACAGCAAGAACAACTAACACCAGAGATAACTAGATGGTGAAAGTCAAGCACAAGAACCCTACCAACAGAAACCAAGGTTACTTGGCAACATCAGAACCCAGTTCTCCCACTACATCAAGTTCTGGATTCCCCAACACACTTGAACGACAAGAGTTGGATTTAAAATCTCATCTCATGATGCTGATAGAGGACTTCAAGGACATAAATAATTCCCTTAAAGAAATAAGGGAGAACATGGGTCAAATGGTAAAAGCCCTTAAAGAGGAAACACAAAAATCCCTTAAAGAAATACAGGAGAATATGGGTGAACAGGTAGAAGCCCTTAAAGAGGAAACACAAAAATCCCTGAAAGAAATACAGGAGAACATGGGTCAACAGGTAGAAGCCCTTAAAGAGGAAACACAAAAATCTCACAGGAGAACACAAACAAACAAGTGAAGGAACTGAACAAAACCATCCAGGATCTAAAAATGGAAGTAGAAACAATAAAGAAATCACAAAGTGAGACATCTCTGGAAATAGAAAACCTTGGAAAGAATTCAGGAGTCATAGATGTAAGCATCAACAACAGAATACAAGAGACAGAAGAAAGAATCTCAGATGCTGAAGATACCATAGAAAACATTGACTCAACAGTCAAAGAAAATGCAAAATGCATAAAGTTTATAACCCAAAACATCCAGGAAATCCAGGACACAATGAGAAGACCAAACTTAAGAATTATAGGTATAGAAGAGAGTGAAGATTTCCAACTTAAAGGGCCAGTAAATATCCTCAACAGAATTACAGAAGAAAACTTCCCTAACCTAAAGAAAGAGATGCCCATGAACATACAAGAAGCCTACAGAACTCCAAACAGACTGGACCAGAGCAGAAAGTCCTCCTGGCCCATAATAATCAAAACACCAAATGCACTAAACAAAGAAAGAATATTAAAAGCAGTAAGGGAAAAAGGTTAAGTAACTTATAAAGGCAGGCCTATCAGAATTACACCAGACTTCTCATCTGAGACAATGAAAGCTAGAAGATCCTGGGAAGATCTAATACAGACCATAAGAGAACACAAATGCCAGCCCAAACTACTATACCCAGCAAAACTCTCAATTACATAGATGGAGAAACCAAGATATTCCATGATAAAACCAAATTTACACAATATCTTTCCACAAATTCAGTCCTACAAAGGATAATAGATGGAAAATGCCATCACAAGGAGGGAAACTACACTTTAGAAAAAGCAAGAAAGTAATCTTCTTCCAACAAACCCAAAGGAAAGTAACCACACAAACATAAAAATAACGACAAAAAACAAAAAACAAAAAAAACCGGGAAGCAAAAATCACTATCCCTTAATATCTCTTAACATCAATAGCCTCATTTCCCCAATAAAAAGACATTGATTAACAGAAATATTTTTCATGTAAATCTTCAATTTTATCAGAAATGTTTGTAATTCCTCCTTCAATTAATTTAGTAATATCTTTTATGTCTACCATTTTATCTGTATTATTTTCCATGATAATCTTCAATTTTAACATGTTTTTCTATATATTTCTCCAATTTTATCAGAAATATTTTCCATGTAAATCTTTAATTTTATTAGAAAATGTTTTTAATTCCATTTTCAATCAACTTAGGAATACTTTTTATTGAATATATTCATTTACATTTCAAATGTTATACCCCTTCCCAATTTCCCCCCTCCTCAAAAACCCCCAACCCATCCTCCCACCCCTGCCTCCAAGAATATGCTCCTTCACCCAATCTACTCCCATGACCCCCACTCGATTTTTCCACACTGGGGCCTCTATTGAGAACTTAGGAATATTTTTATGCCTACCATTTTATCTGTATATTTTTTCCATGAAATAGTCAATCTTAACGTGGTTTTCTATATATTTCTTCAATTTTATCAGAAATATTTTCTATGTAAATCTTCAATTTTATCAGAAAATGTTTATAAGTCTACTTTCAATCAACTTAGAAGTATTTTTATGCCTACCATTTTTCTTTATAATCTTCCATGAAATAGTCAATTTTAACATGTTTTTCTTTATATTTCTTGAATTTTATCAGAAATAATTTTCTTGTAGATCTTCAATTTTATCAGAAAATGTTTATAATTCCACATTCAATCAACTTAGAAATATTTTTATGCCTACCATTTTATCTGTAATTTTCCATGATAATCTTCAATTTTAACATGTTAGTCTATATTTTTCTGCAATTTTATCAGAAATATTTTCCACTTAATCTTCAATTCTATAATAAAATGTTTCTACTTCCTTTTTCAACTAATTTAGCTATGTTTTTTATGTCTACTATTTTACTCTTTAATTTTCCTTATAAATTGTCAATTTTAACGTGGTTTTTTATATATTTCTTCTATTTTATCAGAAATGTTTTCCATGTAAATCTTTAATTTTATTATAAAATGTTTTAACTTCCTTTTTCAATAAAAACAAAAAGAATGGAAAAAAAACTATCACATAAAAGTTGGACAAGGTAAAAAGAAAATCTTAAGAGTCTTGATTCTACCGGGTAATTAGGTGATGAGGTGGCAGATCGTGGGGTGTATGGGGCGTTGTGTGTTAGTAAGAGGAACATCACTGATGTTCAAAACCTGTGATTGATCTGTATTTCTGCATCTATATTATATATGTTATATAATATGTTATCTATACAATAGAAACTGCTCACAAGAATCCCCTAACATTCTAAGCAATGGAGAAGACCCAAAAGCTTTGCCTGTAAGATCCAGCACAAGATAATGATCCCATCCTCAGGCTTGTTCAATAGAGTACTAGAAATACTGCCAAAATAATTAGACTAGAAAAAGAAGCCAAGAGTACCCAAATTGGAAACGACTAAGATCATCCCTGTTTACAGATTATCTGATCCCAAATAAAGAAAATCCCAAAAGTTACTTTAAAAGACTGTTTGAATGAATAAATGAACTCAGTGACGCTGTTAGACTTAAAAATGAAAGCATGCTATCTGAAACAGCAGCAAAGACAACAATCCCGTTTATGATGGAATAAATACTTAGAAGTCAACCTAACTTAGGGGGCTTCCATGTTGCTCAACCTTAGTATTGCTTTCCCGGTGACAGAGAAACGCTGTGCTCAGGTATTCTAGATACATACACTAAAAAGGGGGATCTTGCGGAAGTTCAAACTGTGATAGATCTATATTTCTGCATCTTGTATAAAATTAAGTTACTTACTCCACCATCACCAAGTCCCAGATCCACGTCTCAGGGAAGTAGCTTCGTGTAGTCTCTGTGGAAGACTCTGAAGACTCTAGAGAAGCATCCATGTGGCCTTGGCCTACGAGGTGGTACGCAGCTGGTACTAAGGTAGGCAAGAGAAGACAGGGGCAATGAATACAAAGGTAGAGTTCGTAAACCGTGGTGCTACCAAAGAGCGACCACAGAAAGCTCGAGGATGTAAGATGGGAGCCAGGAAAGGACAGGCAACAAGGAAGGCTTCTCTGAGGAAGTGACATTGCAATTGAATTCTGAGGTATTAGAACAAACTGAGCCAAGGGAAGAAAATGCCAAGCACAGACTGGCAGAAGTGTGGCAGAAAGCCTTGGACTGTATGCAGAAGAGATGCCGTTGTGGAATCCCAGGAAGCTACTGCCCATTGTGCCAAATGGAGAGACTTAGGGTGTTGGGTAGGGAGGAGGGCAATAGGTTGACCTGCCAATGACATGTTCATCTGTGGTAGCACAGAAAAAAAATGGTAGTGGTTTTGAGAAACAATTTATTAATGGAGGAATCAAGGATGGAAAAACTATGTATTCCATGCTGAGTGAGAGTGTCAGTCAGCTGTCCCATACTGTCACTTTCTACTTGCAAAGTGCTGGTAAACTTTTGACAGCCACCCACTCTAGGGAAATGTACAGCAACAGACACATGGACAGGCTTTAGCTACATGGGCAGATGATAATTAACTTTCCTATAAAACCTGGTAATAAAGGATTAGATTCTGTAACTTATAAATAAAATATCTGGTTCTCTGTAGCACATTTCACATAGACTATGGATTCTCACGGAACATTTTCCTAGATGTTTCCTTTTCCCCACATTTGACACATGCAATCACTAGTTAACAATATAATAATAAACCCATGCTGCCTATTATGACTTGGCAAAGAAGCAGCTTACATCACTGAATACGGTGAAGTCTGTTTATTTCTGTTTAGGGCCATTGAGGGAGATCTTTCCCTGCCTGAGGGAATGCAGCCCTGCATTGTGAGCGTTTCTAACTCTCTCTTCATTGTTAGAGTCCTGGGAACCTCCCTTTCCTTCCAGCACCCTGTGTCTATCAGCAGATATACGTTCTTGGTGGCTGAATTTCTGATGGCTCAGAGCCCATTCTTTCTTTATGCCGTGTCTGTGTTGGCTCTGCACTTCTAGGCCACTGTTCACAACCCGTCTCCCATGCTCCACAGACTTACATTTGGTGGAGGGGTGCCAGTATCAGATTTGAGCTTTGAGTGTTAAGAACATTACGTCACTGCCCTCTTATATCGGAATCAAGGTTTGAGCTAATTTTGATCACATTTGATTTTTAAAACCTTGTCTTATTCAGTTCAATGTTTTAGACACTCACTTCTTTTGATCCCGAGGCGTTCACAGATTTTGGGTTTATGGATGTTCACGTTGGTGAATACCTTTAAGCCCATATCCTACAAAGGAAATGGCCACCTGATTAGTGCGCCCCATACACACCTCCTTTCATCTGAATTAAACTTTCCACATTTGCATATGAAACAGGGATGTTATGTCACACTGTCCCTTAAACTCACCAGACTGTGATAATTTTATACATACTACTTATAAATATCACAAAGCAATGACTTTCCATAAAAAGAAAACTTCATTAATCATTAAAATATTGGTCCTGATTCTGCTGCATTAGGCAGATCTCTTCCAGCTGGCGACCTGGAGAAGTCACTTGGTTCCTTTATTCTGTTAGTTTCGACTGTGTTAAGAAGGCATTTGAGACAAATAACTTTTCCACACAGGGTACTTTAAGAATCTTTAGACCTGTCTCTGAGATGAGATGTTTACCTTTAGGAAGCCATACATGTCCTCTTCATTTGTATTCTGCACTGGGGAGTACAGGATTCCATTAATATAAGTGTCATTTTGCTTAATGCAGCCATTAGTGTCTTCTTCCTGTTGATCCACTTCCTTAGGGTAGCCAGTGAGGTCTTTCACTGGTAGCAGATCATAAACCTGCAGGAACATAAAGCATATAAGAGTTAACCTCTCTGTGACTTTTTATTATATAACTAGGAGAAAAAAACCCAAGAAGAGCAGCACCAAAACCTAACGTGCTTCCCATTTAATTAATTGAGGGTCTTGATACTTGTTTACACCATTTGGCTGCAGACAAGATCTACTCAACACTAAAATGAAATAAGACCTTCATAACTGAGAAATCGAGCTGTGCCATGGGTGATTTGATGTTTTGGGGAGAAGGAGTGAAGGGATAATTCTGTCACCACCTTGGAGTTGACTACTCTGCATAGAATGAAGGGCATGTGCCCCAGAGAGAACAGGTACTGCAAGCACCCTCCACAAGGGAGGAAACCTTAGTACTTCTAAGGTTTTATTCACAACCTGGAGACAAAATGTTCCAGGCCGTCATTCAGTTCCTAAGGGCTGAACTCTGAAATACTGGAGATGATGCATTCAAACTCATTTCGGGGAGAGAAGTAAATTAGACAGGTGCTGATACACAGATGTGCATTCACAGGAAAGTGACTGTGGCCTGACAGGACCTGGAGCCTGTGATGATCCACAAAAGAGACTCATCCTTAGCTCCTCTCTGGCAACCTCCCTCCCCTGTTTTGTCTTTCTCTAAAACATTTATCATCCATTTCAATTACAAAAGTGTAAATCTTATGCGACACAAATATCTGACTTTCCATAGCTCACAACCCCAGCACTTAGTACAGTCCCGAACACAATGGGTGTTAAGTTCATGTTCGGTGAATGACTCACACTGCCAGGCAAAGTGGCTTTGTTAGTAAAATACTAACAAAGGATGGGGAGGGATTCATGTCCTGATACAAATGCCTGGATGCTCCTCCTTTACCACTACAGAATTACTAGACTGTCTACTCCATGTCCTTTAGAGTTGGCATCAATTTAAAGCTCTAACAAGTACAAAAATCACATTATACATACACAAAACAATGCTATTTTCTCCTGATTGAAGTTTTTCACATTATGCTATTATAAATGCTCTAATACGTCCTTTAAATATATATATTGACATTTCTATTAAAATAGCACTTGAAAAGTGCACCATATAAAATAACACCATAGACGGAGGAGGTGGTTCAGCAGGTATGTCTGCCATACAAGCCTGAGGACCTGAGTTCGATCCCCAAGTCTTGGATTACTCAAATATTTCTTGCTTCAAACCCTCCCACACTTGTCATCTCCAAGGTGGAGAGGACTTACCAAGGATGCAGAGAGCTCAACTTCAGGCTTCATGAGAAGCACGCTTTGGTCCACAGCTCGCAGGCCACAGAGGGACTGAGGAGAAGCCATGACGCTGAGGAGGGCATGTGTGGCCGGAAGACCACTATTTGGGCGGAAGACCAAATCCACCTGATGGATAGGAGAGAAAGGCCGGAAAACTCAACGTCTGAATCCCGCTATGTGTCTCTTACAATTCCCAGATATTTCTCACCCTCCACATAGAACAACTTGGTAGCTCTCACAGTGGCTGATGTTGTACTACTTGAGTGAGGAGGCCTTTTCCTCTCTTGAACTTCGCTCTGATTCTCAAGATTCTGTCAAACAATTGTCATGGGCTCTAAAGATGCTTCTAAACTGGCCAGTGTTTTACCTCTGGTATACAGTGTGCTCGTTAACCTGGATTTATGGAATGCAAACAAAGGTCTAGGCACTTTTGTTTGGGCTTCGTGTGGGCTTTCAACTTGCTGTGTACCTTCCTATCGCTCCATCACAGAGAGGGAGAAGGCATCAGGAGCTGTGTTACATGATAAGAGTCAATGGTGCACAAAGGATTTTGAAACTGAGGCAATAACTCCTTGATGCGAGTCTGCAGTAGCCTTGCAGACCTTTCCTAGGACAGTCACTTATCCCTTTAGCCCACACACATATCAGGGAATAGATAACAGCTGGGACTACTCGCTGTAAGTGCTGGATTTTTACTCTATGAAGGACCCACCTTGTTGGCCAGGCAGTTTTCTATCTCATATTTAACAGTGTCTCCAACCACTTCTCCATTGGGCAGAATGGTATAAAGGACCAGTCGAGCCATGGGGGCCAGGTCTTTCTCCACGGAGATGTAGATGGAGAAGTGACCTTTCACTGGAGCAGGGAGAAGGAGAGGCAGCAACCATGGGTTAGACATGTTCAGGGTGAAAATGAGTTACTTTATTACACAGAGCCAGGATGAGCACCTAGCCTGGCTAATCACTGCTGCTGTTAGTGGACATAACGCACACAACAGATGCTTGACTACCTTGTAGAATTCTGGCTCTGGGGAAGATAATTATACAAAATCCTCTCTTCTATATAGATCGTATATATGTTTTCTCATCCCTTTTGAGCTTTCGCTGGCTGACACTAGCCTCAAATGCTATCTAAGGGAGTGGAGGTGTTGACTTCACTGTCAATCATTCCTAATCCTCACGTTAGGAGAGGGAGAGGAAGCTGTGTAGCCTGACCATGGGAGGTTACCATACTGCATTTACGCTTCTGTGCTGTTTACCCTCTGTGAACATGGCCCTATCCTTTTCTCTGGAAGAGGAGATCCACACTCCCACGGAAGTCAGTCTTGAGGCCTGTGGACACTGTAGTGTTTGCTTTAAACATTCTTGAGTCTGTGACACCGAGAGAAAAAGGAGTGCCCATTCATAGCTTTCTTAGTAAGTTGGTTTTTAGAATGGGGGAAACCTTTAGATGTTTATTATCCTGTTAATTAAGGGCAGAGTCCCATTCCATGGTAGAAATAACAGGTAGAACCTTTGTAAGTCATCATTAACTTAAAAAGAAAAACACACAGACACAGACACACACACAGACATACACACACACATTATCACAGAACCTGGTAAGTAGAAAGCATCCCAAGGTCTTCCTCCTCTCCATTTACACAATTCTAAAATGTCTTTCATGTTGAGAAGAGAGTGCACAAATATTTCTGGCTGGAAAATGTGAAATAGCTAAGGTATCCTCATAGCCCTATCCACATTTGAAGTAACCTAAGTAAAATATAATAGAAAAAAGAAACTATTTGATAACGGATGACAAAAGAAGCATGCATCTCTCCCGGTTTCCTCTTCATTGTGACAAGATGCAGAAGAGCCCTTGTGGAAGCATCCTAACAGGCACTGAGGTCAGGCGGTCCTCATGGAGCAGAGCTCTGGAGATAATGCCATACTCACTGTGTCCCTGCTTCACAGGCAGAACGTGAGTCCCCGCCCGTGCAATGCCTCCCTTCGACATCATCTGCAAAACAGGAAATTAAAAGATTTCCAACAGACATCTTCTATTGTCTTCCATTCTACATGCTTGGCTTATTGAGCCACTGCTGGAAATGATTAGCCCCCAAGAGAAGGTCGAGCTCTAGCAACAAACAAGAGTGTCAAGCCAGGAGCTGGAGAGACGGCTCAGCAGTACTGCTCTTCCAAAGGACCAAATTCAGTACCCAGCACCCACGCTGGGCAGCTCACAGTCATCTGGAACTCCAGCTCTAGGGGGTCAGACGTTCTTTTCTGGCTTCCTTGGGCTCTTACACGCATGGCAAACATTCACAGGCACACACATACATCAAAAGAATAAGTTTGGAAGGAAGTCAAAGTGGTGATGTGCATTGTTTCTTCACCCCTTGCCCCTAGAGAGCTTTGTGTGTGTGTAGGCAGCACTGGGGTGACCTCCCTTCTCACCACGTAATAGAAGAGCAGCTCCTTCAGTTCCAGCACAGCCTCTTCATTTAGAACATAATGCGCCTGGACCTCCAGGGTTTGGTCGCAGTGCAGTTTGTCGGGCAGGGATTTCAGGTGCACAAAGCTTCTGCTGGGTGAGAAAACGGCGTTGGCAGTGTGCCAAGCCTCTATATTCTCTTCTGCCAACCATCTGAATCCATAGCAGACATCGCTGTCCTTGTATTTGGCCTAAGGAATTAGAAAAACAGTGTTACTTTACTAGATCATGTGTGAGGAACCCCTGTCCTCACAATGTTCTACAGATTTCCTTCTTCTCCTCCTTCACTAGTGACTACAAGTTTTTTTCCCCTACAGTAAAAGTAAGAGAGGCCCATATTCTGTTTCTCTGTCTTAAATACAGGCATGGTTGGTGGCTTCTCCCCACCTAACATCCTGAGTTTGGTATTTGTAGATCAGAAGAGAATGACTTGAGCCATGTGTCTTGCTGGCTAGTTGGTTTGAAGATGCCTCTGCTCCTTTGCCAGCGTAGATAGACGCTGGAGCTATGGAACCTCGACAGGGAGAGTAAACGTCGCAACTGCTTCACGAGGGAGTCCCATCTTTGGTGATTAGTTCCCACTGGCCTCCTTTTATGAATGAAGGAATCAGTGTAACCTCATCGACTTGAGAAAATGGTTGCAAAAAAGCACTGGCTAGAGCCAAGTGGGAGAGTTACCTAATGTCCTTTTTAGGCCTCTGTTAGGTGTGTGAGTGAATGATTCCTGTAATTCTGAGTTTCATATTTTAATCAGACTAAGCATCCTATTTGCTAACATAAATGTTTATTATGTTTATGGTAACAACATTTAAAATACTTTTTCTAGCTTTTTTGAAATATATAGTACATTATCATTAGCTATGATCTTGCAACTGGGCAGTAGGGTGAACAATAATATTTACATAACAATTAAGGCTGCTAAATTTTATAGAAACATTAGTTGTTTTTAGTATTTTGAGAAACTGGTACAATATTTTCCACAGTGCATGTACCATCTTATATTATAGATCACCCATATTTAGTGATAGATAACATTACTTTCTTACTAGAACTATTAGAAGTTGACCTTAAATTGTCTCTGGGTTATGGGGCTATTTTCTCTCCAAAGGACTAAACACAATTTGGAGATTTTATTTCTTCAGGTGATAATTTTGTTTCCTAGACTTATTCATGCCATTATAACCTCTCTCTACACTCACCCTGACAGTTAGGGAAGTGCCCATGACATCATCGGTGTTGATAGAGAACCGTGCCAGGCCATTCTTATCAGTGGTGGTATTTATGTACTGGTTTGCTTCATCAGCTCCAATGAAGACCATCTCATATGGAATAGGGGCGCCTCTCCCGTCTGCCAAGAGCACCTAAAGATTAAAAGCAAAGGTCTATCCCTAGGCTTTTCATGTGCACAGTCCCAGGCACTGTGGATATCATCAGGAGTCTACAATGTCAAGAAATTGTACAGATGCCAACTAGAGATATAAATAATGTAAACTTAGTGAGCAGCAGCCAACCCTAGGCAGAGGAATAAGAGTGTGGAGAGATGCAAAGCGATATGAATACATAGGACTGACCTAATAGATGCATTGTGGCTAGTTTGCAAAGACTCACAGAGTTATATAAGAATTATACAGTGATAGAAAATGTAATTCAGTAGTTAACTTGATCTGAGATTCAGACAATTATATCATGGTAGACAAGATAATTTTCTATGGCTTAATATTATGGCATAGCATTTTGTATATAAGCAGAGTTCTGATACAGGCGCCCTTTGCTTCTCCAATTGACTTGTAAGTATTGTTTCTCATCCTAGATGGTCAGCCTTCTGGAGAGTAGTCAGATTTTATGATGTGCCTCCCATATGACAAGGGTAAAATTGAGGAGGCACAGTCAGCACTATATCAGGTTTTAAACCAAACTGTTGTTAATACTGAATTCAGCCAAACAAACAAAAATGAAATAACCCAGTCCATATTATGAAGTTGGTGACTCTTTTTTACTATATGCTACTTTGAATTTTTTGTTTTAATTAACACAAACTACATATTTATAAAGTTGGATGTGTAATTTCAATAATATGCAAACGGTGTATGATGAGATGAATCCTCTCATATATTTAGTAGCAGAAAAAAAACCCAAGCTAATATAGGTGAGTATTCTTAAATATCAATGAAATCCATCAAGAAGATGTCAGCTGCACATGCAAACCCCCAAATGGGTACACAACTACATTTTTTTTTGTCTTCTGCTGAGACAGCCTTGGAGTAGATAGTGAAGTTATTTTCCAGTGTTAAGTTATAAAGACTTCTGAGAACTTTTAAGTGGACTACACTTTGATTTTAGGAAATTTTAGGATTTTAGTTTCTGAATATGTTCTGCCATAAAACTGAGCCTTCCACAATGCGCTCTGTTTCATTTATGTCTAGGCCTGTCTTCTACAGCCTCCACAGTGAAGCAACCTTTACATTAGAAACCATGATACACAGCAGTTACACACTGGGATAGATACAGTCCTCACCTGACTTGTAGAGTCACAAAGCTCATTTGAACATCTACTAACAGTAAAAAAAAAAAGAAAGAAAGAAAGAAAGAAAGAAAGAAAGAAAAAAATCACAATAGTAAGTTATCACAAGTCTGCAAGAAAGGTCATTGAAACCTCAACTTGATACATCTTTTGGAAGATTTTATACAGCTTTATACAACTTTACAAGATTCATATACAACTTTAAGACAAATGCATCCACTTTTTGTTAATTTTAACTTTTGGCTAGATTATATATAGACATTTGGTTGTGGTATATAAATACACACACACACACACACACACACACACACACACACACACGCACACCATTTTTTCCTTTGACTAACCAGGTATAATTTTAGCAGACCTTGTACCTATGATGTGAGTTTTGATAGCCCATGGCTTGATGAATTGAAAGATACTCCACCTGTCCAACGAAAGGAATTCCTTGTCTGAAATGTGTATCCACGTTCACAAATGATAGCTTCGTTACGGTTCTTGTGATCTTAGTGAACCCTTTTCCAGTTTCTTCCACACCTAAAACAGAAGGTGAGATGTTCTTTCGTTGAAGGCTGATGTCTGTGAATTTCTTATATCATTATCTCTTTCCTTACAGTCCATAATTTGGGCCAACTGATAATCAATATCACACTCTTCCCCACACCCCTGCAACACACAACCTGTTCCTTCTTCTTGGATCCTGGCATTCACATCAAGCTGCATCTCATACTCTTGTCTCTTTAGCTGGAAGGACTTGGTTTTCACTAGCTGTGAGAAGCAGCCACGGCTGTCTAGCTAATAAGGGAGAAAATAATGGTGTGTATTAAACTGTATAGATCAATAGTTGGTTAATCTGGTATAATTTAGGGGGAATGATAAAATAACCATTTTCTATTATATTAGGGCATAATGTGCACTGCCTGGGGGCTAATTACGGATAATTTTATAACAGTATCTTATAATTGAATATAAATATAAAATGAATAATTGACAGATATAATTTCTCACTGCCTGACATTGCTTGATTGAAAAATATACTAATGGTTTTGGATAATCTTACTGCAGTTGGGACCTAACATTTCACCAAGTGCTGGGTTACCTCACACAGCAGACACTGGTGATTGGTCCTCTATCTGATCCCTCCTACAGCAGATAGCTGCTGATTGGTCATCTATCTGATCCCGCCCACAGCAGACAGCTGGTGATTGGTCACCAATCTAATGACCTTCCCTGGGTTATCTCCTTGGCATCTAGATTGTAATAGGTTCTTGCTTCTAGAAAGAGAGTAGAGCTGACACTCTTCAGGGTCAAGGTGATTTGAAAGATGCATGGCTTTTGGCTTTTCTCCTTTTACAGAAGATACCCAGGAAAGCTTTTCATGCCTCAACTTCTGTTATTCTGGAACACATACATTGGGCAATCGCAAAAGACAAGTAATGATTTTTTAGCTAAGTCATTTATTTATTTTTAATTCGTAGAGATATTATAAAATTCTCCTCCTGCCTTAGCACCACGCTACTGCTGTCAGTAAGCCTACCTGTTGACTGAGTTTCTCACAGAAAGCCAGGGATTCTTCACCGAAGCAGTTAGAAGGATTACTGTACTTTCTGCAAATGCTCACAGTCACATGTCCTGGAACAGGCTTCCCATAGGTGTATCTGTCATTAGAATATCGCCAAATGACTCAAAACAAACACCGGACATACCTGTTTCTTCCTTCTTCAGCTATTGCACATCCATTCTCAGGGTTTTGTTCTGCCCTGTCCGGGGTCTACTCATTACACACCAGAGGCAGATGAACTCGGATTCAGAAATCCTCCATGCCACGTGATAGAACTTACTGCACTCTCATTTTGTCTGGTATTTTTTCTTAATTTTAAAAAATTATAACCGAATTTATTTTGAGACAGTTCTATAGCCTAGAGGAGCCTTGAACTCATCATCCTCCTGCCTCAGCTTCCATTATGTTGAGATTACAGGCATATACCATCATATTCAGTTCTTGCATTTAAATTTTCAGTATAATCTAAATAATGATGTTCTTTTTGCTACAAAGGTTAGATAATTTTTTTTATTTAAAAAATTTAAATTATGACACACAATTCGGTGTCATCAAATTTTCAAACAGCATCTTTGGATTCTCCTGTCAACTCTTCTCATTCATTCCCTTCCTCCCTGTAACCCTTCCCCTTACAACCCCCTTTCACTTTCTTGCCACACATGTTCTCTTTCCTTCCCTTCTCATGGGGTCCTAGCCTCATAACATATGTGCACACTCTCCACTTATATGCACACATAAGCATTAAGAACTAGAATCCACACGTGAGAGACGATGCATGATTTTGCATTCTTAAGAGAAAGTAATAGCAACATACACACAAAAAGAAATTTAGTAGAAATTACAGATGTTTTCAAAACTACTTAAAAATTCAAACTACTGCTTGATGTATCCCCAGTACAAAGCTCTATGTATATGTTTGTAACTGTTTATGAAGCCAATACTGTTGTGGGGTAAATGTCACGTGTGACTGTTTTCCAAGAGCCTTTGCTTTCTTCCCTATTTGAAGTATCTTCTGTGTCAGTTTGCAAGAACACTGATCAGCACTTGCAGGGGACTCGGTGGTCATGTCTCTGAAGCAGCTGATAGCATGTGTGTCACATGTATGATGTCAAGGCAACACTAGTCTTTCCGCATCCTGTCCTGTTACTACTACCTCAGGTCTCTAAGAATGGAGGCCTAAGATCCTGCAGACACCTCTGGGTTCAAAGGGATCATCCCGAAAGACCATTTTCAGTCTCTCTGTGAAAATGGTGTGCAGAGAGGGAGGTGACAGGCCTTCAGCAGCCTGGTGACTTAAGCATGATTTGGATTCCAAATCTGCTCTTTTTTACCCTCTGTTTGCTAGGTCAAATCTGTGACCTGTCACTGACTGAAATTCCTCGATAATCATGCATTATTTATCTCCCTCCTTAGAGTATTGCCGTCACTTATGTTTAAGGGAAAGCCAGCATCCTTCAGTGCACTTGTGTGTGTATGCATCTTTATGTGTGCATGCATGTTTGCATACATGTATGCATGTGTGTACATGTGTACATGTGTATGCATATGTGAAAGTCTCTCTTTGTGTGTGTATGTACGTGAATGTACACATGTGTATATGTGTGCATGCATGTGTCTCTGTGTGTGTGCATGTGTGTGTAACTTTCTCACTTGTAAAGTCAATCCAAGCCACATGACTCCCCTAAAATGATCCCCACCTCACTGACAGTTACAGAAATGTTGATAAGGATATAAAAGAAAATAGAAGGAAAACCAAAAAGAAACAGGAGAAGAATGGCCTGTAGTTGGGAACACTCAAGGTTCCCGTGTGGCTCCTGGGAAATCATCCAAACTCTCTCAAATGCTGAATCTGCTTCAAAGAGTTGTTTTCGTTCTTGTCAACTCACATACCACACACGGACACATTCATCTCTTCCTCCAGGATGGTGATTGTCTCTGGAACGGTAACTCTCACTTCAAACTTGGGAAGCACTGTGGGCCACGGTAAAGGGGGTTAGTGGCTACGCATCAGATCTGAAGGCTTTAGTATTTCCTGATTCTTTGTAACAGCTCTCTAATGATCTTCTGGTATTTTGTAAAGGTAACTCCACTCTCCAAATTATCCATGCTCACTTCATTCTCAAGTAAACATTTTGATTAAGGAACTATGATAGTTTATTATAACCTTAAAAAGTCTTCTCTCTCTCTGTCTCTCTGTCTCTCTGTCTCTGTCTCTGTCTCTCTCTCTCTCTCTCTCTCTCTCCCCACCCCTGCCCCGACCCATTCCTTTCCCTTCCCTTCCCCTTCCCCCTCTCACTACTGAAACAGTATTTTATTTTGGTCATTCAGCATTGCTACAAACAACCAAACTAAATAATATTTATTCACAAATCACTCATGCCCCACTGGACTTTAATGTAATTTGTGCTACTCTGAGCTCGAAATCACCCACAGGAACCGGAACAAATTTAAATGAGCACCAACTCTGAGCTCCAGAGGCCTCAGTTTTGAAAAACAGTGTTCCCAAGATCCATACCGAATTCCTCTACAGAGAAGGGGTGCTCGACGGTCCTGCCTGATTCTGTGCGTATCACCACCTTGTAGGAGCCCTGAATGGGCTCTGAGGAGAGGGGAAAGGATAGCTGTTTGAGGCCACCCTCTAAGTTGAAGTTCTGCCATTGGGCAATGCGATTTTTTTGGGGGTCCTGTAATAAATAACCGTAACTCATAAAAGTGAAAAGAACATCAGAGATTATGAAAGAAATCTATGGGAACTGTCATGTTATCCATAAAGAGGGCAGATGAGAAGGGCTCAGAGGGCAGGTGAGTTCCAGTCACCCATTCCTGGGTGGACTGGGAGCTGCCTCCTTCCCTAAAGTCTCTGGCATATTATAAGAAGTCCTCCAAGAAGGTTTCTCTGAAATGTCGGCTTTTTCTCTAATTGTGGACTATTGGTGTTACTCACCTGAATGTACAGTAGAGGAATCTGAAAGAAAAGAAAGAATTCTCAATTCTAGTTTACATGGGCTAATTCAATGTATATAGAATATCTACATGTCTACATCTCTCTCTCTCTCTCTGTCTCTCTCTCTAAATATATATATATGTGTGTGTGTGTGTGTGTGTGTATTCTACAAATTAAATTTTTTTTCTTTTTTTTTCTTTTCTAAGTTTTTTTTTATTTACATTCCAAATCATTTCCCCTTTCCCGTTTCCTCCCTCCCCGAAAGTCCCATAAGCCCCCTTCCCTCCCTCTTTTCTCCATTCAACCCCCTCTTGTTTCTTTGTCCTGGCGTTCCCCTACATCCAGTCTTTCCAGGACCAGGGGTCTTTCCTTCCATCTTCTTAGAAATCTATTGATATGCGAATTGTTTCTAGGGTATTCCGAGATTCTGGGTTAATATCCCCTTATCAGTGACTGCATACCATGTGTGTTCTTTTGTGATTGGGTTACCTCACTAAGGATGAAAAAATTTGTTTTGATTAACTCATTTCAAGCAATGAATAGGTTGTGTTAAGAATTTAGTAGGCCATGGGTAATAGATAATTATTGTGTACTATTGTCAGGAATAGGGTTTGCTAATATCATCCCAGGGCTTGTGACATCCCGCCAAGCACATCCCCTTGCTATGCAACTTCACAGACTGAAAAATAAACACACGGATCTGCAAGAAACTAGCCATGGACTCAGTCATTACTATGTATTACTGGGCGCTTCTAGGAATGAGAAGGGATGGAGATAGCATCTCTACTGCCAAAGTTTATCCATTTATAAGCCTAATATTCACTACATATGTGGCTGTATGTTGTGTGCCATTCTAGATGCTGAGAACAGAGCAGTACAGAAAAGAACAATGTGTCTGTCTGTCCTCATTCTAAAAGGACGGACCAAAAAAAATACCTGTAATGAAATGTTTGGCATCATATATAGAGTTTGGTGTGTGTGTGTGTGTGTGTGTGTGGTGTGTGCGCGTGTGCCTGTGTGTGTGTGACTTAATATCATACATACATGTTAACCTGATAGAATGGTGAATATTATATTTGATTTCAGGTAGAGTATAAGCAGAAGCTGAGAGACAATATCAAGTTTACTTCCGTGGTCTTGTTTACAGATGTTGGGCAAGGAGTAACAATATATGAGTAAGAAATGGTGTTTGCCAAACATGATTTTGTGTGAGTAGGTGTGTGAGTGAGAGACAGAGAAACCAAGGGCACAGCATTACCTCTTGCTTTTGGAGTTAAAAGAGGACCGAGCCATTGTAAGATGGGAAGATGTGGTGGAAACCTCAGCTGAGAATGGAGAGTTTGTCTGTCGCCCAGAAGGTGACAGGAAGATTTGTGAATCCTCACAAAGGAATAAGCTGAACACCCCCACTTCTTTCCATAGCAACATTCACATCTCTAAGTAAAAACAAACTTAGACACTCAGACAGCTATCTGCTGTTTATTTTCTTACTTTTCCTAGTTAAAAACCAGAGGGTAAGTTTGAATGTATGACAAGCAGCTGAGTGCCAGATCTCACGGAATGTGTTCCCTACTGTCTGACCTGGGAGAATGTTTTAAATGAGGACCCTGGGCTATGGCAATGTAAGAAATCACTCCTCCACTCTCCAGTCCCTCCTCCCTCTACAATCCAAACAGGGTCCTGGCCAGTTTATACAAATAGCAATAATTTTATGTAAATAATAGGAGACTTACCAATTCATTAAGGGGGTGGAAATTTTCGTCCAATGAGACAACACGAAATCTCACTGAAATAGAAATATTTTTGATGAGCCCTAGCCCTTGACCAGTAGGGTCAGTGGGCAATAAAAACTATTAAGGAACTAGGATCCTAGGGACTAGAAAGGACAGGCAAGGAGAGAGGAGTTTCCTTTTTGATGCTGTCCTGATTGTGAACTTCACCATACCTGTCTGTCCTGGTTTGTAGATGGGCTTGTCAGTCTGAGCAAAGACCAGGCTCTCTTTGTTCTTAACCAGCACTGTGCTCCGCCTCCTGAACTCATGAGTTGATCCTTTTACTTGGACAGTGAAAAACATCACCTCATTGGATGAATACTGTGGGACCTAAATTGCAGAAGAGAGTCTGAAAACCCAGAGAGTCTCCGCAGCTTCTTGTTCCTCTCCCTGTTCTGCATCTCTATGGAGATCTCATTCCTTTTCTTGATTTCACCCCTTCATTCTCTTCCGGGAAGTTGGCAAAGGCAAGGACTCTTATATTTTATGAATTGGAAGACCCAAGTATAAGGTGAGGAAATACATAAATAAAAAGAGCTGTGACTAAAAATCTCATCTTGATTTGTATAGAAAACACAGTGCAGTCTTGACTTGGTTACACACTGTATTTGACCAGGTTATTATACACTAGCAGGACACTGTGGTAGCAGGGCTACAGGGTCTTAAGGCTATGGGAAAAGAATGCATTTTGGTAGTACTAGATTGCAAGTATTCCCCATGCATCCAGCTCTAAAGATGTACTGGACTCATGCTTGGGGCGATTTTGACAATTTTTACTCTTAAAAGAGTATGAGGTATGCCTGTCCATCACCAGTGGTGGCTCATGGTTAACTTTAAACTAGTTTTCTTTATGAACTTTTAAAAATGAATTTTAATGTTAAAAGTCACATTTCTCCCCTTCTCTATTGTGTGATGTTGTTGTTGTTGTTTTAACAAATAGAATTATTCTTTGGTCATTCTATTTATTCTCAATATGTTTATAATATGCAGTTGGAAACAGGTGAGTTGATCCTCATTCCCTACACTTGGTTGGCCTTGTTACATTCTTTATTGACACCCCTCCTACCCCACCCCCCCACCTCCACCCCAACTCACAGTGAAGGAGGCACAGTGGAATAAGTCCTTGTCAACCACAAGGTCAGTGAAGAGGCTTTGGTTCCCATGGACAGACTCCATGGAAACTCTCACTGTCACCGTCTCGTTTAGGTGACTGAACAGGAGGCAGCCCTTCTCAGGGGTGCCTGCGTGGAGCAGAGAGGGAACCATCACCATGTAGATTCTGAGGAAGGAGGAAGGCAGTTAGAGGAGCAGGAAGGGGCTGTTGCTATGAGCATCTCTACGTCCCATCACGGTGCCACCATCATCATCCTTAGTTATTCAGGAGGAGAAGACAGACACGGCTGAGGATGGCCTAAGAATACCCTCCCCCACCCCAGGCCATTGTAGTGGACATCTTTGTTGGGGGAGGGGGAAAGAAAGCATGCACATATGTGTTTTCAGCAAGCCTGTAAAATTTTCGCATCAAGAACTTGCTTCTATTTTACAAATAAGAAAGCTGAGCCTCACAAAAAGAGAGTCACTAGTTGAGAGTTTCGGTTGCAGTTGCAGATAACTACATCTTTGTGGGTTACCCAACCTGGATGTTTGCATCCAATGTAGATGTTTGCATCATATAGATTTGCCTTTCCAAATGCCGAGAAAAGCTCAAATGTAATCCATCCTCTCTTAACTCAGGAACAGGGCAGATAGTTTATCAATCATATATGACTAAGGACTGGCACTCCAGTTTCAAACAGCAACTTTCAAGAACGTCTTTAAATACCACCCAACTCTTATATACTCTCAAGCTAACTTCTACTTTTATTACAATTTTAAACAGTAAACTCTTTTGATACCCTAAAATAAAGCCTAATTTCACTTAAGCTAGATTTTAGCTTGCCCATAGAATTTTAAATATTATAGGTAGTACCACCTATAAAGATATTGAGAGATGTGGCTCATGACTTGGGAGGCTAAGATGGGGATTTCCACAAGTTTGATGCTGTCAGGCATACTTAGCAAAATCCTGTCTCAAAACAAACAAATTAACAAAAACAACAAAATAAAAAGAAATAAAATTTTAATGCTCACAAATTCTCATCTCTGTGCTACTTACTATCCAGAAGTTTATACTATGATTTTCTTATGCTTCAAAATATCTCATGAACAATTCTCATTTTTCATTAACAGGTATATATAAGTATACATGAAATATTACTTGTGGGTATATACGTTGAACAGTAACTCTTCTTTTATATGTGTGACCATAAACTTGTAAGTGTTAAATATTTTCTTATGATTGGATTATTTTCAGTATATAACTTACTAAAAATATATTCATGATTCATACAGATTAGATGTAAAATTAAGATACTTTCAAAGCACATCTCTATCAAGAATTGTGTCTTTTCCTCTTCCACTGTGAACATTACTGACCTTTATTTTAGCTGGTTATTCCTTATTAAAACAAGTAACATTTGTCTTTTGTGTAAATATAACCCTTAAGAAAGTCTCTAATAACTATGTATTTGTCACCGTTTCTTAGACATCCTTTTGTATGACCTGCTCTAAATCACACAGAGTCAGTGCTCCCAAGTATTGTTCTAGCCATCTGTCTGTCTGTCTGTCTACTCCTCTTTGTTTTGTTTTGTTTGTTTGTTTTTTTGAAACACAGAATTCATCACTAGCTGATTTGCATAATGGTTTTTCTCGGTAACGAAAGTCATTTACATTTTCAGCATCGACTTCAACATTTGAAATTATTCCTAGGGATTTTTAAACCCAGGACAAAGCACCCCTGTGGAGAGGGCGTCTTTTTTTTCTATCAAACAGACTGAAGAATGTAAAGGAGGAGACAAGGGCGAAATCTCAACCGAGCCATGAGCAGTTCTGAAGACAGGAGTACCTGTGCTAATTATATGTAGTTAGAAGGTCCTGCGTGTCACGGGGCAGTTTAAATATTCCGAAATCCAGAGAGCTAAAGAGAAATAATTAAAACTGAACTGAGGAGGAAGAATGAGTGAGGAGGATTTGGAAAAATCTCAGCGCTGTAGAGAACATCGAAGATGAGAAAGAAGGTCATGGTTTTCTAGGAAAGAAGCGAATAAGCCGAAGCCTTAAATTCGAGCTTCTGGCGTTCGTTCGGTGGACTCACGGTTTTTGTGGGGCTGAGGCATCTGTGGGCAGCAGCAGCAGCAGAGACAGCAGCAGTAGCGGCAGCTGCAGCAGGGCCGGGCTCGGGAGCCGGTGCTTCCCCATGCTGCAGAGAGGACTGGAGAGCTGGCTGCCTTGTCCCCTGCTCCCCGCCAGAGATCAGGTCCTGAACGCGCTGAGGAGCCGCTAGGCTTTATGCTGGTCTTTATGCAAACAGCTGGTTCCACCCACGCAAGTTCTCCAAACAAGGCTGAGGTTTTCGAACATTCTCTGAAAGGGTCATTGATGGCCTAATTACTGCCAAGGTTAATTCCTGACCGATTAGCCAGAATTCCCAGAAGGATTAAGCACTTCCCAGTCACTGCTCACTTTTTCTCTTTTGTACAATAAAGTTGATAATCGGCTTCTCCTCTCCTCCCCCCCGCCCCCCCGCCCCCAGCCTCTTATTGATGCTCTGGGCTCCTGTCCGGAGAGTTGGCCAGGAGGCTAGAGCTGAAGCAGCACTGGGGTGGCTTGAATAGCTCACTCCAAGGGAGTGTGCCAGCAAGTTCTGGGCCACATAAGGCCTGTCTGTCTTTAACAGGAGGCCCATGTTCAGCACCCTTCCATGGAAAGAATTTTGAACCAAACTAGGAAGTAGGTATTGACTTTAGAGATATTATTATTATACATTAGATTGGAAATGAAGTGTCAGGGCCAAGAGATATGATTGTTTTTAAAGTTTCCTAATGCTTAGCTATAACTCGGGTGCTGGAGGGCAGGAGACAGGAGGGTCCTGGGCTCGCCGGCCATACAGTCGAGCCTAAACAGTGAATTTGTAAATCCCAGGACAACGCAGCATTGCCCTTAAGCTTCACACACTCGCATTTCTGTTTTAAGAAGGCAAATAGTAAAGAGTGTCAGATAACCCCACTTTACTGTGCCTAACAAAGATCCCAGCGGCCTTTGCCATCCACTCTACAAACACTTTTGTGCAACACTCGCCCTCTAGTCTCTAGGTCTCGGAGGCAATTTCATTGATTCATGCATCCATCTGCTCGTTCTTGCAGCGTCTTGATTACTTCTAACCATTTATCGATCCTCCTTGACCAGAACCTAGCGATAGAATGTCAGATAAGTAGAAGTAAGAACCCATAGAAGTTCTAAGATACAGGGTAGGGGATAAGGACAGATTTTACAAGCGACACAAGTACAGTAGCCAATCATTATCTTCAGAGAAGTTGAAGTCTCTCCTCTCCCTGAGGGCAGATGCAAGGGACACAGTCTGTTTGTGGGTTCCTGGAAACAACGTGGAAGGAAGCAGAAATCTAAGGTAAGCTGTGAATTCTGCGTGGTGTTAGCCAGAGAAGGAGAAGGGCGAGGGGTATTTTGAGCTTTAGAATGACATACATATTCAGGAGTATTGATGATACTCTTAATGAAATAAAATTTCTTTGTCCTGAGAGGAAATGCCTAAGTACTTAGGAGGGTGGTAAAAGGAGTTGGCTTTAAATCAGAAAAGAACTTTGACAATATTAAAGCTCACATTTGATCTTTGAAGAGATCAATCTTACTGAAGTATAGAGGGGTGACAAAGGAAATAATCCAGAAGACAGGAAAAGGAGTGGATGGCGAGCGGGTGGTTCCTGGACATTCACAATGGAAGTGGGGAAGTAGAAGGAGGTTGCAGAGTAGCAGCATCTTTGAGAGAGATTATTGGAAAAAAACTTGTTTGTTTTAATTTCCCAGCTGGTCAGTAAGTGAATTGTGCTGCCTTTAATGAGTAAGATGAGAAACAGACAGGCAGGAGCAGAGGCAAGGTCAGAAGGCTGGGCTGAGAGAACGCATAGTTTTAGAAAGGGCTTGTGAGCTATCCAAGTATGCTGTTCTTGGTCTGTTTGTTCTAGGAGTGAAGTCTGCGCCTTGCTTCTGTGAATTGTGGCCACGTTCAACTATCGATGTCCTGGGTCATTACTCGAAATTGGGATTATGTTGTTTCTTTGTGGACAGAATCTTGAAAACATGCACGATTTCTTGTAGGTTAAAGTTAAGTTCCCTTGATATGTGAGGTCCCTAGATTCACCTGCTTGCACATGCTGTGGGAAAGAATGGTGGTACTCAGAAGATGTTGATTGAAAAAAAAAAACCGCTCAGGGCAAGGGCACAAGGAACATCTGTTAAGTGACAGGAAGTGACAGTCAGAGAGAGCAAGTCAGGATGGAGGAAGCTCAGGAGAGTGCAGGGGTCTCTGAGTCCCAAGAAAAGGATCATTCCAACAAGAAGGTCACTTTACTAGATCAGTGCGATAGTGAACTCATGCCAAGACATCAGTAACAATAGCATTAAAAATGAAAAAAAAATACAAAGGATTTACTTTATAACATCTTGGTTCAAACTGTAACAGAATTTTATTTATTTTTTTACATGCCAAAAGCAAGCATTTTTCAGGGATGATCTCTTAAACAGGATGGATAAAAGTTAATAAAATTTACTTGAATCATAAATTGGGAAGATGAACAGTGAAGACCATCACTTCCAAGTTTCTGGCTGTTTGCGTTCAATGCCACTGTGAAGTTCAATTATAGAACAGCAACTATTCATCTAGATGGGGATTCGGAGCACTGGCGACCGTCTGTCTTGGCGTCTGCGCGGAACAGAGGTTTCATCCAGGCACAAGGGGAACATGAAAACCAGGAGAGAGTTTTGTAGTTGATCTGAAAAGGAGAAAATGGGAGTGTGTATCTGCCAGAGATGCAGAATGAATGGAAGTTTTCTAAAGAGCAAGAGAGTCTAGAACACATGTAAATAAAATGTTTCATCTATAAACGCTGAGTGGGAGCAGCCAATGTAAGGGGGAAACAGCCAATATAAGGCGGGGAAAAGCACCCAATATAAGGGGGTAGGAGCAGTCAATGTAAGGGGAGAACAGGCAAAGGGGGGGGAAGTACACACTATTAGGGGGAAGGAGCAGCCAATGTAAGGGGAAAGGCTGAACCGTCATGATGTCTACAGTGAGTCGTCAACTTGGCAAAATCTGGACTAACCTAGGAGATGGGGCCTCTGCACATAGCTGTGGGTGTCTTGGCTACTGTAGCTGAGGTTCTGATGTTGGAAGGCCCACCTGTCTTGGGTGGGACCCTTCCTTACACAGTGTGAAAATGCAGGAAGTAACCTGAACACTGGCCTGCATGCTTAGTTCACACTCACAGTCTGTTGCAACTACGGGTGTGATGTGTCCATGTCCTTCGTGGTCCTGTGGCTTTGACTTTCCCAACATGACGTATCCTAAACCTTGAGCCTTTAAGTTGCTCTTGTCAGGATGTTATCACAGCCACAGATAAGAATTTAAAACGGGTGTGGAGGAATCATTTCAGAGGGAGGCTCTGAGGACATGATGGGCAGACGTGTTGAGATGGGTATCAAGCTGGAGTGTTGTTCAGCTACATTCTGTCATATGCAATAAATGACGGAACTGCAGAATACTGTGCTAAATGAAACAAGCCAGACACAGAAAGGCAATTACTTCAGCTTTTGTTTCATAGGTGGAAAGTAATACAAGTCTGACATCTGTGCTATCAGCTTCACGGGGTTAACATGGACCACATGCCGCAGCAGTGACCTTTAACCCATGAACCTTATCACACTAGAGAAAATTAATCTTTATATTTTACATCAATCGTTGGAAAGAGATTATTTGTGTCTTCTGTGGGTTTTGCGAAAGGAACCATGTCCAAAAATACTTCCAGGAAAAGAAAATAGGAGTTTCCTTACCTTCCCCTCGTGGGAAAGGAAGCACATGATGTGGATGGGTTTTATACAGCTTTGAAGAACTTAGCAAGTGTTTACAGTTAGAAATATGAGGTAGGGTAACTGAAAGTAAGAAAATAAGAAAGGAGTTCACGGAACTCCAGTAGGGGTGCAGAACACAGAAGGGGCTCATGGCAATGAGGATAGAGGGGGGATATTTGGGAGTCGAGGAAAAAAAAGATTAGGGGACGGGTAGCCCTTAATCAAAATTAGTAAGAAGAAAACACTTCCCCCTCACATTGCAAAAGCGCTGGCAGGAAGTAGAAAGTCCCCTGCTTGTACTTGGTGTGCACCAGCTCACGTTGCCTAAGCCAAGAGAACACAGGGAAACACATCTTCTGTCCCTTGTGATGATGAGGACATTTCAGCTGTTTACACATTAACCACCTTCAAAATGAGAAAGGTAAGATGTCGACATAGGCACACTCACCAAGTCAGAGAGCTGTAGGCCTAGAGCCAGGAATGAGGGGCAGCTCATGTGTGCAGTGAGACCCTTGGGACTAACCACATCTTGTTAGTGCAGGGAGCGCATGTCCACAGTGAGGCTCTCAGGACTAACTATATCTTGTTACCCCAATCTCATCACCTCCCCTAACTTTCAGTGAAAACTCTACAGTAGAGAAAAAAGTTTATTGACTCCCAGGTGTCTCTATTCTAACAATGCCCTTACCATAGACTCCCCAAGTTATCACACATTTAACATGTTTTGTCTTCTCATTTAAATTCTATTTGCCCCCTTAGGTTTCTGGAGACAACAGACTCCCACACTACCCATGGTGGTAGATCCTACATTGAGATATGGAGGAATTAATGCCTAGATTAATTAATTTACTACAGCCAATAAAATTCCACCTTGGTCTCCACACACTGTGCACATTCTTTGAAGTCTTACAGATGTGTTTTTGTTTTGTTTTGTTTTAGACTTATTTATTTTAGTTTTTTTTAAATGTGGATGCATGTTGAGCCTGCATATATTTCTCTGTACCACATGCATCCCTGGTACCTGTAAAGGTCAAGAGAGGGTATCAGATCCCCTGGAACTGGAGTTTCAGATGGCCGTGAGTTGTTACACAGGAGCTGGAAATCAAACTCAGGCCCCCTGGAAGAGCTGCAATGTTCTTAACCACAGAGTCACCTCTCCAGCTCCTGCAGAAGACACCTTTTAATTGATGCATCTATATGATGTTTTCTAAAAGTACAGTCTTGCAAAAGATCTTAAGCACACTTTCGTGTCATCTATTCAGAAATATAATCTCTTGCCAGCAGTAGGAAAGACAAGACCATGTTCCCATAAGTCACCTTTTAAAATGTCACCAGTGTATGGAGGGGACACAGTACATACTCTTTACTTTTGACGTCTGTAGTCTCTGAGCTGCTTGGCGTCATCGTCACTTCTAGGTGCCATGTCTGTCACTCATGGCTACCTTGGCTTAGAACAGTGATTCTCAGCCTATGGGTCACAGCCCCTTTGGGGGTCGCATGTTAGGTCTCCTGCATATCGCATATTTGCATTACAATTCATAACAGTAGCAAAAATACAATTATGAACTAGCAACAAATATTTTTGGCTGGGAGTCAGAGTCACTACAACTTAAGAAACTGTATTAAAGGGTCGAAGCATTAAGAAGGTTGAGGACCACTGGCTTAGAAGTTTTATTTTCTGATTAGGAGGTCTTTCTCCATGCCAAAGAATAAAAATACTCTGCTGTCTCTTCTCAGTATCCGTGTTGAAATTTTTATCTGCAATGTCCATCGTTTGTTTCTGCATATGAAACCATGTGGCAGACATCTTTGGGGGTTATTTTTCTTTTGTCAAACAAGAACAAAGTGCATGTGCACACGTGTGTATCCACGGACACCTTTGTGTGCAGGTGCTGTTCATAGGCTCTTTTACGGCTCAGTTACACACATATGGTTTGTTCACAGCAGCTCTAATGTTCATGGTGTCAGGAGTGCATTTAACAGGGATCCTAAGACAGGAGTGAGGTTTTAAGAATAGGAAGGGCTGGGGATGTGGTTTAATGGAACAGGGAGAAGGAAGAGGAGAAGAAGGACGTGTTAAGATGAGGCTGTGAATAATAAATGGCATAATCCATATTTTTAATGAATTTTCAAGGAAAGTTATAATAAGTATGCTCATAAAACCTGAAACAGCATGATGCCATTTGGAGGCAAATTACAAGTTATTTATAAAGTGAAGGAACATGAAATTTTTTACTATAATAATAATAATAATAATTCTATCAGTTGGTTAAGCATTATAATATCTTTTCTCAGATTAATGTTTTTTTAATTTTTGTTACAAAGCGCAAACATGTTCACTTTCCTCTGGGAAAATAATTTAAATATTTCTCGTTGGCATATCCTATAGCTTTATAACAGCATTTTACACTCCCTCATTTAGTCTGGTACAGCATTTTTTCTTCCATAAAGCATATGCTCAATATAGTGATATTTTCTAGATCTTGAGTTTTTCTTGTTTATGAAGAATGGAGTGAAGACTCTTCATAGATATTTTACACTTAAAATATATGTAACTGTTTCCTCTAGGTGTAATTCAATGACATCTTTTTTTTTTTTTAGAGAACTGTAAGATGGACCTCACACTCTACCAAATAAAAAGGTTGTTGCTAAAGGACATTGATAAGGGGCACTGCCAATGGATGGTGCAAAAGAAAGCTTCTAAAGGATGTTCGAATGGGTGATGCAAAAGGATGATGCTAGAGGAGGATGCTGGTGGATACTGCTAAAGGATGATGTCAGAATGTACTTCCAACGTTACTAGGATTGTGTCAATGTGACAGCACTGACAGTTTTGGAGGTTTACATCAGGCAAGGATGGAATGCTGAAACCATAACAACGAGAAGAAATGCAATGCACTTGGTGCATTTAATGTTAAATTCGTGAAACTCTAACTACTAAGCTCTCTCTCTTTCTCTCTCTCTCTCTCTCTCTCTCTCTCTCCAACTTTAATTTATTTTAACTGAAAATATGTCTAATTATTTTTAACTGACATTATATGTACACACACACACTTATGTCTGAAACATCATTCAAAAATGTGTATACAATGTAAAATGGCTTCAACATTTTAAATGACATTTTCACTGTGTGTTTATGTGTGTGTGTTTGTATTTATGTGTGTGTGTGCGTGTGTGTGTGTGTGTGTGTGTGGGTGTGTGTGCGCTTGCGTGTGTATGCATGTGATATGCCAGTGCACTTGTAGAGGTCAAGGAACAATTTGTAGCAGTGAGTTCTCTTCTACCACCACGTGGGTAGAATCAGGTGCAGTGGAAGGGCCTTTACTCTGAGTCATTTCTCTGGCTCTGGCCCCAGTAGTATTTTCAGGGGCAACTTTTCTATGGAGTCTTTCTAGGACTTTTGACTTAGTTTTTATATAAAGATAGAGATATCTTTTTCATGATTATATTTTATCAGCTCATCCATTACTAACAGATGAAAGTTATAACTGTACAGTTGGTATAAGAGTTAGGAACAAACACAATGATTTAGAGGGAGGCTGGGTTTTTAGTGTAAGTAAGTAGTGTCGAGATGCTGTTTGACACAATCACACATTTGTAATATTCTACTGGCTCCATTTTCAAGAGTGGAGACTATTATCTTCATGAGTGCTTTGAGTTCAGACTACTTAAGTGCTTACTATATTTTATTTAAGTGTTTTGTAGACTGTGATGTTCTCCTGAGGCGTTATTTGTGGGGCAGTAACAACTTTAGATTTGACATTTAAGAGAGAATGTAGCCTGTGGAGCAGCCCCATGGGATGAATGATATTCCGAGAATGATATTCAAGTCTCTCTTCTGGTTCCTCTATTGCTCCTGCTTTTTGAACCGAGTGGTAGTCCTGGTACAAGCTTCTTAATTTTTGCAGAAGAATGTGTCACTTACCAGTAGCCATCTGACTTCCAAGCATGGATTTATCCCATACGGCAAATCAGATCCCTCAAGGGAGCTCCCACATAAAGCCTGATTCAAAGGAATGGTGGCTGTTAAAGTGCCCAGTGCCTCAAATGTGGGATTCAGTACCAGTACCCTCCACCTTCATGTCTCCAACACGGAATGCAATGCAGCTGATACTTTGTCTATTGGCTGGTAGATCCTTGAAAACTCTCTGTGTGGATGCTTTGACTTCTGCTCCAAGGTGGAGCTAATTTGCTCTGCTCATTTGCACAGTCATTCGCAGTCATCCCCATGTCATTCTGGGCAAGGGCGTCAGACATTTGAAAGATCAGAGTAAGTAATTTGGGAAAACATACCAGTACAAGTAGAACAGTAGGCTCTGGAGTAAAAACAGTGTCTGTGGATGGCAGCTCTGGGGCACTGTCAGGAAGCCACTGTGGGAACTCTAAGCTCCTGCCCTCAGCCCCTTCTCATCTACCATTTTCTTTATAGAATATGCTACTCATTTTCATCCGTGCTATCTTTACAAAAAATGTTAGTAAGTGTCTGGCTAATTCTACCAAGAATCGAGAAGAGCCAAGAGGAACTCAAACATTTTTAGCTTTGAAATATTTATTAGGTTATAAAACTAAGTCATTCTTAAGCTAATACACAGAAAATGGTATGATATGAGTTACCTCAAGTATTGCCTGTCTCTAGAGAATACCTGTATATTGTTCATACAGATCTCTCTCTCTCTCTCTCTCTCTCTCTCTCTCTCTCTCTCTCTCTCTCTCTCATATAGACTTTAAGTACAAGGTTCAGTGGTGTTACATATATTTACATTGTTGTAAAACAGATTTTAATTCATTTTTCCATGGTTTTTCCCATGACTTTTATAAACATCCATTTCATGGTTGATGAGTAGCATATTTAAGAGCTAAATACATTTAAATATGTAGAAGTTGATGAATTATGACAGAATTGATAACTAGATAGCCATCTAACTTTACAAACCTGTCTAGGTATTTAAAGTAGTTCTTGTTTCATCAACCTTTGATCACCTTCTTGGAAATAGGGGGAAGGGGGAGAGAACCTGATGGACACATGGAAATATATTAAGGCCAAATATAGTAATTGTTCCCAGAAGTGTCTTTCAACTGGATTAAGCCTCCAGTTCCAAGGCAAGATGAAGTTTGTGGCCTCCAGTATTAAAGCTCTTCCTGCTTCTCAGAGCAGACAGTGTAAGTTTCTTGTCAGGCCTTAGAGTCTGAGTATAGCCCACTCCAATTAAACCAGAATTACTGACTTTCACAGCAACGGAAGTAGTAGGAGCCAACCAGGTTTCAGCAGCGATACCAAAACAAGGGCAGTTGGTACCCGATGCTTACTGAAGTGTCAAAATCTTCACATACTTTAGGATAAACTGACTCCACAAATTCTGTCCCATTGTTGACATTAGCGTGTAACTGGAAGTCCCTAGTTCTGAAGCCATATGCAAACCTATTTCCTGTCACCTTTGACTTGGCACTGTCAAAGGTCAACTGGTACCTAGCAAGCCAGCCCTCTAACCAAAGACGGCTAAACACGGATTCCAGGTCCAGCAAAATCAAAATCGACCTCACAGCCAAGGTTTGCACATCCCCTCTTGTAAGCAGACTTGATTTTTTTTTAAACCACTTTTCTTTCTATGATGGGTGGAAAAGTCGTATCAAAGGTTAGTTTCAAACCTTGATAAATCTGGTCTTACATTGCAGCCTCTGCCCCGTGGTGAGTGTTATCAGTGTCCCATTTTTCTGTGAATGTCTGACCACTCTCATACCATTTGTATTTGCTCTCCAAGGTTCCACTAACTTTACCAGCATCTATATTAGATGAACTCGTCGCTGAAAATTCCACGCCACTCCATGACTGTGACATTTTTTTTTTTGGTCACATCCAGCTTTACCAATCCCAAGTCAAATCCTCTGTTGAAAATATTTCAGGCAGTTTGGCCAAGTTTAGCATACAATGGAGGGATACACACTGACTGTAGGCAAGTCCATGCACAATAGTCTGCCATGGTGGAAGTGTGGGTGGGTCAGGCAGCAGATAGCATGTGAGGGGAGAGGTGATCTGTGCATGTCAGGGGGTGCTCTGCCTCTGAGGCGGGGCTCTTACCTGACGCCACTTGCTGTCTGAAAGTTGCACTGCTTACACTGCAGCTAGAGGGCCCACATTTAATTCTGGTCACTTCAATTTGAAACTTAATATCATTAACATTAATTTACTTCCCTTCTCCATAACTTCTAGTAACACCATCTCTCTTCTGCTTCTGTGACTTCTGGCATCCGGTATTATAAATAATCTAATGGCAAATTTTAGTATACAGGACAGTGTACATAGAATATACACAGACACTACAACCTTTTACATAAAGGACCATCCATGGATTTTGACGTCTGGCGATGCCCTGAGACCAAGTTGAGGAAGGGCAGTCTACCTCCAAGTAGGACTGATGAAGCACGGTATTTCCTTTAACTTTCTGAGGAAACTTCATATTCTTCTCAAGAAATAATTTCTACAGCCCCACAAATAGTGCCCAGAGACACAGTTTCTCTACATTTCCTCCATATGTCTTATTTTCTGTGTCATTTTTAAACACTGACTGTCACCAGGTACGATGCGATCTCTCACCGTGGTTGTGTTTCTGCATTAAGTAGTGATGTTAAAGCCCCTGTTCACGTGCCTACTAGTTACTTGTACCCTGTCTTTGGAGAAATGTCTGTCCAAGAAACTTGTCAATTTATAAACTCAGGCTGATTTTTTTGGTTGTACTTTCAAAGGAATTCCTTATATATTATGTACACTCGTCTCTTGTCAGATATATGATTTACTAGCATTTTTCTCACATTCCAGACTACTTTTTATTTCATGTCTGTGGTGGCTAGGAGAAGTGTCCCTGAATAGGCTCGGGTATCTGAGCAGTTGGTTCCTAGTTGATGTCTGAATCAACTTATTATTTATAGAATCTTTAAGAGGTATGGCCTTGCAGGAGAAAGTGTGTCATGGGGTGGGGGACTGGGCTTTCAGAGTTTACAACCTCACCCAACATCTGGTTCATTTTCTGATTTGTTCTTGTAGTTGATCCTGTGATCTCACCACTCCAGTCCTGTCCCCTGTCGCCATACCTTTATGCCATGATGGGTCATCTCTGTTGGAAACCATAGCCCAAATTAACTCTGTCTTAAGTCACCTTTGGTCATGGTATTTTATCACAGCAATAGAAATGTAAGCAACACAGTGTCTGAATTTGATATCATCTCATTTGACGATGTAAGTTTTTACCACCTGGGCTTTTTGTTCACACACCATGAGTCACTGCCAACCCCACAGTGTGGGATTTTCTACTACTTTCTTCTACACGTTCCATACATTTAGGTTTTGTTTTACAAATTCAACCTTTTAATTTAATTTTAAATTTGGCATAACATGAAGGTCTGCCTCTACTTCTCTGAGTACAAATACTTGTTTTTTCCCATATACCTATTGTTGAAAAGTCTGTCCTATTTAGCAGTCTTGGTACTTTGTTGCATACCATTCGACAGTAACAGAAGGGTATATATTTTAACTTTATTGTATTCCAGTGAAAGATCTAGTCATTTTTATTCCAGTACAAATCTGTCTACATGACTGCATCTGTGTAATATGAAGTTAGAAGTGTGGGTCCTATTTCCAAAGAACAAAGTTACCTATGTACAAAGCTAGTTATGTACAAATTTCGTGATGTAGGGTTTCTTTAGATTCACATGAAACTTTAAATTGATTTTTATTTTCAAGTAAATATTTTACTTGAAATAGTTTAGTATAGTTTGCACTGTTTTTGTTTAAATGTGCTTTGAAGATAGTGTCCTGTATAACAAAAATATCGATTTTAAAAGAAAATGCTATTGTTGAGTAGTTACATTATATATTATAATTAAGTCACTTACTAATAATCACTTCTTGTTATTCTGTTTATGACTTCCATGAGAATCCTTTCTTTGAGTAGTAGTCTGAAAGTTAAATTACTAGGTATAAAAATATTGGCTCAAAAACAAATGTGGGCTATAATTCCATACAATGAAGGATTTGGGACATTGTTATGCAAGAGTCAATGTTATGTATTGTGTATGAGGTACTTGTTAAATATGTATGTGATGCTGAAATGGAAATGTACTTATATGTGTGTGTGTGTTTTATATATATTTCTAAGATACAGCTTTTGCTGTGATACGTGATGGAAAGACATTTTCCCAGTTGTTTTCCAATCTCCCGGAGTCCTTGTGAGATATTGCTTAAAGAACAATATTTTCTCTGGCTATTTTTAAACTGGTAGTGACTCTGTGATATAGTCTGGCCAGTGAGGTTTAGGCCTCTATGGCTGTGATAAAGCACCATGACAAAAAGCAACTTGGGGAGGGAATAATTTATTTCATCTTATAGCTTGTGGTTCATCTAGAAACATCAGGTCAGGAACCCTAGGCGGAACCAGGAGGCAGATTTGAAGCAGACACCATGGAGGGGTGCTGCTTACTAGCTTGCTTACCCATGGCTTGCTTGGCCTGCTTTCTTAAAGGACCCAGAACTACTATTCACAATGCACTGAGCACTTCCACAACATTCACTAAGAAAATGTTCCTATAGGCCAGTTTTATGGAGGGAGTCTCTCCATTGAAAGTCTCTCTTCCCAAATGACTCCAGCTTGGGTCTGTTGTCATACACTAGCCAGCACAAGGAACAAGCAGAAAACTGCTGGGCAGGGCTTATGGACAGGGACTTTATGCTTTCTCATCACACAGAACAAGAATGGCAGTGTGCACTCTGGCTTTCCTTATTCTTCCTCCGTGACAGGTCAATGTCTCCTTGAGGTTCAGCGACTGTCTTGAAAAATTCGAGCAAGAGCATGAGGTCAAAGTTCTGCTTGCTTGGCAGGTACAAAAGACAGAAAAAAGCCTTGCACCTTTCCAGCACAGCTGAGCAATTGCATCAACCTATCAGCCTTGGAATATCAACCTATGGACTTCTCTGCTTAGTTAAGCAACTAGCAGCCACTTTCCTGTTGTTTGTTGCCAGAGGGATTCCTGGTTTACCCACAGACAGATGTGGTATATTCTGGAGATAAGCCGATGTGGACAAAGACATGGGGTTGTGAAATAACCCGAGGTGTTAGACAAACTGCAAATAAAAGAGACTCAGCTTGACTGGGGTCAAGAGATAAAACTAGAGACAATCAGAGCTTGAGTTGCGTAAGAAAGGATTCAGATTTACTTTTGTAGGCAACTGTGTAAACGGTGAGTGGGAGAGGCATCGTTACTCTGGTGGACTATGGAGTAAACATTAGTGAAGGGCAATAGAAGAATGTGGTATATCCAGATGAGAACGATATGAAGATCCAACACTACACTCACAACATTAGGAAGGGGAGAAAAATATGAACTTTTAACAGATTTAATAACTTTTAATAGTAATAGTACACTTGAGAAGGGAATTGTCATTCTGTATGTTATCACATCCAAGATACTACAAATGTAAAGGACAAAGTTATCTAATTACCGTTTAAAGAGGCAAAATCTCATCTAAATAAAAAAGCATATATTGAGGGCAAAACACATCCTGACTTGAAAGATGAGATTTTTATTTTGGAATCAGTGAATGCTGGGATAGTTAGTATTTATGAATAAGGTATGACAAACATTTGTGATTAGTACTTTTCTGGTTCATTTTACTTCATAGAGCCAAAACTTCATGAAATAGGTATGTGTTTTTCTTTTCCACTTTTGAGGATGACACTGGATTTTTAAGTGAAATGAATACATGGTCTTGTCATTGGCAAATTTGAGGAAATTAGGAGGAAGACTTAAATGTTTAGAATTTGGGCTCATTTGGTCCAAGAATCTACAAAGAATGAGATTCTGCATCAGGTCTTGGAGGTTTTGATGCCATCAAAACAGTCAAACAAAACCAAAGGATGCCATTCTCTCAATGCACAATCATTTTTAATGCACACCATGTACCCAGGACTGTCCTGTGTTGCAAAAAGCCATATAAGTCTTTGCCACAGGGGAGCTCACATTCCTGTGAAAAAACACAAACCAAAATATGTAGACAAATAAAGAGGTAGTTTCGTGTGGTGATAAATTCTAAGAGGATTGTTCTCATAAACACACTAAATGTTCTCAAAAGATATCGAAGGGCCTGGACTGCGGGTTCAGAATTCCAGTGATATTGCCTTTTTGCCCTTGTAGAAAGGGAGGAGGCAAATTATACAGATTTAAAGTAGAGGAAAGCTGGTACTTAGATCTTCAGAAATAAAGGTCCTGAAAACAGAAGGCAGGCCAGTGTGATGGTCCATCACCACAAAGGAAGAAAACAGGGGTGACGATAGAAGCAAGCACTGAATACAGATGACAGAACTGGATGAGGGAAGGTGGTAGGTTAGCGACATCCCGCATTTCCCAGGATCCTCATGAGCAGGCAGAAAGGTGGGCAGTGCGGAAAGTCACAAAAAGACATTAGTAAAAAGTAGACAAAGATCAGATAAGATTCAGAAATAGCAAACAATTGATCCTAAGGTAGTGTGGTAGCTAAGGGGGGACATCTCCCTACTGAGACTTGAAACAGAAGACAGAAGGAAGACCCTGGGACAGTCCACAGCCACACCCGCACTCTCCAGGAATAGCGTTTGAGATGGGGGCTGTGTGGTATGTGCAGCAAACGGATGCTAGAAAATGGTCCCTCACGCTTCCCATGCCTGCTCGACCGTGCCTTAGTGGAGATTAATCTTAAGAGAAATCTTAAGTGAAATCTTTCAGCCAGGGAGAGCAGAGGCGCCTTCATTTCTTGCCAGCCTCAGAGGTTTCCACTTTTCCACCAGTTGAGTGACAGCCCAGAGAATTTGTATGGTTGTGATTTAGAAACAGTCACAAGCTCAGGCTCTAACACTGGAGAGAAGATCTGGGAACGATTACTTTTGGAAACTCCAGCCCAACATCTGAGAAGAGCAAAGAGACTAGCTACAGGTGAAAACCAGAGAGGGCGCGAGGACAGAGATCAGCACGGCTAAGGCTTGTAGGAGGAGCACCCAGGACTCCATTCCTTGGCCCACCAGAGCAGATTTCTTTTGTTTTTTTAACTGTCTTCTGCAGTCTCCAAGTCCCAGAAACACTTAGAGTAATATACCTGACTGGCATTTCCCATGCCTTGGTATACACTAATATAGTCCTGGTAGGATGGAGTAACCAGGTGGTCTTCAGGCTCAGTTGAAATGTTTCTGAACAGAGTAGAGATAATTAGAGGGCGAAGAGGCAACCTATAGAATGGCAGCAAATCTTTGTTACTCATATCCAGAAAATAAATACAATTTTTTAAAAAAACCTTTAACACCCCAAAACAAGCAACTCTGTTAATGGATAGGCAAATGAACCGATCAAGCATTGGTCAGATGCAATGTAAATGGCCAACAGATGCACAGAAAGATATTCAATATCCTTATATTTAATATACCTGCAGAGAAATGGAAAGCCCAATACGAGTTTCCAGTAAGCAGCATGTTGTTGCTATTGTTGTTTTGTTTGGTTTTGGTTTTTGTATTTTTTTCTTTTTCATTTTTTTCTTTTCATTTTCATTTTCTTTCCCTTTCTTTTCTTTTCTTTTTTCTTTTTTCTTTTTTTGTCTTTTCTCTGGCAATTCAGTCTGCAACTTTAGATTAGTATTAGTGTATTTATACTCAAACTTGCTACTGATGGCTAAAGGCTATTCCTGTCGGCTCGCTGATTTCCCTTCACTGTTCTGAATGTTTTTGTTTCTTCCTACCTTTCTTGGTCATAGCAGTGCAGTGAAGATGCGTTGGATTAATATATAATTCTTACTTCATTTTGTTTTCCTGTTCCTCTAGCGGGGCTCACACCTTGATTGGCTCTCATGGTGATAAGTAGATACTCTTCCTCAGTTCCAATGCAGGATTATCAAGCACCCTTTGTAGCGTCGTGTACCTAGCAGTCATGAATTCCATCCGCTCTTGGCCATCTTCCTTTCTTTTTCATTTCTAAATGATACTTCCACTGACTATAATATTTTTCTTGGCAGTTATTTTCTTTCATAACTGATGTATAAGTCCATTCTTCCCTGGCCGGGGGGTTTAATCGGAAAAATCCACAATTAATGCGATAACCCTTAAATGTGACTTAATGATTTTTCTCTTAGTGATTTTAGAAATCTTTCCATCTTGAACTTTCGGCAGTTTGATTGTAACATGCATCAGCTGGGATCTTTCCTGGTCATCTCTGTTTAGGGTCCTATGGGCATCCTGTACACAAATATCCATCTTTGCTAAGATTGGGGATTTTTTTTTTAAAAAAAAAACTGTTATTATATTTAATCAGTTTTAGATGTCCTGAACTTTTTTGTTAACCTCCTTATGATATACTTCATTTGTGGGTTTTTGCCATTTAATGATGCTTCAGAGGTCTTGAATGGTATTTCTATTGTTTCCTATGTATTTATTGTCTCATTTGTTTATTCATTTCAAAGACTGCCATCAAATTAGGATATTCTTTCTTCTGCTCGAACTGATCTGTTGCTTTTATTTTACTTGAGTTAGACTCTTAAATTTAATTAATTATTTATTTATGTAAATGATTTATTTAAAGTTATTTTTTAATTATTTATTTAATTATAAATTTATAGAAATTAATATAATTAAATTAAAATAGAACCAATATGTTTCCTTTATTTATTTAAAACATTAAATTATTGTGTGCATATGGGTATTTTGCCTGCATGTTTGTCTGTGCACCACAGGCATGACTGGTGCTCACAGAGACCAGAAGAGGGGGTTGGGTCCCCTGGTAATGGAGTCACAGAAGTTGGAGCTGCCATATTGGTGCTGGAAATTAAACCCAAGCTGTCTGGAAGAGTAACTAGTGTTCTTAACTACTGACCAATCTCTCAATCTCTTTTTATTTATTTTAATATATATTTAACTTTTTATTTTCAAGATTTCAACTTGGTACTTTTCAAAATCTCCCTCTTTTTCTGAGGCAATCACTCATATCTTCTATTGCATTCCTAAGGCAACATAGGTATTCAAATTCTCTTCCCACTCAGCAGGCTTCCTTAAAATCACTCTTTGACACTGTTTATCATGTATTTCATCCACACTGACTGTTGTGGAGTCTGTTGCTAGAATGTTACTACGTGTTCTATGGAAGACACAATGCCATCTGCTTTTTCACATTTCTGTGTTCCCACTTTGAGATTTACACAGCTGACAGGTCAGTGTTTTCATCAGAGATACTTAGTAACTTTCTTTCCTCTAAGGAGTGTCAATTTCTTTCCCAGCACTGGCTTTGGTCCTAGTTTATCATCATAGATAGTATCCCTACGCCTTTACAAAAATTATTATTATTGCTAGTGAATAAGGACATTGCGCACCATGCTGGAGTTGTAGAGAGCCACTGTCTCCATAGGTCATACTAGAGTAGTAGTATTCTAACCACTGAGGAAGTTAGAAGCAGTGCTTGCTGTGTGCCGACACCCACAGTGGCTGTAGTGGCTGCAATTGGGTGATGGAAGTTTCTTGGGCACTAGTTCGGGTATTGGCAAGTGCCTCTGGCACGAACAAGTCTAACAGTGGAAGGAGCCAGAAGCACGTGTTCTTTCACCCAGCAGTGGGCTCAGTTACTGCACAGGAACAGTAGTGTTCGGAAGTGCAGTATCCCTTCTGTGGTGCTCACAGCCTAATGCACACAACAGTGCATGACAGCCCGTCAGTGCACAAAGTCAGGGAACTGACAGGACCCATGTAGAATGAGCAAGTGTGGAGTTTATTTCTGCCAGTTCAATGGCAGTGTGTGGCCACAGCAAGAGGCAAGGCTTTGTTCCTGACCCCATTAGCTTCAACCCATACCCCGGAGCTGCAGCATTTCTAGAGCTAGACTGAAGTTTGTGTCTGACCCTTCGTGTGCATCCTAGAGATCAGGCCACATAAAAGGGAACCTGTTCTTATAGCTAGGGCATAAGAAGTAAATTCAGAGTTCCCTTCCAATCCTGTCACCAACAGATCGCTTCTGAGTATGGGACAGTGTTTGGGGGTGGGGTGTGTGTCACTGAATTGAGATCAAGCATGCGCATGCATGCCCACTTTGGGTTCTGGTACTAGTCTGAGTTCACACGTGGCTGGCCTTGATCTTCAGAGAGCAAGCACTTGGTCTGGTTCTTAAAGATGTGCCTATGTTCTTCATGTCATAACACCTCCCTATTAAAGCATAGGCAGGCTTGGGTTAGTCACTACACTGGACGAATCAAAACCAAACATTTTGAGTCCTCTTCTCTGTTCAGCAACTTCCTACCCTGTAAATAATTCTCCCTTTCATCTAACCTTTCAGACTCCAAATCTACAGGTTCGCTTTAGAGTTCTGCCTTCCTACCTGAAGATCAGCAACAAATCAAGGTCTCTTCTTGATCCACTGTCTTCTGTATATCTTAAGTAGCATTATAGAAATCTGAACCATGACCATCCTTTCTCATTGGTGCAGTGGTCTCCTAATTTATATCTCTCTTTTAGTCGTTTCTTCCCCAATATTTACTCTCTTTATAGAAGCTTAACTAGCAGGGCAGTGGTGGCGCACACCTTTAATCTCAGCACTTGGGAGGCAGAGGCAGGCAGATTTCTGAGTTCGAGACCAGCCTGGTCTACAGAGTGAGTTCCAGGACAAAAAAAAAAAAAAAAGATTAACTAAGTCCTTTGAAATGAAAATCCAATGTGTCGTGTTCCAGAAAAGTCTTTTCAACCATTCCCTACTATGCTTCAAGTAAAATCTGAAATATATATGAATATTTCTAGTATGCATATACTAGCATACACACATACATACAGTATACATAGAATATATGTACATTAGTATCATAGAATTCCAGAATGTTTCTATAAGATATTTAAGAATAATTATTGAAAGAACAATTACAATTAAATCAGCATCTAAAAGAATACTATTAACTGTCAACTGTTAATCTTTACTTCTACTTTTTCAAATGTGGTTCCAATGTCCATAGCCTGGCTGTCTGTCTGAGCACTGTGTTATTTACAAAGCTGATAAGCATCTCTTGCAAGTTAATAACCAAACGGAAGAGGGAAAGTATCAAGTAACTCGAGTTTTCTAGCAAAGCATACTTTCTACATAAAATTTTGTTTATCAATTGATGGTCCGTTTATGGCTTATTCCATAAATTCTCTAACAAATATATAGCTCATATTTCTTCCCTTTTTTTTTGCACAAAGATATAACAGCTGCACGGAACTCCTTGCCGGCACTGTGCTAGGTGATGGCTGCATCCTTATTGTATGCTCCCAGGAATTAATTCCTTTCCTGTTCTCTATCTACACATCAACAGCCTGTTGCTGAGAACACATTGAATTCAAGTTAAGTAGTTCTCTCCCTGAGTTAATGCAGGCTCTTTCTTTGCGAATTTGTGTGGCGTAAAATACTGGCCCCCACAAAAGCCCTGGTGGTTGCAGCCTGGATTGTACTTGAAGAAACATAGCATTCAGAGAGGCAACCAAGGCAGTAATTCCTCACAGCAAACTAAACAATGGCATTTCCAGTAATAATGACATTTTTTGAGAGTTCTGTGAAAAGGAAATGAACATTATTTTTTTGTAAACTGAGTATAACATCGATATCAGAACTTATCAAAGATAATACAAATGAAAATAAGCTCACGGATGGGTATCAATGAATGCCTTAAATGAAAGGCAAAAGGAATTTATAGCAGACATTAAAGAACTGGTGATGTTTTTTAGAACATGACCAAATTGATTTTATTCCATATAGGTAGAAAGCTTTTTGAAAAAGTAAATACCAGATAGTTAAAAAAATAACCAAGGACTGGATGTATGATTTTATGTTGACATTAAAATAGATAAAATGTTAACTGAAGATTTGCTATTAAAACTTATTAGTAAAATGATCAATGGCATACAAGAGGCAGATTGATTTGGCTTAGGGCTAAAGCTTAGGGGAAACTCGGTATAAAGAAAAAGGTCAGTAATGGGTAAGGAAATCTGCAATGTGGGTCAAAAGGTCAGCAAAATGAGAGAAAAGTCCTGCTAACAAAAGTTCCTGTTGCTCTTCCAGAAGTCCAGAGTTAGATACTGGAAAGCACAGGCTATGGATTCCTCACTCACAATTAGCAGTTTGTAAAAATCAAAGACTGGAGCTATAGGACTCTCACCAGAACAGGATCCACCTGCTCTCTTGCCTGTTCTAACCCAGAACTTCACCCCTTCCCCCACCCCCTTCCTCCTTGTCCCTTACCATTCCACCACTCCAGGCCCAGGAAGGAGCCACACCTGCAAACTCCCTTGGTGAGTAGACTTGGTTCCCTGATTTCACACCCTCTCCTTGTGGTTCCAGACCCAGGCAGCACCAAGCCCACACATTTTATTTTGTTTGTTTAGTCTAACCCGGGACTCTGAGTCAGAACTGTCCATCCATGCTGCCTCGCTAGGCCCGGGCGTAAGGGGAGCTCTGACCCAAGTCTGGACCAGCGCTGCAGGCTCAGGACCAGCTGGTCGCCAGATTCCATGGTGAGTTTCTTTAGGGCATTGGCCAGGTCCCTTTCTTCTCCCTCTTCTTCCTTTCCCTGCCCAGGTCCAGCTGGGAGTCACACTGGGGGACTTTTTTGTTTCAGCTTCATCCAAGCAATTTCCTATCATAGTCAAGACTCTGAAAATCAGAGTCTGCAGGCTTGAAGACAAGGTAGAAGAATTAGATCATTTAAATAAAGGTATGAATTATTTTTAAAAACTGCACACACAGAATAGACAGGACCCACAGAACTTTTAAGAAGATCCATACTGCAAATTTAAGCAGAGAGCAAATGCAAGTAAGGAGTAGGAAATATTTCGAATACAATCACTGAAGAAAATTTCTCAAATCTAAGGAAGAAGAGGCACACAGAATATCCAACAGGCAAGAGTAAAAAAGAAATTCTCCAAGTCATGTTTCTGTTAAAAGACTAACTCCACAGCCCAAAGAAAAGCTACAATGAGACGGATCAAGAATGAGACGGATCAAGAAGGCAAGCCCATCAAAGAGTGGCTGACTTCCCAACAGAAGCCTGAGATGCCTGGAGCAACGTACTTCAAGTTCTGAATGAGCAAGAATGCCACTCCAGACTATTGTACCTGACAACACATTTTTCACCACTGAAGAAAAAAAAATCTTGCACAATAAAAACAATCTAAAATGAGTTACAACCTTCAAACCAGCCCCCTAAAAACACTGGAGAAATATTTCAGGTGGAAGAGAAGGATAAGCTTGCTCTAGGAAAAAAAGGACAAAAGCCTAACCATAACATATAGTAGGACTAAGAAAACAAACACCAAAGATCAATGAAATGATAGCAGTTAGTGCACATCAGTAATAATAATAATAGCAGATAGTACATAACTTTCAACAATAACTGAGTATTAATGACCTTGGTTCTGTAATCAAGAGACAGAGTAGCTGACTGGACTAAGAAACATGACCCATCTGTTGTCTATAAGAAACACCTTGGCTTCAAGGAGCAAAAGGATGGAAAAAACGATATCCTAATCCAGGAAGACCAGTAAATAAGCAAGGATGTTATTTTAATTGCAGTAAAAACAGACTTCAAAAAAATGCTAATCACAAGAGATGGAGTGAATCAAAAGAGAGTCTAATTATTAAGAGAATAATTCACCCAAGGACATTACAACACTGTGGTGGTTTGAACAAAAATGGCCACCATAGGCTCATAGGAAGTGGTACTCTTAGCATGTTTGACTCTGTTGAATAAGTGTGTCACTGGGGGCAGGCTTTGAGGTTTCAAATGTTCAAGCCAGACCTAGTGTCTTTCTGTCTTCCTGCTACCTATAGATACAGGTATGTCTCAGCTCCTCCTCCAGCACTGTATTAGTCAGGGTTCTCTAGAGTCACAGAACGTATGGGTAGTCTCTATATAGTTAGGGAATTTGTTGATGACTTACAGTCTGTAGTCCAACTCCCCAACAATGGTCAGCAGCAGCTGTGGATGGAAGTCCAAGGATCTAGCAGTTGCTCAGTCCCACGAGGCAAGCAGGCAAGGAAGGAAGAGTGAGTGAGTCTTCTTCCAATGTCCTCATGTAGGTCTCCAGCAGAGGGTGTGGCCCAGATTAAAGGTGTGTGCCACCGAGCCTTTAATCCCAAATGACCTTGAACTCGGAGATCTCCTTGTCTTAATCTTCTGGAATTCATAGCTACTATGCTTCAAGATCTCCATGCCAAGATCCAGGTCAGAAACTTGTATCTCTGAGACTCCAGATTAGGATCATAAGTGAGCCTTCCAATTCCTGATTGTAATTCATTCCAGATATAGTCAAGTTGACAACCAGGAATAGCAACTACAAGCACCATGTCTGCCTGAACACTGCCATGTTTCCCTGTCATGATGACAATGAACTAAACCTCTGAACTGTAAGCCAACCCAATTAAATGTTTTTCTTTATAAGAGTTGCTATGATCATGGTGTTTTTCCACAGCAATAGGAACCCAAACTAAGGCGAACACAAAACAGATACAAACTTAAAATGCACTGTTTCATAAAACACATACTACTGGACATAAAACCACAGTTTAACCTCAGCAAAGTAATAGTAGTGTCACACTGTGCTCATTGTGCACCACGAAGAAAGGGAGAGTGCACTAGTGATATTATGAAGCAACAAAGTCTTTTATTATTCTCACCACATAAGCAGAGTCACTGATCTATCAGGGTCACCAGACAAGGACTCAGGAGTCTCATTTCTTCTGCCAGTCCTGAGTAGGGGCTGAAGCAGGGTTTATAAGCATAAAATCCACAAACATCTGAGCCAAGTTACAGTTATAATTTTTACTTATGAGAACTCAGGAATTGAAGACTTTCCCAAGTATTCTATCATTGTCAACTTATATTTAATGTAAGTGCTTTTGCCCAACCAATCAAATTCATTGGTTCTTTCTGTTGTCAGAAACAAGCACTATGTTTTGCTTAACTATTGTTGCTTAGAGAGGGGGTTGGTCAGTTTAGGTAAAATGGAGTCTGAAATCAAAATGGCAGCACTTAAAAGAAGTTTCTTTTATCTGCTCCTGTTGTGGGAAATATAAAAAAAAGGACGGCAAATTCCAGTGCTACACCCAGCTACTCTCTGCCTGACAGTCTTGTCTCCTACAAGCCCCAGTCGGCAGTCTTCCCTTCTCCAGTTTGTCTGTCTCCTAGCTGCTCATACCTTCTCAGCCATAAACCCCCTGTGGTTGGCGGTCCCAAATTCCAATAACACAATAAACCAAAACTCTTGAAGCTTATAATTAACCAGTCAGATTTATATATCAATAAATTCTCAGTTCACAAGATGCCCACACAATAATTTCAGAGCCAATTGATAATGGTCCAAGCTGCACACCTAGATTAGCCAAGTTATCCCAATTATTCTGTCCTTTTATGATATTCATAGCTACCTATGGCTATTTAAAGCCACACAGAATCTGGATAGTCTTCCTCTTGCCCCATCTTCCTTCCTCTCCCCCACCTGCCTCCTCTGTCCCCATCTCTGCAATTTTTCACTCCACCTCCCTTTTCCCTGTCCAATCACAGGTTTCTTGTTGTATTAATATTTAATGTGGTTGGACAGGGAAAATTTTGCTACATACTCCCAACAGTTAGTGATTTTAGTATGTCACTTTCACCAATAGACAGGTCATTGAGACAATAAATAAACAGAGAGACAGTATAGTTAAGTAACAACATAGGTCAAATGAACTTAACAGGTACCTGTAGAATATTTCACCCAAGTACTTCAGGATATACAATGTTCTCAACAGCTCATGAAAGGCTCTAAAATAGAGCATACATTTAGACACAAAGTAAATTCCAATAAATATAGGAAAGTTACAGGAATTTTTTTTTGTATTCTATCTGGCCATAGTGAACTAAAGCTCAAAATAAATAATAAAAGAAATTACAGAAAATACACAAATTCACGGAGGTTAAACAACATGCTATCAAACAATGACTCATTATTGAAGAAATCAAGAAAGAAAAAAAATAACTCCTGGAATTAAATGAAAATGGAAACGATATAACTGCCAGTTAGATTTTATTGTCAACTTGACACAAATTAAGTTACCAGAGAACAAGAAATCTCAACTGAGGAATTGTCAAGATCAGACTGGCCTTCAGACATGTCTCTGGGTCACTGTCTTGATCGATGATTGATGTAAGAAGGTTTACTCCACTGTACCATCTCTAGGCAGGTAGACCTGGTTTGTACAAGAAAGTTAGCTTAGCATGAGCCAGAGATTAGGCAAGAGGACGAGTCAGCAAGCAGTGATCCTCTATAATTTCTGCTACAAGTTCTTGCTTAAGTTCTGCCCTGACTTCACTCAGTGATGGACTGTGACCTGGAAATGTAAACCAAATAAACGCTTTGCACCCCAGGTTGCTCAGTCTTGGGTCATGGTGTTTATCACAACAGATAGTGAACTAGAAAAATATCAAAACCTCTGAGATACAAGGAAAGCTGTTCTAAGAGAGACGTTTATAGCAGGAACTGTCTACTGTCTACGTTAGAACAAACTCAAATGATTAACATAGTGTTGGACTGGAAGAGCTGAGAAACAGAAGAACAAACCAAACCTCAAAGTAGACGGTGAGAACAAAAGATAGGCAGAAGTTGCAGAAAACAAATATTAAAGAGAGTCAATGAAACAAAGTGTTGACTCTTTGAAAAGCCAAACAAGACTCACAAACCTTTAGGCAAATTAACTAAAGAGAGGGATAGGGTGGTGGGCAGATTCATAAAAATTAGAGACAAACAGGGAGACATCACAACAGATGTCAAAGAAATTCAGAACATCATAAGAACATACCTTGAATCCTGTATTCCAGAAAGCTAGTAAAGAAGTGGATGAATTTCTTCATACGTCTGGCCTACTAATGTTGAACCAAGATGAGATCAGCATCTAAAGCAAGGCTGTGACAAGCAAAAAAGATTGAAAAGTAATTTTTAAAAAAAGTTTCTGTAGTAGTATTTATTTAAATAAATCTCATGGTGCATTCCTCACTACCCTCCACCCCTAGTGTTCTGGGCTCCCGAATGAAAGACACACACACAGCCTTTATATTTTGATATGCCTAAAATAGCTCAATGGTTGGACCACTTCCTAACCTTTATGTGGCTAATCTACCTCCCTTCCATAATCCAGAGTTATTACCTACTAAATCCTATATTACATTTTGGCTGCCCTGGATCCAGCCAAGACCCTCTTGGGCTGCTCTCCCCTGGCTTTTACATGGTGGCTATGCTCTCTGTCGCACACATACCGTCTCAGGAATGGCATCTCTTCTCCTCCACCTCTCTCAGCCTGGTGGATCTCCTCCTTCCTCTCTGTCCCTAAAAATCCCGTCTCTGCCAGCCATTGACTGTTGGCACCTTTATTTACCGGTCAGAACCAACTGGGGGCAGGTTCCCAGAAGCTGCATGAATGAAGACTTTCTCCTGTTAACAGTCTGGGGGAACACAAATTAACATAAAAATACAAGCAGCCACTAATCCCTTCCCCCCAAAATGCTCAGATACAGGTAGATTCACAGCAGAATTATACTCTTTCTTTAAGGAACTTTCAACAGCAACAACAATAAAATTGAAGGAATGCTCCCAAATTCTTCCTACAAATCCAGTATTACTCTAATATCAAAATGACAAAAGGACACAATAAGACAAAACCATACACTAATATCCCTAAAGAACATTGATGCAAAAATTCTCAACAAAATATTTGCAAATTGAATACAAGGAGACACCAAAAAGATCTTTTGCATGATCAAATGAACTTAATGGCAGAAACTACATGAGCATTTCAATAAATGCATAAAAAGTCTTGTGGGGGGGAATCCATGATGATAAAGATGGAGTACATCTTATTGTAATAAAATCTATATATGACAAACCCATAGCCAATATGATGCTAACTGGAGAAAAATTAAAGCATTTCCATTAAAATCAGGAGCAATACAGGCTACATATTCTCTCCATTAATTTTTAATGTAGTTTTTGAAGTCCCAACTAGAGTAATAAGACAGAGGGAAATAAAAGTATATAAACAGGAAAACAAGAAGTCAATATATCCTTGATTGCAAATGCAATGAGTCTACACACAACAGAACCTAAAGACTCATCAGAAACCTGCAAAAGCTGACAAATACTTTCAACAAAATGACAGGATACAACATTAACATATAAAAACCAGCAGCCTTTCTATGTACCAAAGACAGACACAATGAGCAGAAATGAAGGAAGCAATCTTGATCACCACAGCCTCAAAACAACAAAACCCAACTCGCATAAATACAAACAAGGATGTGAAGGACCTTGGCAAGGAAAACTTATCAACTCAAAAAGAAGGAGGAGGAGGAGGAGGAGGACCTCCCATTCTCATAAATTAGAAGAATTAATACTGTGCAAATGAGCATCCTAGCAGTATATCCAGTGAAATCCCAACCAAAATTCCCTTGGCATTCCTCACAGAAACAGAAAAAAAAATCTTAAAATTCTCATGGAGGCACGAAAGACTGGAGAATAAAAACATAGCAGACACAGATCAGTGGAACACAACAGAGGACCCAAGACACAGAGCTGATTTTTGACAAAAACACTCACTGAAGGAAAGTCAGAATTGTCAGCACACAGCGCTGGGAGACCTGGATAGCACATACAGAGGAATTAAACCAGATCTCTCACCCTGGACAAACATCAAACCCAAGTGGATGGAAGACTTCAATGTAAAATCCAAAACTTTTTGAGCAGTGGTTCTCAACCTTCCTAATGCTGTGACCCTTTAATACAGTTCCTCATGTCATGGTAACCCCATGTTTGCTTTCACCCATTACTCAATCTTTTTGAAAAACAAAAGCTTTACTATGTTTCTCCCAAACATTGAAAGAAAAGATATAAGTATGGAAGCCTTAGACTCTCAGAACGTTTGATACGGGGGAGGGGAGAGAGAGAGAGAGAGAGAGAGAGAGAGAGAGAGAGAGAGAGAGAGAGAGAGAACTGCAGAAAATAAAACCCATTTGAAAGGGACCTAAGGGTTGTGCTCCCTAGGAAGGCAGAAAGGAATGGAGAGGCAGAGCTCCTAGAGAAGTTTGAGTGAGAGTTCCCAAAATCACTCTTCCAGGTCAAAGTGCACTCTGCTTGTTTGCTATCCTTTGAGTCACACATTGTCTTCGTTCATGTAAGTTCTCTTTTGGAACTATGAAGATCTAGTCTGCAGCCGAGAACGCTCTGCAAGAGGGCAGTTTCGCCTTGTTCCAACTGGGAACAAGGCCATGCCAAGCACCCAGTGGTAAGAGGCCGGATTAGAACAAACATCGCAGAACAATAGAAACAATAACTATCTGGCTTCAAACGCCAGAGGGATTGAGAACAAGAAACTTGCTTTGGGATTCTCCAAAGAGGCCAGGTAGACCTGGAGGGGCGTGATCTTGTGCTCAGTTCCACACTGGTCACACTGATACACACTAACAAAATTCAGTAAAAACTGTCATTAAAACTACCTCTCTCTTTTTTTTAATCTCCACCATCCTCAAATATCCTTAAATATACCTTATAGGATTTAATTCTCCTTATAACTATTCCATTTTCGAGCTTCCCAGGTGTTCTGTGTCACCCTAGAGAATACCTGGTAGAGGAGAAACCGCCATGGAAATTCTGTGGTTCACAATGAAGAAGGCTAAAGGTAGGTTGTTGAAGGCAATCAGATGAGCCTGAGGTTGGACCCAAAGGTCCACCGGCGCCCTGTGTTTCTGAAGTCCATTCCAATAAAATGAATTATCTTAAAAGTCAAAGAACAGGAAAGAAAGATCAAACTGAAACCAGTAAATATTTATCGTACGGAGTTCAAAATAATCAAGGTGAGGAAGGAAGCAGAGTCCTTTGCCCTCAAACCCTAACGCCCACTAGCTTACACTTCTACATTGAAGCAGCTTAGTTCAGTTCAGTCGGACTAGAGAATGTGCACGGAGAAGGACACATCGAACATGTTTATCAATTTCCCAAATGTCTTTTTAGTTGGGCTAATTGAAGTAAGAAGAGGAATGAAGACAGCTCTTTATTGTTGTTATTGTTGTTTTAGTGTCTGTCTGTCTGTCTCTGTGAGTGATACTTTCCAAAAAAAAAAAGTATACATTTTAATGTGTTTAAAACAAAACTATTGACTTAGAAGTTTTGTGAGGATCTTACCAGAAATATTTTATTTTTGAGATGTCATCATGTACCTTACTGATCTTGACCTCAGTATGTGGCAGAAGGTGACCCTCAGTCTCTGGTTTATGGGTTTCAGGGAATCCAGTCTGTGGCTTCCTGTATCCTGGGAAGGCAGTCTGCCAACTGAGATATATCCCCAGGATCCTTTGCAAGATTTTAGAAAAAAAATATTGAAAAATGTTGTTTCATGTCCTTTCCTATGTACATTTTGGTATGTTTCATTCAAGTAAATAGGCAGTTATATGAAAATGTATAATTCTGTGTCTTGGGTTTAGCCAATAAAATCCCACAATGTATATATCCCACAATGTAGCTCTGTTGTCTGTGCTCTGTATAGCGCATGCTTCCATAGAGAACACATTATGAGGTAATCCGATGCTGCCCTGTATGGTCTGATTAAAGAATTCCAGATGAAGTATCCTGCTTCTGCCAGATGTACACTCTTTGTGTAAAATGGGGCCACCTGTGTCGCTTACTCTTGGCGCTTGAGTTCCTTCACCTAATGTATTCAGTATTTCTCTATCCCAATTTTGGTTCCCCACCAGAGTGAAGGCACAAGCCCAGATGACTGTGGTTTAGACATGGCTTCCTTTGGTCCCCTCCTCCAAGGTGTCCCAGGCTGACTCCAGGCAGGATGGGACTTTAGAAACGCTGAGATGCTGTAAAAGCAAATGAGGTGATGGAGTCTAACTAGGGTGAAGAGAGGACACTGAGCTGGCCACTCCTGGGCAGAGATTTAATTACTGGTCAACAACCAGGTGCCTATCATATTCAAACTGAAAAAGTATTAAGTCCTCTTAACTTCTTATATAAACTTAAATAAGACAAGAGAACTTTTAAATTCAGGTCCAAGTACATTACCAGGCAATTTAAAATGCCCCATTAATGCACTCTCCAAAGAGCTCATGATCTAAACAAACTAACAAACTAGCAAACAGGCAAACAGACAAACTCTTCATTGAGCAGAGGAAACAAGATTTGACTTTTGGTTGGGTGCTGTTCCAGAGAGCAGGGAGACTGGGAAAGAAAGAAGAGCATTAATAACACAGGCAGCAAAGGCTGCTTCCTTGTCCACCTCATCCTGTATGTAGACGAGACCACGTGAGGAGAGCAGAGGGCCTGACTGACGTGGACTTGATTCCCCACTCTAGGCTATACCTTGTTGACTTCTGCTGTCCGATGGGAATTCTCCTCACCTGCCTCTCTCTCATAAAGTAACTATTTCTTTACTCTGTGGACGGGTTAATGTGGTCAGCCTTCTATTCAAATGTCCAACCAAATCTCTGTTGAAATTTTTATTTAAAAAATCCATATTGAGCATATAAAGTTCATATACCTTGTCATTATCCCCTAAGAAATATGGTATAATGAATACTTAACCACTAATTAATCTAGAAATCAGATGTGCATAGTCTGCAGTTCCTTCACTATGTTAGACAGGACTGTAGATTCCCGTGTCTGTCAAAGACCGTAGACACCCGAGCAGCAGCCAAAAGGGTGTGTAGTATGCACGGTGCTCAGCCCCAAACTGTTCTCCATTCTGCCACTTCCTGGGGATCCTGTCCAAGATACCTGTATGTTCAAGCTGAGATCCCCCCTGGGCCATAAAGTATGTGTGTGCAGTACTCAGAGGTGACTTAGACCCACTCTCCTCACCAAACATTGCTGAGTTCTGCCGTATCTATTCCTAACTCTGCCATAGTGTTTGTAGTCCAGCACTCTCTGGTGACCTGGAATGGAAATTAGGACTGATAGTTCATGAAGCTTTAGGGATTGTCAAACCACCCACCAGGAACTTATTTAGCTTTTTGGTTTGCTGTGTGTGTACAATTAAACATAGGCCATATATATATTCATGTCAGGACTGGGTTATTTAGAAAACAGAACTGCTCTCTTCGTGTTTCTTACTTCCTTTAAATGTTAGTGTCTTTTCTGAAGTGCTGTCTTGAGTGTCACTTAACCCTTCTGATAGAAATCCACCCACAGTGCTTCTAAGCACAATGTGTGTGTGTGTGTGTGTGTGTGTGTGTGTGTGTGTGTGTGTGTAGATCAGAGAACAACTTGAGGAAATCAGTTCTTGCCTTGCTTCTACCTTATGGGTCCCAGGGATCAAACTCAGGTCACCAGGATTAGTGGCAAGTACCTTTAACTCCGAACCGTCCATCTCACCAACCCGAGCTTCTGAATTCTTAGAAGCACTGTGGATGGATTTCTACCAGGAGTGTTAAAGTGACACTCAAGACTGCGCTTCAGAAAAGACATCACCATTTAAAGGAAGTAAGAAACATAAAGAGGACAGTTCTGTTTTCTAAACAATCCAGTCCTGACATGAATGTATGGCCCATGTTTAATTGTATAAAAGTTAGTAATTTCTAAGATTCTAGAAAAGGCCTACCACCCACCCCCCAGCACTTACTCCTGGGAGTTGGACTGGGATCCTGCAGAACTCCACCCATTCCAGATGAACTCTGCTTCACCCTTCCAGCCCAGTGTGCAGTCACATCTGGATTCCCTGGCGGGAGGAAATGGAGGATGTGGAACCACAGCTGGATTCCAACATGCACACCACAGTCTCACATCCCTAACTGACTTATTTCATTCAGCTATTTGTTTGTGTTCCCTTGGAGTCCACTCAGATTAATTTTGTCCTTTTAAATTCGTTCCTGAGTTTGTGTTCTCTGAAACCTTTGAACATATTTATAACTGATTTTTTTTTGCTGTTGTTGAATTTATTACAGGAAGTTGACTGCCAAATGCTGTATGATACTTCCAACCGTTACTAGGTGGTGATGCAGGTGAAGTCACGGTTTGAGGGAACAGTCATGGTTTCTGCAGGCAAGGATCAAAGAAATTCAGATGTCCTCCCTAGGAAGTGACCAGGTCAACAGGCCACTAGGTAGATGACATTACTTATCAACAGACTCTGGGCACCAAAGTTCACAACCAACTGCACACACTTGGGATAGGCTAAGCAGACTGATGCTGTACAGAGAGAGGGCACAGTCTTGTGCCACCCACCTCTCCTCTCTGCTGTGCTGGGCTAGACTCACTGCTGTGTTACAGCAGCCTGTGCAGAAGTGTTTGCCTTCTTTACGGGATACTTGGAAACATTCCCTGATGCCCAGTTATTTCAAGATACTTTATTTTCAAAAAGTGGGTCACAACAGAAGTTTTTGGCCCATTCTGCCAATGTACAAGCTACAAATGCTTGCTCAGTAGCTGAGGGGCACACATTAGTATCACGCCTGAAAAGTGAATAAAAATCCACATAGAATGAATATTCAAAGTTTCCATTAGAACACAGTAAGTCTGACCCCCATCTCCTAGCCTTCCATACTGCATTGGTGCCAACCCTACTCTTACAAAGACATTCCAAACTAGCTTTAATTAAGTTAAATGCCCCCCTCCAATGCCTTAATTCAAGCTAAACTTGAAGAGCTTGAATAAGAGCTTGGTAAGAGCTACAAGAATGGCATCTACACATTGATCCTAGCAGAAGCACAGGCTGCAGGGTGACGGTCCATCCCATGCCCAGGCACAGGACATGGGCAGCGTGCCATCATCCTGCTCCTCCACTTCCAGCGGGAAGCCATGGCCCTAGATCTGCTTCATGAGTTGTCACATTGGCCGTGATGTTACATAGTAGATGTTTGGCCTCTGGAACCCATTGAAAGTAGAAACAGCAGCAATGGAATATGCACCCATGTTCTCAAACAGCATCCAATCACCCACATGCATTTCAGGCAGGTTACAGGGCTCGACGATCCGATCAAGGCCATCACATGTTGGTCCCCAGATGCTGGATGAGTAGTACTTCTCATCTGGCTTGGGTCTCTTGATTTTTGTTGGGCATCTCAATGTCCTCTCATTTGAACTATCACAACTTAGTTAAGACCTCTTCCTTAGGCCAGTGGCACCCCACTTTCTCCACTATCAGATTTAGTGTATCTGGTTTTATGTTGAGGTCTTTGAGATCTTCAAACAGACAATCAATAAGCATGTAAAAAACTTAAACATATCACTCTCACTCTGACCTGCTATGTGCAGTGGGAGGTAAGGTAAGATACTGTAAGTATCTGTATTTGTAGTGAAACGAGTATTCATATAAAAATGTTAAATGCTTAGGAATAGTTACAGAGGAAGGATTTAAGATCTGTTCACTGGAAACCAATGTGGGTCCTTGTACTACCCACCCCTCTGTGCCTCATCAGGTCAGCTCAAAATTTTCCCCTCAGAAACTCAGGATCTCCCTTTGCTCTGGTGGATAGTCCACTGGTTAATTCTGAACTAATTGTTTGGAGGATTCTTGCTTTGTTTTCAGGCTATTGGAAGAGCATTTAATTGTTTTTTGTTAGTTTTTCAGAGCATTGGAAGAATGTTTATTTTGGTTGTTTCCAGAGTATGTATCTACTTAATAACATTTGGCCTTGTTCTCCTGTCACTCTTCCAATATCTAATTGTTGCTTGTCTGGGACTCCTGCTAATTGCAACTGTAACTCCCTTCAGTTTAGAATTCCATGAATACCTGGTCCAGTTGTAAAGATGACTTGTTCCCTCCATCCCAACAGAGTGGGGTGAGAAGGACCCCGCTTACATATGGATCAGCTTCATATGGATTCATACGGAATCTACAGCAATGTGTCCTATTCCTGGGTAGGAAGGGAACTCTCTCAGCCAGCCAGGAAGAGGTACAGAGGGACCAATTACCAGTGTACCCTTTTTTTATTTTTTTTATTTTTGCATCACTGTGAATATGGATAAACCAGGGGTATGGTGGGATAGACCAATCTCTCTGTGGAATCTGAGGAAGTTACTCCAGGAGAACAGCAGATACATTTGATTCAAAATGTGAGAAATGTTTTTGTTTCTAAAAACAGCAGTTAGCCTGCCAATGTCCATTATTATACGAACCTTCCCCACCTTGTAAAATTTTTATGCAAAGGAATTAAAATATTTTCATCTCCTTCACCTGCTAAAACTCTTGTTTATCCCAAGGCTCCACCACATTCCCAGAACGCGATAGCCTGGAGATTTAAGTCCCTTCCCTCTTTGCATCACTGCTCTATAGTGACTCCTCTAAAAGTAGCCAATCTTGAGAGACTGTGAGATCAGAGACCAGTCATTGGTGAAGACACATTCACTGGGTGGAGTTCTTGCTGTGGTGCGCTTGGTAGCCCGGTTTGGGTTGTGGTGCTCCAGTTTTGCAGAGAGAAACTGCCTTGCTGAATTGTTTTTGCTTTGTTCGTGTGTTCCTTTGTGTGAAACTGAGAATACTTGTTTCTGACCATTTGGGAGCTTGTCTTAGACTTCAAATCCATCCAGAATAGTGTTCAGATCCCTCTCCTTGGAGAGATATCCCATGACGCCATGTTGGTGATCCCCAGGGTCTCAGATGGTGAACTCTGTTTTGGGTCCGTAATGATCCCAGAATGGAAAATTTCTTCGAGATGCAGGGAAGCTAAGGGAAGTACTATGGCGACCAAGAAACTACTCACAGACTAAGATACGAAATGTGGAGAATGGCAGAGTTAATGGTTGGGACAACCCAGAGGTTTCCTGCGAGTAAATGAGTGATGTGGAGTATAAGAAACTCTTTCCTTAGGGATGGGGACATTGCACTGCTGGAAGTTTCTCAATTTAGAAGCAAGAAGCTTGCATCGGTTTGCTTTTCTTTTGCTATAACAAATGCCACAACCCAAATCAACTTATTTCTTATAATTTTCTTTTCCCCTTTATTCTTATTGGTTCCTTTTTCAGATTTGTTTTAATTAATTTTTGTTGTTGCTAAGTTTTTTGTAAGGATAGTTAATTCTTACAGGGCCTTGGTAATTTTTCCCTCAAAAGCTATATTTTTTGGAATAAAAGAGCAACATCTTCAATTTCTTTCTTCAAAGACTTGAATTTTCTTTACCTTTTTAATGAGTCTTTATGAATTTTCTATATGAACCACAATCCCACTCATCCCCCTCTGCCCTCCACCCTTGCAACCTCCCCCAGGAATAAAAATAGAAATAAAAGAATGGTGGAAGTTGCAATGTGTCACAGTGTGTCACAGTGTGACCCTTCTGTCCACAGGTCTTTACTTGCAAATGTTCATTGTAATGAGTCATTGGTTTGGTTCGAGGCCTCTGGCTTCTGCTACACTGTTATATACTGTATCCTCACTGGGACTCCTCTCAAATATTTTGTTGTTTTCCTTTGTCATGGAGATCCTGCAGCGTTGGATCTGCAAGGCTGGCCCCTTCACACATTCTAGAAGTTCATATATGGGGTAAATGTTGAGGTGGGCCAACTCAAAGCTCTGGATCTGGGCCTCTGTGGTAGCTCAGCTGGTCAGCCTGCCAGTGCTCCCTTACCCACACCACCAGGGCAAGCTCTCCTGCACTGCCCCCCTAGCTAACCCAATGCCTCAGCCAACAAGGGGAAGGGGCAGTTCTCTTGAGTGCTGCAGCCAATGAGAGGTGGGGCCAGCTCTGTGCAGCCCTTGGACATCAACATGGTCCCAAGCAGCAGCCCAGACCAGGGACGTATCCACGTGGCCTTTGGTGGTAACATGAGCCATAGACATTGACAGACTCCTGCTGCTGCATGACCCAGACATGGTCCTCACCAGCAGCAAGGGCCAGGACTTCACTCACCATGGCCTCAGGTGCAGGACAGGCTACTCACATCAGGCTCTTCCTTCTTACCCTGTCTCCACTCCTGCCTCTCTTCACAGTACCCAAACCTTTCTACTTCTCTTTCTCTCCCATCTGTTCACCAAATGCTGACATGTATCACAGTGGCTTCCACTGTGTGTGAGCCACACATTGGGCCAGCCTCTGGTTGGCTTCTGCAGCATATTGACTTTAAAGTCTTTCATGCTATTCTTTCATTTGCTGACTTAGAGTTACTCCCCCCGCCCCCATCTATTTTATACTATTTGAGGCTGTTGTGTAAGCTGTTGTTTCCCTGATTTCTTTCTCAGTCTGTTTGTCATTTGCATATAGGAGAGCTACTGATTTTTTTTTTTTTTTTTTTTTTTTTTAGTTAATTTGGATCCAGCTACTTTGTTGATACTCAGTTGTAGGAGTTTCCTGGTGGAATTTTTAGGGTCCTATATATACTATCATATCATCTGCAAATAATGATACTTTGACTTCTTTCTTTCCAATTTGTATCCTTTTGATCTCAATCAGTTGTCTTATTGCTCTAGCTAAGACTTCAAGTATTATATTGAATATATATATGGAAAGAGTGGACATTCTTGTCTTGTTTCTGATTTTAGTGGAAATACTTTGAGTTTCTCTCCATTTAATTTGGTATTGGCTATAAGCTTGCTGTAAGTTGCCTGTATTGTGTTTAGGTATGCCCTTTATAACCCCAGCCTTTCCAGAACTTTTATCATGAAAGGTCTTTTCTACATCTAATGAGATAATCATGTGTTTATTTTTTTCAGTTTCCTTATATGGAGAATTGCATTTATTGATTTTTATATATTGAACCATCCCCGAATCTCTGGAATGAAACATACTTTATCATCATGGATGATCTTCTATATGTGAGTATTTAATTGAGAATTTTTACATCTATGTTCATGGGAAACTGATCTGAAATTCTCTTTATATTTGTTATGTGGTTTGGATAGCAGGGTAAAAAGATGGCCTCATAAAATGAAGTTGCAATGCTCCTTCTGTTTTATTTTGTGAATAATTTGAGGAGAATGGGAATTAACTTTTTTGAAAGTCTGGTAGAATTCTGAGCTAAAAACATCTGGACTTGGGTTTTGTCTGTTTGTTTGCCTGTTTGTTATTGTTGTTGAGAAATTTTTTTTATTACTGTTTCTTGTTCACTAGGGGTTATAGGTCTATTTAAAAGGCTTATCTGATCTTCCTTTAACTTTGGTAAGTTGTACCTACCAAGAAAATTATCCATGTCTTTTAGATTTTCCAATTTGGTGGAGTACAGGTTTTTAAAGTATGTCTTTATGATTCTCTAGATGTCCTCTGTTTCTATAGTTATACCCCCTTTGTGTTTCTAATTTTGTTTATTTGGATATTCGGTCTGCATCTTTTAGTTCTATTGGATAAGGGTTTGTCCATATTGTTGATTTTCTCAAAGAAACAACTCTTTGTTCAATCAATTCTTTGTATTGTTCTCTTTGTTTCTATTTTATTGATTTCAGCCCTCATTTACTCCTCTTGAATGTGCCTAGTTGTTCTTATTCTAGAGCATTCAGGTGTGCTGTTAAGTTGCTAGTTTGAGATCTCCAATTTCATTGTGTAAGCACTTAACACCACTTTCATTGTGTCCCATAAATTTGGGTCTGTTGTATATTCATTTTCATTGAATTCTAAAATGTCTATAATTTTTTTATTTCTATCTTGGTCCATTTTTCATTCAGAAGAAAAATATTCAGTTTACATAATTTTTTAAGTTTTTCTCTGTTGTTTCTATTGTTGATGATATCTAGCTTTAATCTGTGGTGGTCTGATAGGATGTAAGGAGTTATTTCAATTTTCTTGTATATGTTGAGACTTGCATTGTGAAGAGTATGTAGTCAATTTTGGTGAAAGCTCCATGAGGTGCAGAGAAGAAAATATATTCTTTTGTGTTTGGAAGAAATGTTCTTTAAACATCTCTTAGGCCTGTTTATAGCATCTGTTAGCTCCAACATTTCTGTTTAGTTCTGAATGACCTAACCATTAGTGAAAGTTGGGTATTCAAGTCTTTCACTATCACTGTGCTTCTGTCTTAGTTTAGGTTTCTACTGCTGTGAAGAGACACCGTTGAGGAACCTTGCAATTAAGGTAGCAATCCCCCAAGACCAGAGGGCTTTCTGAACTCACCACAAAATGGGGGACTCCCTATCACCGCCAGTCTTTGTCTAGAGAGTGTCCCTGAACACAGGTTGCTGGCCTTGTCTGGCCTTATCTAAAAAGTCACCTTGTACAGAGCTCTCTGCAAGCTGCATAACCCAGCCCACACATCCCACTCTGGCTTCCTGCCCACATGATAATTAGGTACTGTAAGCAATCAGTTCTTCCTGCTAGCTTGATGCCATGACCAATTAGCATTTTCCACCTGTATCCCCCACCACACACACACACACACACACACACACACACACACACAAAACCTTCTATACCCTATCCCTGAAACAATAAAGTAGACTGGTTTCTCTGCAGTCATTTCCAGAGGTCATTTCATCTATACTGACAATCACCGGAACCCTGCTCTCCACCCTGCCCCTCTTCTCCCCTCAAGCTGGTGGCCAAAAGCCTCCAGGGGGAAGGAGAGTACACAAGACATCATGACTATGGCAACTCTTTTTTTTTTTTTTTTTTTTTTTTTTTTTTAATTTAATTTTATTTTATTTTTTTAATTTACATTCCAAATCACTTCCCCTTTCCCGTTTCCTCCCTCCCCGAAAGTCCCATAAGCCCCCTTCCCTCCCTCTTTTCTCCGTTCAACCCCCTCTCATTACTCTGTCCTGGCGTTCCCCTACATCCAGTCTTTCCAGGACCAGGGGTCTCTCCTTCCATCTTTTTAGAAATCTATTGATATGCTGATTGTGTCTAGGGTATTCTGAGATTCTGGGTCAATATCCCCTTATCAGTGACTTCATACCATGTGTGATCTTTTGTGATTGGGTTACCTCACTAAGGATGATATTTTCAAGTTCTGACCATTTGCCTAGGAATTTCGTGAATTCATTGTTTTTAATTGCAGAGTAGTATTCCATTGTGTAAATATACCACATCTTCTGAATCCATTCCTCCGTTGAGGGACATCTGGGTTCTTTCCAGCTTCTGGCTATTATAAATAAGGCTGCTATGAATATAGTGGAGCATGTGTCCTTATTGCATGCAGGTAAAGTCTCTGGGTATATGCCCAGGAGTGGTATAGCCGGATCTCCTTGCACTAAGCTCAATTCTAAGTGGATCAAAGATCTCCACATAAAACCAGACACACTGAAACTAATAGAAGGGAAACTAGGGAAGAACCTTGAACATATGGGCACAGGGGAGAATTTCCTGAACAGAACTCCAATAGCTTATACTCTAAGATCAAGAATAGACAAATGGGACCTCATTAAATTACAAAGTTTTTGCAAGGCAAAAGACACCGTCAAAAAGACAAAGCGGCAACCAACTAACTGGGAAATGATCTTTACCAACCTTACATCCGACAGAGGGCTAATATCCAAGATATACAAAGAACTCAAGAAGTTAAACTCCAGAGAGGCAAGTAACCCTATTAAAAAATGGGGTACAGAGCTCCACAAAGAGTTCTCACCTGAAGAATATCTAATGGCTGAGAAGCACCTAAAGAGATGTTCATCATCCTTAGTCATTAGGGAAATGCAAATCAAAACAACCCTGAGATTCCATCTCACACCAGTCAGGATGGCTAAGATCAAAAACACAGGAGACAGCAGTTGTTGGCGAGGATGTGGAGAAAGAGGAACACTCCTCCACTGCTGGTGGAATTGCAGGCTGGTACAACCACTCTGGAAAGCAGTCTGGCGGCTCCTCAGAAAACTATGGCAACTCTTATAAGGAAAATATTTAATTGGGGCTGGCTTACAGTTTCAGAGGTTTAGTTTATTATTGTCATAGCAGGAGACATGGTAGCAGGCAGGCAGGCATCATGCTGGAAAAGGAGAGTTTTACATCTTGCACTGCAGGCAGCAGAAGCAGACTGTGTTCCACACTGCGTGTAGCATGGGCGTATACGACTTCAAAGCATGCCCTCACAGTGAGAGAGTTCCTTCAGCAAAGTCACAACTTCTAATAGTGCCACTCCCTGTGGGCCAAGTATTCAAACATATGAATTGATGGGGCCATTCCTATTCAAACCACCACAGTGTATGAAGATCAGTGTGATTTAAGCTGTAGTAGTTTTTCTTTTACAAACTTGGGTGTTCTTGTGTTTGGGGCATAGACATTAAGAATTGAAATATCATCTTGGTGGATTTTTCTTTTGATGAACATGTAGTGTCCTTCACGATCTATTTTGATTAGTTTTGGTTTGAAGTCTATTTTGTTAGATATTAAAATGGCCAGACCAGCTTACGTCTTAGTTCCAATTTTTTGCAGTATCTTTTTCCAACTCTTTACTCTGAGGTAATAGCTGTCTTTGATGTTGAAGTGTGTTTCTGGGATGCTATCGACAAATGGATCCTGTTTTTGCATCCACCCTGTTAGTCTGTGTCTTTTTATTTGTAAATCAAGACCATTAATATTGAGAGCTATAAATGACTAATGATTGTTGATTTCTGTTATTTTGGTGCTGCTGTTGGTAATGATGGTGGTGGTGTTTGTGGGTGTGTGTGTTGCAGGATTTTCCCTGTCCAATCACATTAGGGCAGTGGAAGGCCTGTGATTGGACAGGGAAAAGGAGGCAGAGCTAGGAGTTAGGGGGACAGAGGTCGCAGGAGGAGAAGCGGGGAGAACTGAGATGACTTCAGACGTGGACCTGTGTGGCATTTACTAGCCACAAATAGCTAAGTTTTTATAAGGTTAGAAATATTGGGATAAAGCTTTTATCATTATCAATTGGCTCTAAAATTATTGTATTGACATCTTGTAAATTGTAATATTATTTATACATAAATCTGATTGGCTAATTAAGCTTTAAGAGTTGTGATTTACTTGGTTACTGGAGTGTGGGTCCACTGATTAAAGGGATTTATGGTAGAGAAAACACTGGGCTGCTGTGAGAGCTAGCCAGGAAAGAATAGCTCGGCAGTGAGACTGGCACCGAGCAGGACTCTCCAGGGACATGACTGTAGGTAGCATGGTAGGACAGGAGAGTTGGAGGGGTCTTTTTTAATATTTCCAGCAACATGTGTGTGTGTGTGTGTGTGTGTGTTTACTTCCCTTCTTTTTGTTTTGCTGGTGTGAGATCATTTATTTCCTATGTTTTCACAGGTGTAGTTAACCTTAAGTTGGAGTTTTCTTTCTACTACCATCTGTAAAGCTGCATTTGTAGATAGATATTGTTTAAATTTGACTTTATCAGGTAATCTCCATCTATGGTGATTGGAAGTTTTGCTGGATATAGTAGTCTGGGCTGGCACCTGTGATCTCTTGAGTTCATGCTCTTCTGGCTCTTAGAGTCTCCATTGAAGAGCCACAGGTGTGTGTGTGTGTGAGAGAGAGAGAGAGAGAGAGAGAGAGAGAGAGAGAGAGAGAGAGAGAGAGAGAGAGAGAGGGAGGAGGAAGAGGAGGAGGAGGAGGAGGAGGAGGAGGGAGGATTGTTTTTCTGGGTACTAGTTTCTACAGGTTGTCCAATTTATACCAGCAATGTTAAATGGACCTGGCAGGGTGTGCATATGAACATGTAACATTAATAATTGAAGAAGAAAAGGCCATGAATAGGAGACAGAGTTAGAGAGACATGGGAGGAATTGAAAGGGAACTAGGGAAGGGTGAATATGATGTAGATATGGTGCTCAAATATGAAATCCCAATTTTTAACAGATCTGGCCTTTTGGAAAAAACACAACTTTATGGATGTAGGGGAATGCCAAGACAGAGAAGCGAGAGGGGGTTGAATGGGGAAAAGAGGGAGGGAAGGGGGCTTATGGGACTTTCGGGGAGGGAGGAAACGGGAAAGGGGAAATGATTTTGAATGTAAATAAAAATATAAAAAATAAAAAAATTTTAAAGTGATATTATATTTTTTACCTATAATTTTATAATCCATTTATTTACCCAATCTAGAATATGATACAGCATGAAAACTGGAAGACAAATGAAATTATTAGTCACAAATTTAAATGATGAAACTTCAGCTACTGAAGACTGATCTCTTCTAAAACTGCACCTAACCAATCTGTATGAGGTTACAGCTATAAGATTAACTACTGTATAAAAAGTATAATTAAAGGATAGTAACTTATTTCAAACATTCTTGGGTGATAAATCACTTCAAACATTCTAAACATCAAATAAAATATTTCAAGAGTGATAGTGCATGTCGGCACAGTTGAAAAATGCAAAGTCAGTCTGGTTACAGTGTTTGCCTCAGGTAGTTAACATACAGGGTCAGTCTGGTTACAGTGTTTGCCATTTCCATTTCCTTCAGCTACTATCTCTACTTCTTTAGATGATACTATATCCTTGACTGTTTTCATTTTGGACATAGTATTTTTATTATTATATGCCATACATAAATCTTATTTTAGATACAGAAGGTAGACATGGATTGATATGACTGTCTTATGTATGTGGTGAGTCAATGCAGAAGGGAGATTGAGATCAGAATAGCTAGTGAGGTTGATTCGACCTAGGGATTTCTTTCTTAATAAATTTACCAACCATTTATCACTTCTAAAGAGTTCTTTCTTACACACTCAGTCTCATCTTTATCAACTCCCAGGACTGAGCCTTCCTAACACCAGACACAAAGCAACATTTGTCTTGCGCATATACAAAATATAATGCCTGGCCAATGTGGAACTGAGCTGAAGCTCCAAGAAGTCTGTCACACTCATCTAAGATTCTCCATGCTGATGAACTGGTTAGAACTTCATCAAAGCAGAGTTGAAATGTTGTAGGTCCAAAGCCAAATAACTCTTGACCTTGTTTTAGTCCCTGTAATAGCCATTCATTGGCCACATCTGAGTCTGACCTAGCATCCTTATAAATATCAGGCAGAATGCCTTGGAATGCTTTAACTTAAGAGTCTTCAAGCTTCTACCAACCTCAAAGCAAAAAGAAAGAGAGAGAGAGAGAGCGAGAGAGCGAGAGAGCGAGAGAAAGAGAGAGAGAGAGAGAGAGAGAGAGAGAAAGGAAGGAAGGAAGTGAGTCCTGGAACTCACTCTGTAGACCAGGCTGGCCTCGAACTCAGAAATCCACCTGCCTCTGCCTCCCAAGTGCTGGGATTAAAGGCATGCGCCACCACTGCCTGGCTGATGCATGGCTTCTTGCCTCAGTTTCCCCATTTGTGTTTACTCCAGTTTAATTACTCACCCCACCTCAGGACTGATTGAGGTGGAATGAGAGACAGAAAATCAAGGACACACTGGAAAGAAAAGCCACTCACCCCAAGACTGGGTTTGTTTTTCACCAGATGAATCAAGAACAGCTGACAAGATCAGGACGAGCACTCATGAAGACAACGGCTGGGGGAGGAGAACGTCAGGGCGTTCATATGACCCACTGTAGGAAGAGATCTGCACATGTACACTTTTAATGGCTTGTTTGTTTTGAGTTATTTCTCTGGCCCAAGTGGAGCCTGGAGGAGTTCGATGATGATACCTTCTGACACTAATCAGACATCTTGTTCGGGAATCCAGATGTCTGGAAGGGAGGTGACAGACCCACTGCAGTAACCACCCAGTGGGAGGGAGAGTAGACAGAGAAATGGCCGACTGGCCTTCTTCATGCTCTATAAAACAGCAGTGTTGGGTGAGGTGCTGAGTCATGGTTTTTCAGGGGTTAGCAGACTCCCTCTTCAGATCTTCAGCCCTCTGAGCAAAGCTCAGCTTAAAGACTCTACTCTTGCCTCTTCTTATTGGTTTTGCGTCAGGCAGAGTATACATGCATACTTTGGGGATCCCACTGAGACTACTTTGGCACTGTGGTAAGTGACTGGAAACTTGGGCTGGGGGTTCCCAGATTCTGAACTTGGAAAACTCCGTAAAGGCCACCAAGTAAATTAACTTGGTGACTCACCCCTTCCCATCTCCCAGTTCTGGACATTTTCGCTTAACAAATTGAATCATTGTGCTTTCTCTTCTGTTTCCCTTTTCCATTACAACCTGTAGGGACTTGCTTACAGAACATCCTGTTCCGTCTTCCCCCAAGCTATAGTCTCTGCAGATGCTGTCTTGAAGATACCCATATTGTTAGTCTTCTTCATAGTTCTCTGTCTGTTAGAAATGGGGCATAGCCTCCAACTAAGGGTCAAGGGGGAATGACCTCCTTCATGGACTCTGTAGGTGGGGGTGCTTATTGGTATAAATGCCTTGGAAACTAATTGGTTCCATATGACAAGGTTGAGGAAACTCCTGAAAAATTATTTTATGTATGTAAAGCAGACACAGCGATGGTCAAAACCACATTATTAAAACTTAAAAAATAAACAACTAGAAACAAACCATCTGTCGACTAGCAGAGTGAATAAGTCACAGTATTAATGGGAGAGAGTCTACTATTTTGAACAAATCAACAAGCAATAGAACAAGGCAGTTACTACGGTGGTTGCTTTGTATTGACTTGTAAGTTTATCATATTCAGTCCCTGTACAATATGACTACTTTATTTAAGATATTTTTCTATTGAATTGCCAAAATAGTATATACAGTATATAGACCAACACTGTATATTAGAACACTTATATTTTAACCTTTAAAGTTTATTTATGCCATTGATACAATATTAAATCTGTCTTAGTTCCAAGATTTTCTTAGCGCTTGCCAATACTTTCTTTCATTCAAGCTTGTGGGACTATCCCCTTGGGGTGCCTTTGTTGTTGTTATTATTTACAATAAAAAATATTGTAGATGTACACGTGTGTGTCTGTGTTTGTATGTATGAGCACATGCATGTATCTGTATGTATTTGTGTGTGCATATATGTGCATGTGTCCGTATGTGCATGTGTTCGTATGTGTAGTTGTGCATATGCATGTCCCTATGTGTATATGAGTATATGCACATGTATGCATGTATGTGTGTGAATGTATGTGCATGTATGTGCATATGATTATGTGAATGTTTAGATGTGCATTTGTGCTACGCATGAGTGTGTGTGCATATGCATGTACATTTTTGTCTGCATGCATTTGTGTGTGAGTGCATCTGTACATGTATGTGTATTTGTATGTATGTGTATAGTGTTGTTGCTGCTGCTACTCTTGGAATTTTTTATGTATACCTGAGGTTGGCTTTAAATTAATGATACTTCTACATCAGCCTCCTGAGTACTGGATGACAGGTGTGTACCTCCATATCTGATCTAGAATATACTCTTAAATAAAGGGTAAAAGAGAAATCCAACTCTGCTTTGTTCCTCTACGAAAGAGTACATTCTTTTCTGACAAAATGGCTGCCATACTATTTAGTTTCAAACATTTATTTTTATAGCTATATAAGGTTTTTCAAATATTTAAACAAAAACCATCTCTTAAATTAGTTTTGGTCACAACATATATATATATATATATCTGTTCTCATATTTACCCTTACAAATGTTTTCTTAAAATGACTTGTCAATTTATAAACATATTCATGAATATATAAACATATTCATATTCATAGAAACTAAAATTAGACTTTGAAATGTCTTAGAAAAGACTTGCCTTAGAAAGTCTGAAGCAGGGGAAAAGATACAGGAAGAACCAGAGACTGCCAACCCTCAGCACCAGGTCTTGGATACTCAGGACTGGCTAAAGTGAACGAGGAAGGGGATAAAGGAATCTGAGATGACATCCTCTTCTTGAAGCTTACCAAGTACCCCTTTTGGTGGGGATGTTACTCAGCCTCTGTCAGGGCAATGACCATTAAGAACACTTTTTCTTGGCATGGGAAATGGATAGGCACTGGGGTATTATTGGGCCCATATCTTCCCCCCCCCACACACACTAGATTGCTTGAATTGGAAAAGCTGAGGCATAATCTACCAGGAGGATTCCATCTGTGTAGCTATTTCAATGACCCCTGTTGTGTACACTGTCTCTGAGGAGATAGGAACAAATGTCTATTCAACCCAGACAAGGAATTGCCGAGGGCCACGTAGGAGGAACAACAAACGGCTTAGAACTCATGGAATGTGACCCACTAGCTCTTACAACCACATGGGTGGCCTTGGTGTGGCTCAGCCTCAAGGGCCACATGTCCTGAGGACTTCATGCTGTTATGGAGTTCTGCTCTGCTTGCTGCCCTCACGTCCCTCTTAATCTAAGAAATATATGAAAACTCTAAGGGGCCTTCCAGTCCCTCACTGGGCAGTATCTCTAGCATTCACAATAATAATGCTGATCTCTTTCAGACATTGCTGCTTGAGCAGATTAATGATTCAGTCACCACCCCAGGGAAGAACTTAGAGACACAGATAGTCAGCATTGAACAACACCCTTAGAAAACATTTGCAAAAAAATAAAATTCTTAGTGAAGCTAGGTTGAGATGTTTTATTACTGACTCTGATGTAGAAAAACTTAGGGAACAACTCGAAGTTCAGAAAGGCAGATTCTTTTTTTTTTTTAATTTTATTTTCTAAATTTTTTTTTATTTACATTCAAAATCATTTCCCCTTTCCCGTTTCCTCCCTCCCCGAAAGTCCCTTAAGCCCCCTTCCCTCCCTCTTTTCCCCATTCAACCCTCTCTCGCTTCTCTGTCCTGGCATTCCCCTACATCCAGTCTTTCCAGGACCAGGGGTCTCTCCTTCCATCTTCTTGGAAATCTATTGATATGCGAATTGTGTCTAGGGTATTCCGAGATTCTGGGTTAATACCCCCTTATCAGTGACTGCATACCATGTGTGTTCTTTTGTGATTGGGTTACCTCTCTAAGGATGATATTTTCAAGTTCTGACCATTTGCCTAGGAATTTCGTGAATTCATTGTTTTTAATTGCAGAGTAGTATTCCATTGTGTAAATATACCACATCTTCTGAATCCATTCCTCCATTGAGGGACATCTGGGTTCAGAAAGGCAGATTCTTATTAGTTAAGCTCGGGACCTTTTATGGTCAGGGAACAAGAACAATGGCAGCACTGGCTGATGTGACTCTCATGGAGAACAGACTGGTTATGATTGATTTCTTATACCCATTTTTTTTTTGCCCTCAGCTTCCTGATATGGCTTATTAAGAATAGCTGATGCGTAGATATGTATTTTGAGGATTTAAGATAGAGATGACTGATTTTTATATAAAAGTTTATATTTGTGATTCTTTTAAGATTCTTACAAGATTACTTTTAAAGATAAATAATTAAATGATTACTTCTTTCTTTGTAATCACAATTAGCTTCTTGCCAGTAAGAGAAACTGGCTGAGAAAACTGCCTTGCTTACTTACACTTTGTAAATCTATAACAAGTTGCTTAGTTAAAAATGTATGTGGGTTTTTGGAAATAATTTGACTTCTTTACCTATACTACATAATGTTATTTCTTATAAAGGTATTGGGGAGCACAATGCTTTTTTTCATAATCACTTACTAGAAGAAAACTAAAATATAATCACATTGTAATTTTATACTGGTTGAAAGATTTTGCTGGGATATATAAGCTATGGAAGAAAAAATAAAGGGTGGAGGGTTGGAATATTGTTCCTTCCATTCATCAGCTATATGTATGTATATGTGTAAAGTTTATGTGAGGGGAAGGGAGTGCTGGAACATTGTTCCTTCCACCCACCTACTGTATGCATGTGTGTGTGTGTGTGTGTGTGTGTGTGTGTGTGTGTGTGTGTGTGTGTGTAAAGCTTGTCTGGGTGTGTGTTGGAGCTTCCTCCATCCACCAATTGTATGTATGTATGTATGTATGTATGTATGTATGTATGTATATGTGTGAAATATTTGGAACCTGTCTGTTGGAGTTTTGATCTAACCATTCTATGTGTGAATGCGTATATGTATACATGTATGTATGTATTGTGTGTATGAAGTTATTAGACTCTGCCTTTTGTTTCATCTACTGTGTGTGTGTGCGTGTGTGTGTGTGTGTGTGTGTGTGTGTGTGTTTTCTCTATTCTCTTTCTCTCTAGCCCCAGGAGTTAAAAGAATTCATTTCCACTGGCCTCAGGGAATGCCAGCCACAGTAAATTAAGCTTTGTTCCCTAGAGGAAAGTCTGCTGAATAACTTCTCTAATCACTGGCTACCATTGGCAGCAGCCCCTGTAGGTATCTGGATCCACCCCCATCAGCAGCTCTAAGCACTGACCCCCAATGGCTGCCTTCCTCATTTTACCCTCCAAATGGACGCCAAAGCCAGTCATTGCAAAAGAGTCAACAACTGGCCGACATATGGATACCACCACCAAAGTCCAACTTGGTAAGCCAGTGAGTTTTACTGAGGTTCCTTAAGAACCCTTAAGAGAGAGTACTTACAGGAGCTGAAGTGACTCTGAGACAGCTGCACCTGGGGAGGCAGAAACAGGCACAACTCTACGAGTCTGGCACATAGCAAGTTCCAAGCCAGTCATAGTTACAGAGTGACAATGTTTAAATTGATAATTTACGAAAAGTAGAAGGAACTATGGGGACAAACTCCTCTCAGTCCGTGCATCCTGCCCTCAAAGTATGTAACAAGTGGACACCCACAAAGGCACACTAGCCACTGTCTCCCTGGAAGGGGTCTTTGGGAAGCTGAAGACTGGGAACAGAGAGCAAGTCTTTGAAAGACACTCATGAGGTCCTACAGCTCCAACACTCAACTAAAGGGCTCCCATCCCCCATCTTGAGTAAAACCTACAGTTGGGGAGGGAGACTTTATACTGTCTTAGTGTCAGTCATTTAAGTCATTAAATCTGCCTACTACAGAATTCTCTAGAGAAGCAATAGCAGTGATTGGCATTTCCAGAGAACCAGTGTTTTCCCAGCCCTCTGGAAATGCATCTCAGGATTTAAGCTGCAGAAGGCAAAAGGGCCTTGTGCACACAGATAAACACTGGAGAAGCCAGGAGAGTTAAATATACAGCCTACCCTTCAAGGAAATGAGGTGCATAGCTGCTCTTCCTGGAATGTCAGGAATGATGTAGTTTTACAACTTGGCGATCCTTTGCTGTCTGATGAGACAGGCTCTGCCCATGTCTGCCAGAATTTACTGATCTCATCTCTTTCCTCCTAAATCTCGAGCATTGCTTTTAAACCATAAAACCATTCTTCGGAGTGATGTGCCTAAGTGATTTTATGTTATCTTAGGACCAGAACAAACCTGACTCTCACAGGCGATATGTTTACTAAAGTCAGTCAAACTTTCTAGACCCCAAATCTCTGTGTAGTTGACAGTACCTGTTCTTGTGAAAGAAGCCAGATATGCTTTGTAAAGAATATCAATGGGACTGAGTTAATTGCTGTCTAAGACACCTTTTTCCAAAATTGAGCTGTGCTTAAATGTAGCTAAAGTCCAATGATCTGGGCCAGACTCTAGAAGTCTTACTCTAGCTCCGATTACAATAAAATCAGGCCGAGTGGAGTTTCCTTCTTACCTCCCCCTGATGGTTTCCCTGCCTGCTGTAAAGTTGCTGAATCAGCAGAGCTGGTGCTGAAACACGGAACACAGGACCCCCTAGAGAAGGTAAGAAAAATTTTCTCTAAATAGAAACTAGTAGTTTAGGAAACTTAGTCCTCTCACCCAAGGGAAATTAACATGGATTCTTCTTAGGTCTTTGAAATGAAGCATTTTGTACAATTATTGAGATATTTGTTTGTAGCGGCTTGTATTCTGCTAATTATGTTACCCAAAAACCTGTTTGCAGTGCGGCAGGTAGGACTAAAGGAAGCCTGTCCCCAGGTGGTTTTTGACTGGTCAGTAAAGTTACCAGTGGCCAATGGCTGGGCAGAGAAACAGAGGCGGAACTTTTAGGATTCCCAGGAAGGGACCTAGGAAGGGGGAAGAAGAGATTCCTCCATGAGGAGGGCGTAGGAGACAGACCACGCTGTCGGAAAGGTGCAGGAGGGAGATACAGCCGTCAAGTAGGTACAAGGGGAAAGTGGCCCCAGGAGGGCTGCCCAGCAGGGTCCAGAGTAGCAAAGATGAAATATAGATTTAGTAAGTAGAAGTATAGATTTAGTATTAACTCAGGAACTGTGTGCGAGCCATGTGGAGTTAGGGAGTGGCCCAGCCATTGAACTGTTTAACTGTGCGCGTGCGCTTGTGTGCGCGTGCGTGTGTGTGTGTGTGTGTGTGTGTGTGTGTGTGTGTGTGTGTGTGTGTGTGTCTTTCATTTGTGAATTGAAAGCATTTGGACCAGTGTAGAGGAGGTGCACCCACCCTTAGGAAGTTTATAGAGGATTAACTATCTACAGCTTCATTTGTTAAGATCTAAAGAAGCAAAATATTCAAAGGTGTGGGGGAGAGAGAGAGAGGGAGGGAGAGAGGTTTCTGCCACACAACATCTTGGGCAGGTCTTGGCAGGGTGGGCCAAGGAAGACTGCAACCTCTCAGGCTTCCCAGTGGTCACAGAGCCATATTGGAGCTCTCGTCATCGGAATGGTCTTCCTGGAACTCAAAGCTCTCCCCCTAGCCTGTAGCTTTTTTGGCCTCCAGGGTCTGATGGAGTAGAGATGGCTGGTGGAACTCCACCGTAACATGCCTCGGAACTTAGAGGTTTTATTCGTTTGCTTGATTTTTGCTTGAATGTTTTTGCTTTTCTGCTCATAGTGGGAATGACTCAAGATCAATGGTCCTTGCATGGGAGCAAAAATTAAAACAAACCTAACGTCTAGTGCAAACAATTGCAATCAGAGCGTAAAGCACTAGGCCAATACTGTTTGGATTTCTGGAAGTATTAATCATTTATTACATGGAGGGTATTCTCTTCTCCTGAGTGTCTAATTAATGCTTAAAAAATGATTAACTTTCGTGGTAAGAGCAAAATTTTAAATTTTGGATCACATACTGGGGTATGTCCTTACCTGTTATTACTACAAGGGATTTGACTCTGTAAGTTGCTATCTGGAAACTCTCATCTAAATTCTATGACAAGTGTAACATCTAAAGCAGAAAGCGTTCTTAGTTTATTAAATAATGCCGTTGCTAACGAGGTAACTCAGAAATCATCCCATACTGATCAAGAGTGATAGAAATTATTATGCGGCTAGATAAAATGCAGGTTATTTGTTTCAAATTGATAATAATTGGCAGGTAGCATTAGCATGTTACTTGGGATCTATAGATATTATCCAAAATTTTCCCTATTAAGATTTTTAAAGATACCGCCATGGGTATTCCCTAAAATTATATCTAAAATCCTATAAATTTAGGATCTTAAAATATAATAGAGATTTCTTTTAATGTTTTTATATGTGATTTTTAAAGGGGCAAGGAGCATATATTCCACATACAAATTTCATGTGTTCTTCAAAGGTTTTTTTCCCATCGCAAGTGATAACAGCTCAGAAGTTTAAGCATGCTATAATCAGTCAGCTTTTATTAGATGTTTCTCAGTCACTAAATAATTTAACTCACTCTGCTATTTATTTAAATTTGGATCACAGTTTATTGGGACTAAGAAGAACCAGAGATTTATAATCATAATGGTTAGCTTTGGGTCCCCAGTTTCCACACCCTCACCCAAAATGAGTATCCTGAAGGAAGATTGAGGTTCAAAAATAACTGATATATATATAATGTATAAATCAGGACATAGAGGACAGAAGTACCGCTCTGTTCTATGTAAACCCTTTATCTCAGGATTTGTTAGTTCATTGCATATGGTTAAAAAATCTGTAACAAAAATTTAGCTTAAAACAAAAGGCTGATGGTTAAACATATACATTGGTAATTTTAATTTGCTATAGCATTATATATATAATCAATCATGTATATATATACACACACATATATAATCAATCAAACACACACACATACACACACACACACATGAGATTCATCTCTTGCTCAAAAAATTAAGTCTACTACATCATAGCATATAAAATAGATTTTTAAAAAATAACAGCCACACATCTTGGCTGGTGACTCATGAGGATAAAAAGACTATGTGCCTGGCAGTCATCTTTACAATGTTAAAGAATACATGCCATGTAATTTCACCACCATCTTAAGATGACCGCATAGTATAAACCAACTAAGGCAACACTAATAAAACTAAGTGTTACTAAGCCTTCTGTTTATTAGTTATATCTTCTGTTTAGACAGGAGACAATGGCAAGACTCCAGTATATTTTGGATTAAATGGATTTTGTATGATGATAAAAACCTAAGGTTATAAAGGTGTTCAAAACTAAGTTTGTGGTCATACTAAATACAAATATGGCTTACTTAAAAAGACAAATTTTGTTTTCAAGATTAGCCTAAAGCAAGTAACCAAAAGCAAAATTTGTTTAAAATTAGCAATATTTAATAGATGGTTGGCTGATCAAATTGTGTCGCCATTCAATAGCAGTGAGATCGGAGCCAAGGAATGCCAAAGTTGAGACCACACCACACAACAGATCTCATGCAAGAGATTTACTGGCGGTTGGTGGGATCAAAAAGCCGTCTGGAACTGGAGGCATGAGACAGAGAAACAGAAACACACATACACACACACACACACACACACACACACACACACACACACACACGGACGGACGGACAGACGGACAGACAGACAGACAAACACACATACACACAGACAGACAGACAGACAGACTGACTGACTGACTGACTGTGATAGAGCGCACCACCTTTAAGGGCACACATGTTGTATAGGGAAAATACACAACTCATGGCAACGGTGGAAATGTGTCACACTTGGTTGTGGGGTGGGGCTGGCGGGTGATAACACGGCCACCAGTCCTGAGCCCCTGAAGGCAAGCTGGTGGAATGCTTGATTTCTAACAGCACTATCAATATTAGCAAAATAGGAACTTTTATCCTGTCTTTTACTACTGAAAACTTCATTTTTAAATCCATATTTTTGTACAATATAACAAAAACTTTAAGAATAGCAACATAAATAGGCTTGGGATGGATTCCAAAAGGAAATAGGAGTAAATTGAAATCATGAAAGTTTTGAAAATATTTCTTCTGGTTAATAATAAATGGCTAATAAATATAAATATAATTACATGTTTCTAAAATTTTTCTTGGAGACCAAAAATGCAATCAATAGGAATTAGATTATTTTGAAGTATAATTTTTTTCTAAAATTATTTGGTACAGCCCAAGAATCTATTGCATTACACTGCCTACCAAGCATAGTAAACACTCAAACCCCTAACAGGTTAGTTCTTCCTCCATGGAATTGTATGCTTTGATATTATTTACATTTTTTTGTTTTCATTTAAATACCAACTGGACTTAAACTTTCATACTTACATGAAAAATCTCAATTGTGTTCTCCTTTGGGATTTTCTGTGGTTATTTTTCAGATACTTCTAAATACCCTGTTACCTAGTAAAAGAGTCTTAATCTCAAAATTAAAATTACCCTGACTTTTAAAGATCTCAAATCTTGTAGCCTTAAGTTTAAATCTTTAAAGAAAATTAATAACCACTGTTAATTACATAGATTTTTGTTTGTTTGTTTTTAATTTTCTACTTGTCCTTGATCTGATAGATGATCAGACACTGGCAAGGGAGGCACTTAAAGAAACCTCACAATCGCCTACCCTTGATTAAAATCATTTTATACAGAATAAAGAGATTATTTTATGCTAAGCGTCTAGAGCATAGTTAGTAATGAGTGGGCGCCAGCTTGAGACTTGAGACTATGGCTGCCTGTGTCTTGGACATTCTCTGTGACCAGGTATGTAGAAAATCTCACCACAGGCATGTATAGTGCCCCTCCCTAACTAGTCAGTTACAGAATACATCCCCGTACATAGCATGAGCCTCTAGGGCTCTAGGAAACACCATTATATCTCATCTGGAACTTGACTTTGTCAAATAACTACATGTCCTTCCTAGGACTCTTGTTACAAGTAAATGTTAATAATAGTTCTGCTTAAGCTAGAATATAATTTAAAGAATCTTAATATTAGTCATGTTACTGAAATCCCTTTCTACACACAGGGTGAAGCTATTATGAAACACCACCAAATGCTTAACTGGCAAATTTTTAAAAATTAAAAAGCCAGTAAAAGGCTATAGCCACTTATATCCCCATGTGCTATACTACATTTAGTTACATTAACTTTAAACATTTTTACTTTAAAGGATATTTTTGGTCACTGCCCAAGAGTGTACAACCTAAAGCAAATGCTAAATAAAAAGAAAGAACCTGATGTTCTATTAACATCAAGGCAAAGTTATGCTTTTGTCCTTCCTAAAAATTGAACAAAGTCCCAGATGGCTCCTGATTTAATTTGTCCAGAGACCACTGGACAAATGGGGAAACATCAAGACCCATGACTCTTCAGGCTGAGATTTGAGGAAACAGAGACACTATATGACAGACCCCCCAAATGATGCTGTTATGTTTAACTGACTGTATAGCACATTAACCTTCAGATTGTCAATGCAGAATCGAAATGTCTTTTGTCAGAGGGGACAAAAGACACACCTGTAATAGGAGACAGTACGGTATTCTTTGCCATGCTAAAAATTGTTTTTATGCTTTAAATGACCATTCCAGAAATAGTTACTGGACTACAAAGAGAAGTCTCTAAAATGACCTATATGATTAGCAAAAGTTAATATTACAGCAAGATATTAGCAAAAATCAACCAAGAGATGGGTGAACTGAGAACCACAGTTTTATAAAATAATTTGTCTATAGCATAATCTTGGTAGTCAACAGTTTCCTGGCATGTGTTGATTTAATGTATCAGATTTTTCTCATACTATCGATGATGAAATTAATGATTTGTACAAAATGATAGATAAAGTCTCTCAAGTGACCTTCAAATGGCCCTGTGGTTAAGATTGTCTCTCCCTTTCCTTGGTCTTCTGTTAACTCTTCTTATAATTCTCTTATGCTTGCTTCATTAACTAGACTGGCCACAGAGACAATATGTTCAACCATGGCCTCTATTGCAGCTGCTATGGTTTCTCTAAAAACTTAGAAATGGGTAAATGCAGAGCGCAAAAGGGCCGTGTGCACACAGATAAACACTGGAGAAGCCAGGAAGGTTAAACATACAGCCTGCCCTTCAAGGAAATGAGGTGCTTAGCTGTTCTTCCTTTGCTGTCTGATGAGACAGGCTCTGCCCATGTCTACCAGAATTTTCTGATCTCATCTCTTTCCTCCTAAATCTTGAGCGTTGCCTTTAGACCATAAAACCATTCTGCAACAGCCTAAGTGACTTCTGTGTTAAATTAGGGCCACGCCAATCCTGACTCCCACAGGCATTATTTTTGCCTCGATCAAACTTCCTAGACCCCAAATCTTGGACACTTTGTCTGTGTCAACAGTACCTATTCTTGTGAAAGAAGCCAGATGTACTTTGTACAGAATCTCAATGTAAATATGTCTTAAATTGTTGTGCACTTGGGACTGACTTAATTGTTATCTGAACACCTTTTTCCAGAATTGTGCTGTGCTTAAATGTGGCTAAAGTACAATGACCTGGTCCAGACTCTAGAAGTCCTGCTCCAGCCCTGGTTACAATAAAATTGGGCTGAGTAGAGTTTCCTTCTTACCTCATCTTGATGGCTTTCTCTGCCTGCTGTAAAGCCTGTAGGGGAATCACCACATCAAGTCATGAATTCTACATTCACAGTTGTCCAATACCATCTTAGGCAGAGATCTGTTGACCTAATCTACAGGCACAAATTATGTGTATTCCCCCCCCCCCCACTAAAGACTGGCAACTTCTCTACAGGTTCTTCCAGAACACACCTGGCAATTCTTTCTAAAGTTATATACAAAGGAGCTTGATTGTCACGTGAAATAAAGGACTGACCAAGGTAAGTCTAGTGGTATGAGTTTCCAGGGAATTTGAGAAGTCTTAAATAGTTTCCTTAGTAAAGATTCATCTAAGAGACACTCCTAAATTCAAAGTGTAATGCAGTATTCCACACACAGGGAAGCCTAGACAAAGCTAATCTGGAAGTTAATTATTTCCAGTGTGTGAACATATTAGACCTTGTTAGTGTCCCTAATGAGAGAGAGAGAGTCCCCTGCTACCAGTGAAGAAGTCCCATTCTGATGAGCACTCATCTTTACAAGAATTGTGAGCCATTATTGATATTGTGTATTGCTATTGTCCCTGCCTGTACCAGCTGACCGATGGCATGCTGGGAGATGTTTGTGGTTTTCAGTTTGGACTTGGAGGCGCATTGTGAATGTTCCAGTTGACTCAGAATCTCAGCCTCTGTTCACCTTTGGGTGACAGGATCCTGACTCAGGGTTAAAACAGTAAATCTAGGTGCTAGAGAGATGGCTCACCCCCTAAGAGCACTGGCTGATCTTCCAGAGGACCCAAGTTTAACTCACAGAATTTATATAGCAGCTCACAGCTGTCTGTAACTCTGTTCCCAGGTGATCTGATGCCTTCTTCTGGCCTATGAGTACACTGCACCACATTGTGTGTGCAGGCAAAACACCCATACACATGAAAAACAAAAGAAAAAAGTCAATTCCATTGGACAGTGCTATCTCGGGGGCTTATAGATTTCTCAGTAACCTTTGGGGGGATATTGGGTCAAAATTTTAAAGATCTAGTATTGAAAGGGACGAGTTCCTTATCAGGAATTTGCTGATAATGACCAATTCCTTTCAGCAATACTTAACTAATACCAGAGGGCATTTGCATCATCTGACTGACTGTGGGTTTGAGGCATAAACACCTAAGTCTTCCATGAGCGTCTTGGGTTTCCTCCTTGAAGGATAAGTATGATCGGGAGCTAGAAGTAGACAATTACATAAGCATAAACCTCTTTAAATAACAATTAGATTGTTCACTAGGTGTGGCAAGTTGCTATAGAATTTAGATCCTAAACTTTGGCCTCCTGGGCTAAACCCCTTTAGGAAGCTTGGCAGGGATATGAATGGAAAGGATTGGACTGAATCTGGCAATAGTAACAGGCTTCGAAGAAGAGGGACCACTGCCATTTTCATGTGAACTCTTGCAAGAAGCAAAAGAGGTCAAATGGAGAAGTGTCAAGCTATCTACCTAATAATGCTCATGCTGATATAAACCTAGCTAACTCTCCTCTGGGGCTCAGAATGGAAGCATTTACTACATGAATTAACAAGATAATAGATGAGATCTACCTGATAGATTTGACTTACAGGATCAGTTCTGGCAGAAGCTGACTGCATCCTATACACTAATGGATGCAGCGACATCTACCAGCGCAGTGGAATAGCTAGGTTTGCTACTGTTACCCTAGAAGAAATCAAGAAGGCCAAAGTGTTGCTACCAAGGATGTCTACCCAAAAGGCTCATTGACGAGCATTTGAACTGTCTGCAGGGAATCACAGTCAATAGTTATAGTGACCGTAGGTATCCGTTTGTAGTTGAACATGCTCACAGTTCTATTTGGAAAGGAAAGGGACAGGTCAATCTAATAAGAAAGAAGTCAAGCATGCAGTGGGGATTCTTAGACCTCTGGAAGCTGGCATACTCTTGAACAGGTAGTATTAGTGTACTGGTCACAAGAATGGTGGTGCTGCATTGGTCAGCAGCAACAACCAGCCAGAGAAAACAGTTTAAGAGACCAGGAACTCCACAATGCCGTGCCACTCCATCCTATACTTTGCTGGGTTGAAACTGTACCTCAATATTCTATTCAGATTTTTTTTAAAAAGCTATTAGATGTGATTCTCTGAATCCAAATCATATAACCACAAAAGAAAAAAAAAGGAAAAATATTCTCTCCAGCTCATTTAGTAAATCCAATTGTTAAGCATGAGACTACTATTTGGGATACCAGTTGGGAGAAACATTACAAATAATTACATTAAGCCATAAGTTTTAGGCCCCAGGCCATCTGAAGCTATAGTAAGGACAATTACTCAAAGTGCAGTTTGTCAGAAAAACACTCCCCCAACCCAAACCAAAAGAACTTAAAACACTAGTGAGGGCAGTATCCATTTGAGAATTGGCAAGTTGATTTTACTCTACTATCAAAGCCAAGAGGGTTCAAATATATGTTGGCTTGTAAGGGGGATGGATTAAAAGATTCTTCACTGAAATTGAGAAATCAAATCCTTGCTGAGGAAAAGTATTACTTGTAGACTGTTTCTAAGATCGAACAAAGAATAAACAAACAGGTGTAAAAGGCGTGTTACACAGAGCCTGGAAGCCTCAAGGTAGAGAAATTGACCCACACTCTGAAAGTATGATCACTAAGTTGAACCAAGAAACATCACCAGAGCCAAGCCTTGTCTCTCTGCCTTGCTCAGGGTGAGGCTTGCTCCCTGAGGTAGGCTCAGTTTGAGTCAATATGAAATTGTCTGTGGGTGACTATTTCAGACCAAATGTATACTGAGTAGCACAATAATAGCTTAAGAACTAAACCTTAAGAATCATGTATATTATCTAAGACAAGTTTACATTTAAGCAAACATGTGAAGTGTTAATGAGTCTGCCCTTACAGGTCCTGGGTATTCCTTCAAGCCAGCAGACCGTGTTCTGTTGAAATACCTAGAAGCAGGATCAGAAGGCTAAGGAGTGGCCTGGCTCCTGGGAATCACTTCTGGAGACACTAGCAGTAGGACAAGCCACTGAACTGAAACACAGCACCACGGTAAAAGGCGTGTGAAGACCAATGGACAGCCAGGCAAACAGGCGACTTGAAGTTGATTCTAAAAAGACAATGCTAACTGTGCTGTTATTAATGACTGCCCTTTTGACCCTCCGGGGAGACACCACAGCATTTAAGAAGGATGATATTGTATGGGTTTACTTAACAGAAAATATTTTAAATACCTCCGACTTTGGCCTTAGAGGGGGGTTGTATTTTGAGGAGGTTTCTACAGCATGCTTCATGGGTGTTGGCACACACCTTGAGGATTTACGAAACTATACTTTATTTAAGAACATAAATAAGCCGATGGACTTTCCTGACCTTTATAGCTGGGGGTCTGTTGTGACCAAGGTAGAAACGGGGATGTTCACCTTAAAATTGTCAGGTATCACATCTCCCAGGGATTGTGTTGTTTTCTGGGGGTGCACTAGAGATTGTGTAGATCTGACAGAAAGTAGCCTCATGAGATGCGATTCTTTCTCCCCTATGTTATATGCTGTGGGTCACCTAAAGCTACCAACAGGGTGGTTCCTGCTGTGTGGGAAGACGGCTTACTCTTTTGTACCTGCAAACAGCGCCGGGGGACCCTGCACCATCGGAAGAATTACAGCACACATGTCTCAGAAAGACACCCTGAAGCACAGAATGAGAACCAAGAGGGAAATGTCCTCCCCTCTTCCTTGTGGTGACAAAGTGCACTTGTGGAGAGCTGCAGAATATGCCTCTGTGACCATCTTTGTAACCCCAGGGATGGTAGGATTTTTGAATGCAGAATTGGAATACCTGGCTTGCACTAACAGCAAGGCCTTAAACTCAACATCCCATGCTACTGGGGCTGTTAGACAGGAATTAAATAAAGTTAGGAGAGCCACTGGGGAAGAGCAGACTATGGTAGATTATTTGTTACTGAGACAAAGCCGTGGATGTAAACAGTTTAAAGAAAACTCTCATGTTGACCAGTTAGACAATGCTCAATTGATCAAGAAAAAGGCTAATATAATTAATGAAATTATCTCTAACATAAAGAAGGGAGAGTGATTCTTACTTTCTTACTCCCAAGTTGTAGAGGCCTAATGGAAGCCTTCCTAATTTTCCTGCTTTTTTGTCTTTTGCTTTGCACAACTGTTCACTGTGGCATAAGGCCCATTACAGAGTCTGTGGTATGTGTCAGAAACTTCCCTTATGGATAATAATAAACCTACTGACAACAGACAGGCTAACCTTTCTCACTTTCAGAGATCTTGCAGAGGCAACAGTTATAAAGTAAGGAATAACAGCCTAGGATAGTACGGCACTTTGTATCGCACACTAAAAAATGAATCTGTACAGGTCTACAGTGACAGTTTGGTTTGAGTTAATCCACACACATATGTTATTAATGGCTTGTTTGTTCTTGTTTGTTAACTCTCCAGTCCAGAAATATGCAGAGTGAGTACCATCTGGCCCTAACCAGACCTTATATTACAGGAAGTACTTGGGTCTAGTATGAAGGCATCACAGATAACACCAGAGCCATCAGTGTGGCAGGCACCTAACTGTGGGGACAAGTATGAGCATGAATCATTAACTCTCTTCATTTAATTCCCCAATGGCTTGTTTGAGATGTGATAATATGTGTTGGGAGAGTATTAACCTCCCACCTTCTCAGATTGCCATCTGAATAAAGTACAAGTTACATGTTCAAATCCCATCTCTGCCTGTTAATATCCATGGTGACAGAAAAACATGATCTTTGACCTTTTAATGATAATAATCTTTTTTTTTCATTTTGAAAATAATGTATTTTTGTGTAAGTGTGTGCAGGTATGTGCATACCATGACCTATGTGTGGAGGGGAGCTCTCTCAAACAAGAGCACCAATAAGCCTTTATTACGGCCACACCATTTATGTCTACTAGCTGTATCTCCTCTCCCATCACAATACTGAACAATGTACCATCTTAGTCACCTAACATCTTCATTTGCAATAAATAAATTCCTTAAGAAAAATAAGTAAACCAGGTTATATATGTATACTTACATGCATACACACACTACTTTCATTTATGTATATGTGGAGGCAGACCATACACATAAATATGTGTGCCTGTGGAGACCAGAGGTATAGAATCTCCTGGAGCTAGAATTATAAGCGGCTGTGGGCCACCCAGCATGAGTGTTGGGAACCAAACCTGGGTCCTCAATAAAATCTTTTCAGGCTCTGAAGTGGCTTATCCATCTTTTCAGTCCGCAGAGATAATGTTTTTATTTTCTTTCTAGATTTTGCTTAATCTTTGAATCTTGTTGTAAATTACATCTTTTGAGCAACATGACTTCAAAAGCCACAAAATTTTGTGCACACACTTGCATATGTGTATATTACTAAGACACTTAGAAATGTCTGTCTCTGAATGCCCATCTTTAAAGTTTGTGCTATCCCTTATCTGTGCTTAATAAATCCAATTCTGGTTCATATAGACTTATGCTGAAAGTCTTTCTGTGGTGTTAGTCAAAACACTGGCCAGTAGTCTTTGGGCTGCATCCTTCCATTACCATAGACACGATGGCCTTAGTCTCCCTCCAAGTGAACGTAAAATCTCAAATCCTCTTTCTGTGTGTTGCCACAAACTTTCACTGTGGGTTTTCTGCATCCTTAGTAAGTGAACATAGTTTTGTATCTCTAGATATGTGTGTGGTTGTGTGTGTGCATACACACATGACCTCTGGGCAGCTTTCATCTTTCTTTGGAGTGAAAGGTGGGCCTAGATCCCTATAAGATGGTATGGGCTCCATCCTAGACAAGATGCAAAGTCTACAAACAGAAACATATATATATTCTTTGCCAAAAGCAGCAAATACAGAGGTTGAAAGGAATCTTCTAAAATGAATATCTATCATAAACATTGAATGTAACATTCATGGATATTGAACACAACATGTGGTCACTGTTTGATAAACAGTGACATTTGTAATACTCTTTGCTAGCTGAGTCAGTTGGGCTCAGTTGGAGTCAGTGACTTTAAGCCTAGAAAAACTCCATGAAAGATTTCTGTGGAATATCCCCATTTTCCCCCATGTGATGCTTTCTGTGCTGTTCAATTAAAGAGAGAGAAAAGTCCTTTGTTAGGGACTGTGGTAGCTGTTCTTTTTTCTTTTCAACTTGATTACATTTGGAATTAACAAAAACCCAAGAGGCTCAGTGAAGTATTTCTCTTCATTTGAAGTGGAAAGACCCACCCTAAATCTGAGTCTTTTGAGGTGGGAAGATATACCTTAAATTTGGACCACACCTTCTGGTGGCAGACTATATAAAGGACATGGAAGAAAAAAGTGCTTTCTCTTTGCCTGCTTGCTTTCACTCGCACTGGCAAATCCATTTCTTTATTGGCATTAGAGGATACTACTCCAAGATTCTAGCATATACTGGAGACCGGCAGAGACATCCAGTCTTGTAGATTTCCACTGGGAGACAGTCATTGTTTAAATAGTCAGACCAAAACCTGTAAGCCACTCTAAAAATCATATGTACATGTATATGTATATGTATAGATGGTTAGTATATATACACATGTGGGATATATGCATATTTATTTATATATGTATTGATTACATGGAAAATATATACATAGTCTATCAGTTCTGTTTCTCTAGAGAACCCTGACTAATGCAGGGACAGACACAAAATCACATAGCAGGGACACACACGGAGACACATAGAGATAGACATACAGGGACAGATTCATAAAACAGCCCTCTAGCAGGTACAAATTCACTCTCAAACAACAGACAGAACAGAAGATGATGGCATACTTACAAATTTATGTGGAAGGGATCTTTTACAACAGTGGGTGTGTGGATTAATATTCCTGAAATTCAGAGATAACCCATGATGAAAGTAGGGGTGAAATAGTAGATGTTCCTGGGGAAAGGTATTGATATGTATCATCAAAAACAATTCTAGGCTCTGTCAATTTTCCAAACACAGGACATTACAAATTTATAAGGGAGAGGCACTATAGTAGTACTTTCTCAGTCTTACCAATGATATAAATAATGACACAGTACACAGTAACTTATTAATGTTTTAAAGCTTTGGGCTTTTTGCTAGCCAGTCTCCTGACTACTCCAACCTAATACTAATGCTACATTCTGCCATATGGCCAGGTATACCTCTCTGCTCCACTCTTGTCTGCCCTTTCACCTCTGTGTCTGCTAGCTGAATTTCCTGCCTCTTAATTCTTCTTCCAGTGTCCCTCTCCCTCCTAGAAGATCCACGCTCCACTTCCTCCCCAGCCAGCTATTGACCATCAAGTCTCTATTTAAGCCAATCAGATAGAATTCTAGATTGATTTAGACAGGTAAGAAAGAATGAATATTTACAAAATAAAAGACTGATGATGGGCCATTAGCTCTCTGACAATACAGAATTAACCACTGAATATACAGAGACACACCTTCACATGGTGTACCCCAACAGGCCACTGCTGAAACAACAATAGCCCAACCCTTAAAATGGTTACAGACAAGCCTGTACAGGTAGAACAATAGCCCTTAACTTAAAAAAAAAATTGTAGGCACTTGAGCAGCTAGTACAAGAGCAGCTATAAGCTCAACATCTGTAAGTTCAAGTCTGCCAGACCATGAATTTCCCCTGTATTTGTTATAAAAGAAAAATCAGGAAAATGGAAAATGATAACAGACTTATGAGTGATGAATAGAGTAAGTCAACCAATGGGTCTGTTAGAGCCTGAAAGTCCTTTACCTTCTTTATTATCTAAGCTATGGCTATGATAGATAATTGACTTAAAACATTGCTTTTACAATCACTTTGCATGAGGAGGATAGCAAAAGGTTTACTTTCACAGTATCTACTTATAATAATGGTGGAGATATCAATGGAAAGTTGTTCCTCAGGAAATATTAGATAGTCGAACTTTAGGTCACTATTTTGTGCAACAACTGCTAGAAATAATTCATATTTTTATTGAGGCAATTTCCTCAATCTGTTATTAATCATTACCTGGATGATATTTTGTTGGCTGATTCTGATGCAGATACTTCAGAGAAAATGTTTATGGAAGCACAAAGAATTCTGCCATGCTGGGAGTTAGTTACAGATTGCTCCTTAAAAACTACAGAGAGGAGATTCTATTAACTCTATGGGTTGTAAAATAATAAAACAAAATTCAATCACAAAAGTATAGATCATAAGACATCAGTTGCAGATTTAATGATTTTCAAAAAGTAATGGGAGATAGAAATTGGCTACAATCTACCATAAGATTAACTACTCATGAGTTAAATTATTTCAAACTTTACAAGGAAATTTGGATTTAAACAATCCAAGAAGGTCAAGAGCTGAAGCAGAGAAAGTTAACTTTGGTAGAACAGAGACTGCAAGATGCATATGTAGATCAGATAGATCCCAATTTAATTGTATTTTGGTTAGTTTGCCTTCAACTAATTCTCCTACTGGGCTCACTATGCAAATGGAAGATTGTATTGTGGAATGGATTTTCTTAGCAAACAAAGTAAAAATTTAAAATTTATATAGAAAAGTTTTCTGATCTAATCATAAAAGGTAGAATAAGACTACATCAATTGTCAGGAACAGACCCAGCCAAATCATAGTGCCTTTTACTAATGCTGAGATTATGTCATTATGGGTAATTAATGAAGATTGGCAAAAAGCTTGTGGCAACTATTTTTGAGAAATTAACAACAAATATCCTAAAAGGAAGCAACTTCAGTTTATAAAAAGAACAAATTGGATTCTCCTACATATTGTAAAGGGAACACCAGTTCCTGAAGAACATACATTTATCCTGATGCAAATAAGTTGGGAATGCCATACTGTAAGTCAGACAAAATAAACAAACTAATTCAAAGTCCATATACTTCAGTTCAAAAATCAAAGTTTTATGCAATACTTAAGGTATTATTAGGTTTTTCTAAATCACTTAATATAATTACTGACTCAATTTTTGCATATAGAAACTGCTGAATTTATTCCTGATAATTAAGAATTAACCTTGTATTGATGCAACTTCAGCAGGTAGTCAGAAACAAAAACTGCATTTTATATTAACCATATCCTGTCTCAAACAAGCTTATTTGCCGGGTTCACTAGGTCTATTATTAATAGGAAATGTGTTAGAAGCCTCAAATTTTCATGAAAAAAAACATAATAACAGTAAATGTTTAAAGAAAAAATTCTATCACCTGGCAGCACACCAAGGAAATTATAAGAAAATGTCCTAGTTTTACTTTGTATAACCAAACTCCATTTCCAGCCACAAGTAATCTTAGTCAAATGGTTCTTTTGGTATACCAAAAGAAATGAAATCTGACAGATGGATGTGTTTCATTTTGCAGAATTTGGAAAACTAAAGTTTGTACATCATATCATTGATACATTTCAATGGGCAAACTACTTTGAGTAGTGAAAAGGCTGATTCTGTAATTACACATTTAATGGAAGTAATGTCTATTGTGGGGATACTATACAAATTAAGACTTACAATGCCCCCATACATGTCTCCAGTCAGATGAAGCAATTCTTTGCATATTATAATATAAAGCACATTTTCCGTATACCATGCAATCCTATAGGACAAGCGATCATAGAAAGATCTAATCGTACTTTTTAAAAAATGTTTATAAAACAAAAAGAATAAGACCCACCAGGGATAGACTAAATAGTACTTTGTTAACTTTAAATTTCCTGAATGTTAATGAGAAAGGAACAACAACAGTTGAGAGACACTGGGACACACATGAACACACACACACACATAACATTGTGGGATTAAATCAGTCTATATACGATAAGGAAGTAATGATATCAGAAGGCAGCAAAAGTTTTGTGTTGGGGATGTGGTTTGTTTGTTTACATGGAAAAAGAAAAGCTGTGGAAACCATCAACATTGATAAAGGTTACAATTGATCAGGAGAAGTCTCCTGAAAACCTTGGAAAATGTCTCTGTTTATAATTCTTCCTAAACACAACACAAATAGTGACTTAAAACAGAAAGGGGAAAATGTATTGAGAATTTTGGTGTCTTTAAAAGACAGAAATGTTACAGAAAAATGTAACATTTAATGTAATGTTTAATTCTAGGTTTGAGATATGGAGCTATTTTAGATTGCCCACAGAAGCTGTGTGTGATTTGCCTCATGCTCTAGCAGGGGTGTGATTTTTCCAGCAGTAGTTTTTGAAATAGTGTGACATTTGAAATTCCGGGGACTCTTGAGGGGGTATATAAATGCTAGAGCCCTGAGAGGGCCATGGTTGCTCCTCTTCCTCCTCCCTCCCCCTCCTCCTCCTCTTCTTCCTCCTCCTCCTGCTTCTCCTCCTGCTGCTGCTGCTGCTGCTGCTGGTGATTGCTGGTCACTTTTGTCGTGGTTTGTCAAATGGTTATAAGCAAAGTGATGAGAAGAAGAAATTGGATATCATGTCATGGTGAAGATCAAACTTTCCCCAAGGAACTCGATGCCCCTAATCTGCAGGAGGTAGTCAAACAATATTGATGCTCCCTTTCCCCTCTATTCTTCTTTCTCTCCTATCTGAAAGGCACAACAGGGGTGGAGAAGGGTGGTAGAGAAAGTCAGCCACACACACCTGAAAGTAAAACACTCATACACATTTTTAAAGAAAAGTCACCAATGGGCCAGAGGAACGGTTTATGGGTTAATAATACATCCTATTGGTTCCAGAGTTCAGCTTTCAGCACCATATGAAGACCCAGGCCTTCTTCTGGCCTCTGCATTCATCTGGCATATATTCTCACACGGACACACTCATGTGCATGAGTGAAAATAAGAAAATACTTATTTCTTAAAGAAATGAGAATAAATGGTTTCAATGTTTCCTTTATTCGTTCAAATGTTACTGAGAAAGGTGGAAAACACGTCATTCTCACAGGCAAATTTTGGAAAGAATTGTGATCCAAGCCACAGACGTAAAAGTCCATCCTCAGACGCTGCGCATGGAAATACAGGTGTACGGGAGCAATTTAGTTGGAATTTTCTAGAAGAACACGAACTTAGGGTTTGCAAGAGGCAGAAATGAAGTAGACAGCAGTGGCAGGCTGCTCCAGCCACAGCAGCAGTCAACCAGCCAAGCTCCATCCCAAACCCCTCACTTTCAGACCACCTTCTCCCTACCCGGAGCTAGTGTCCACTCCCTTGGGGATTTTAAAATCCCTTGAGGATTTTAACCTTTTCCCACTACATTTGGCGAACCAACATGGGGCATGTTTCTACTAGAAACCTGAGATTATTAGTCTAAAAGTTTGAGTTTTATTTTTTTGTTTTGTTGTTATTATTGAGTAACTAAGCGCACCAAAATCGGAACACGTGACTCAGGCTTGAAACAAAGGTTGAAACAAAGGAAAGACTGAGAATACTGAGGACCCCCTAGTGGGGAAAATAGGTCTTAACAGGATACCCACATTCTGTCTAAAGGGGGCGCCACGGGAATTCTGGGTTTAAATCCTGCTTTTACTAGCTGCTTGCTTATAAGTGGGTACAGATGGAGTGGTGAATCAATTGTGTTAAGTTAGAATAAAGATAGTTTATTTCACTGATTTTAGATCGTTTTAATTTTAACTAGGACAGGGAAGTAGTCACTGACTCTAGAGTAAAGAGTATAGTGACAACAATTGTCTGCTTAGCACAGGTATTAATTATTAAAAGTCCATGGCTCGGGTAGAGAGCTCAACAGAAAGATGGTATAAAAGTATAACAGAATGGCTGCTCTGGATAGAGAGCCAAACAAAAGATGATATAGCTTGTTTACCTAGCCAGAGGAAGCTCATATTCCTTTGAACATGGCCTACACGTGGAATTTTGGGTGTCTTTTCTTCCTTGGCTAGATAAGAGTAGCCTAAGTAGAGACTCATACAATATCTTAGCTTATTTCATTTGTTTTAGATTGTTTTGATTTTCATAATGGGTGTGATGTTGAGTTTTGTGGTTATATTATTCCTCTGGGAGAGAGGTCAAAATGAAGGTTTTTCTAGTTACTGGCTCAAGGACATGCTAATTTGGGGAAAAAAAAAGATTTTGTCTTTGTGTTTTTAGAAAGGGTGATTAGCTTCCGGAGGATCCGGCTATACCACTCCTGGGCATATACCCAGAGACTTTACCTGCATGCAATAAGGACACATGCTCCACTATATTCATAGCAGCCTTATTTATAATAGCCAGAAGCTGGAAAGAACCCAGATGTCCCTCAACGGAGGAATGGATTCAGAAGATGTGGTATATTTACACAATGGAATACTACTCTGCAATTAAAAACAATGAATTCACGAAATTCCTAGGCAAATGGTCAGAACTTGAAAATATCATCCTTAGTGAGGTAACCCAATCACAAAAGATCACACATGGTATGAAGTCACTGATAAGGGGATATTGACCCAGAATCTCAGAATACCCTAGACACAATCAGCATATCAATAGATTTCTAAAAAGATGGAAGGAGAGACCCCTGGTCCTGTAAAGACTGGATGTAGGGGAACGCCAGGACAGAGTAATGAGAGGGGGTTGAACGGAGAAAAGAGGGAGGGAAGGGGGCTTATGGGACTTTCGGGGAGGGAGGAAACGGGAAAGGGGAAGTGATTTGGAATGTAAATTAAAAAAATAAAATAAAATTAAATTAAAAAAAAAAAAAAAAAAAAAAAAAAAAAAAAAGAAAGGGTGATTAGGCTCTGGACATCTTCCAGAGCTATTTGGATCAGAAATGATACAGGGAGACCTCAGAGGATTAGAATCCAGAATATCAAACAAAAAAATCTATCTTTGTGATCCTAAAACTTTGTTTTAAGATTTATATATTACAGAAAATACAGCCATGTTGAATCTCCTCGTCAAACATGCTGAACTAACCTGCTTGAACTCCAGAGGTCCTGGACTTCAGTTAGATCCAGTCAAGACACAGAAATCAGAGACCAACCAACTTCCCCTTTCTCCCTACCCTTTCCCCACCCCCTTATTAATATCTCAACACCCATATTCAGTTTGAAGAAGTTACAAAGAGTCGTCAACCCAATTCCCTGGGATTTGGGGCTGGAGAGGGTTATTATTTTTTAAGTTGTCTTTCTAGGGAATGTAGAAATGGTCAGATTTGAAACAGGGAAGAAATAAAATTGATTATATAGCCATAATTTCATTTGGTAAAAATCCTTTTAATTGTTACTAAGTTAAAGTTATAAGTTCTTATTTGGTACAGAATTCATTTGATTCATAATCAAGGTTTTCTTTGGTATAAATTTCTTCTATTGATACTAAATATTTAAAAGTACAGGATTTAGACCCAGTTCTTCTTTGCTGTTATTATAAAAGATCTGTTAAGATGTTTAAGTCTGTGAGTGTAGGGCCAAATAAAAATATAAGGCTCTGAGTTTATTGTTAGGGTGTTTTCTAGATTTTAATCAGAAACAGCTGAAAGTAATTTACGGACAATGGCCACATTACTTTACATAGATAGTTGGTTTTCAAAAACGTCAGAAATCCACAGAATGTGACATTTAATGTTATTTATTTCACTTTTAGAGACTAGTCTGCTCCTGACAGCTTCCCTTTCTTGGATTCAAAGAAGAAACTGAGTATCAATAGAGCTGCTTCTGTTGTAGCGAGACAGCCACAGGCAAAAATTGCCTCTCTTCACCTACAGACAAACTCTATCCAGAAAAAGGACACTTTTACAGGTTGGGACAGCTTGATTTCTGCCGAGCCAGAGGGGGCTAGTCCTTGGTAATTCCTGTTCTCTAAGTCTGTCAGATGACCCTGGGCCAGGAGGCTGGAGACCGACGCTCCAACATTTTAGAAGGACTGTCCAGGTTTTAAGCGGTCTCTATCATTTGGCTTAGTGTTGGAAGCTGTGTTAGGCTTCCTATATATTTCCAGTTATTGGTCACTCTCAGATTTCTGATGGGGTTGAAGACTGTTAGTCTCATAGTCAGCCCAAGCTGGTTAACTTTGAAAAAGCTGATATAGATTTAAATAGATGGTTTTCAGATGACATACAATTTATAGCCAAGACATGAGTCAGGTGTTAATTATTATAGTCTTTTAAGATAGTATAGATGACAGAGGTTCAGTTTGATTATAAAAATTGATGGACTAGGTGTTAGGTCTATCTTATACTTTACAATTTGCAAAATGGTAATAGTTGTGCTCAATTTATATTTGGAGAGAAAGTTTTTTTTTTTTAATTAAACAGAAAGGGTGAAATGATGCAAGATATTTCCTATCCATTCAAATTGAGGCAGTGAGAGGCCAGTGATTGGAGGGGAGAGAGGAGGAGGAACTAAGAGAAGGAGGGGCAGAGAGAGAGGGAGCCTGGGAGCTGCACGAGGAAGCAGAGGAGGAGACTTCGCCGATCCAGATGGCGTCACATGTGTTTCTGGTGTGCTGAAAGGTTAGACGTATTGGAATAAAACTTTATCATTGTAATTTGGCATTATGTAATTGGGAGTTTCACATACATAAATATATTTGGTTAACTACTCAAGTTTAAGAGTCATGCTTTGCCGGATACTTGGAAGGGAGTGCGTGCTGGGCAGGAGAGAGAGACCCACCAGGACTTGGAGCAGAGGCCTGGTGGGTGGGGTGGTACTATATTTTAATCATTTCCCACTACATTGTATGTCTGTCAATCAATTTGTGGCCAGCCACCTTCATTCTCTTCATGTTCTGCATCTTGTGCATGTTATCTTTTGTGGGATCCAAAGCTCTAGAAAAACTTTAAAAAGAGCCTTTACAGAAGTTGCTAAAAATTGTAGAAATAAAATTTTGAAATGTATGCAAAGACATTCATATTGATTGCTGTACACAGTAGCTAAGATATGGAAGCAGACTAGACCAACAATAAACAGATAAAGAAACTGTGCTATATATAAGCAATGGAATTTTATTCTGCCATGTAGAAGAATGAAGTCATCTAGTTTGCAGGAAAATGGGAATTCATGGGGTAATTATAGTAAGTGAAACAAGCCTTAGTAAAAAGGACAAATATTGCATAGATAAAGTCTAGATTTCAATTTACATAAATGTGCACAGGATTTCAAGGTCAAAAGAGGACCATGACAGGAACATGGTAACAAAGAAGGGTAATGGAATACATTAGAAGGAGAAATTACCTGGGGAGAGAAAATAAGAGAGGGGGATGACAAGGGTGGTGGGGCAGAGCAATAAGAGTGAAGTATGATGGTATGTATGTATGTATGTATGTATGTTGATACCATAATAAAACCCATCACCTTGTGTGCTAATCAAAGTATTCATAAAAGATGTGCAAGCCTTCCATCCTGGAAAATATAAGATGTAAAATACTATTGACAAAAATAAATGTTGCAATGCTGGGGGGGGGAATCCGTGGGGGGTTCCTCCAGCAGTACTCCTGCTTACAATTAATTTTATTTTCTTCATTTTAGGTCTGTTCATTTTCTTCAGCATGCCGGACTTCTTTTTTCCTTTCCTGCGAACATGGTTTACTCCCCTAGCTTTCACTTCTATTTCTTCTCTAAAGTATTTGTTCCTTCCATTTCTTTTTTTTTTTTTTGTCTTAAGGTTGTATTTTAATTGAATCCCAAATTATTCCTAAAGTCATGGAGAGAGAGAGAGAGAGAGAGAGAGAGAGAGAGAGAGAGAGAGAGAGAGAGAGAGAGAGTCAATATTCTCTTCCACGTTGTCCTTTAGAGACATAAAATTACAATCTAATGTAAGAATAGAAAATACTGTCATCTTCTTATGGGAGCCACTGAGAATAAGCAAATTCATGTAGGGAGAAAGCAGAACAGAGGTTGCAGGGGATGGGTAAGGAGAGAGTAGAGATCTGTTGTTTAATGGTATGGGCTTGCTGTTTGAGATCATTGAAGAATTCTTGAATGTGGGTACATTTAATGCAGCAGATGTTCACTCAATAAAAAGTAAAATTGTAGATTTCCCTGTGCTGTATACAATGCCACAATTTTTAAAAAGCAGAAAGTGTTACTCTAAAGATATTTAAAAGGCATATTCAGAGAGTAAATATAATAGCCAAAGTGGATAACTCAAGGGTAAAAACATAAGGAGCCTGGTGAATAGCTGTAATCCCAGCAATTGGGAATCCAGGTCAGGAAGATGATAAGGTACAGGCCTAAGGTACACAGTGAAGCTCTTTTGGGGATGGATTAAAAACCTGTAAGTAAAACATTAACTTATTCATAACAAGTATAAATATGCCCCATTACCTAAGAAATGAAAACAATGGGGAAAGGATGGGCTGGAGATACCAAAGCACCACTATGATGAATCAATATTTGATAGAGAGATGGGAAAGATAGAGTATGTGGTGGAGAGATGGGAGAGAAAGAGAAGCAAAATGGTTCATGCACTGTGGAACACAAGAGTCTGCTGGTCAGTCAACTTGGGAACCACAACCAAGGGAGTGAGGATGATTACAGGAAAGGCAGAAAGAAGATGCAAGAGACAGGTATAGGAGGGTTGCTGATCACTACAATACCATGCCAGCTGCGAGTGTATTTTCTCAGTGTCTTTTAAAGGCAAGCATCACAAAGCATGACCAATTCCAGGAAGTTAAACAGTGAATATAAATGCTTATGAGGCAAATTTATGGTACACAGTTATCTATGTATGACTAAGGCCATTTCCTTCAGGCTTGGATAGTCTCTTAAGGGCATATGCGTAAGCAGAGGAACTTGGCAGGATATAACATACGTATTAACTAAAAACAAAGACAGATGTTGGCAGATTCATTCATGGTTAATCACAATCAAGAAGTCAGCCAAAGGGGGCTGGTGAGATGGCTCAGCGGTTAAGAGCACTGACTGCTCTTCTGAAGGTCCTGAGTTCAAATCCCAGCAACCACATGGTGGCTCACAACCATCTGTAATGAGATCTGACGCCCTCTTCTGGTGTATCTGAAGACAGCTACATTGTACTTACATATAATAATAAATAAATCTAAAAAAAAAAAAAAAGAAGTCAGCCAAAGTTAACTCTGGAGGTGCTCCCCACATGTCCCTCTTTTTTGTCTATACAAGTCAAAGTTGTCTCAGCTATTGGCATAGAAAGATGGGGCCTGTCTTAGGCGTCCCCTCAAGAAGTGTGGACCTTACCTGTCATCATTACATGAATCCTACCATTTATGCCATGTCTTAGGTTGATACACCCCTGAGAGAATATTACCTGTCTTTTTTATCTATAAGAGCTACTCCCCTTGTCAGTCATGGAGCAGAACGTTGTGCCTGTCTTAGGTTGATACACCTCTGAGAGAATATTACCTGTCTTTTTTATCTATAAGAGCTACTCCCCTTGTCAGTCATGGAGCAGAATGTTGTGCCTATCTTAGGTTGTCTGAAAACACAGCTCTTGCCTGTCCTTGGCATGAGAATAATCTTGTATTCATGCCTGTCTTAGGTTGAGATGGTTTTCAAAATGATCTTACTGTCATTGACTGCCAACTTCTGCTAGGAAGATGTTGGAGCTTGAATTTATGTAACTCTGCTTTGACATCTGTAAAAGCTCTGATGATTTCTCTCAAAAATAAGGTAAGATATGCCATAAAAAAGGATCATAAAGACAAGTCCTGCTACGTGCAATAAAAGAGATGTAAATGAGGACCGTGATGGAGAAACAGTCTGTAACTTTTTCAGAATGTGATTTGCAATGCTAGCAGAGTCAAAAGACAAAGGCTTTGAATTTAATATTTATGGCTACCTGCTGGATTGTATCAGAACAGGTAGGTGTACTTATCTGGAGTCCATTTGATCTGTGACAGCTGGGTCCAAGTCTTAGGACTTGATTCCCTGAAGCTTATATGAACTTTAGTTTACAAAAGGATATACATTAGTATTTACCATTGTGTTGAAATCTGTATTTTAGAAAAAGTAGTTAAAAGGTGTCTGTTGGACAACAGGAGTAGACTCATGCCTTTGAGACCTAGTAAAAGCTATGGGTTTGGGTTAAAAGGCACAGGACATTTTTTCCTTAATCCAGAAGACTAAATATACAGATTGAACAGAGTTTTGTTTTGTTTTGTTTTTTGGTTTTTGGTTTTTTTTTTAGAGAAGCATCTTTAAGTTTATATTCAGAAGACAACCAAAGGGGAATTAAAATCTTGAGCTTATGATTGAATTGTAAACTATCAATGTTTCATTAGTTTGTCAGAACGCAATTGATCAATGTTAAAACTCTGAACTTTGAAATAACCATTGCATGTGGTGGGAATATTTTGTATCTCCCATTTTAAATAATTATTTATTTACTTTATGTACATGAGTGCACTGTAGCTGTCTTTAGACACACCAGAAGAGGGCATTGAATCCCATTACAGATGAATGTGAGCTACCATGTGGTTGCTGGGAATTGAACTCAGGACTTCTGAAAAAGTAGTCAGTGCTCTTAACTGCTGAGCTATCTCTCCAGGCCCTGCCACATACTTTTGTAAACATTTCTCATGGGGCCAATCTGATGAAGAATTCCTCAGGTTTTTTGTTTTGTTTTGTTTTGTTGTTGTTGTTGTTGTTTGGAATTTGTAGTTGTTCTTGTTGTTTTTACTTTTCCTTTTCTGAGCTCCATTATCTATGTTTTCCTATGTCTTTTACTCCCTAGAAATACTCATTGCACCCAGCTTCCATTTACTGTGTCACAGGGCCTGGTCTTATATGCTTTCCAGTTGCTCTGAAGAGTGTCATGTTAATCTTCATTTCCAACTTGACTGGATGTTTTCAGAAAGGTCTAACTGAGCAGGGGATTCTTATCCTAAATGTGTGCTGTCCCATCACATGTGCTGGGATCCCAAAGCACATAGAAAGAAGAATGTGCTCTGAGCACCAACATCATCTCTCTCTCTGCCTCCAGGCTGTAGATATAGTGACCACCCTCCTCATGCTTTCCAGATGTGATAGACTACATCCCTTTTTAGATCAGGAGTCAAATAATATTCCTTAAGTTGCTTCTTGTAAGGTGTGTGTCACACTGTTACAGGCTTCCGGTCACAATGTTACAAGTTTCCCGGCCTTGGAGCTGAGCTTTTCTTTCTTTCTTTTAAAAGATGTATTTTAAGTATTTGGCTGTTTCGTCTGCATGAACACGTGCACACCAGAAGGGTATTGAATCCCATGGAAATACAGTTACAGATGTAGTGAGCCACCATGTGGTTGCTGGGATTTGAACTCAGAACCTCTGAAGAGCAGCCTGTGCTCTTAACTACTGAGCCATCTCTCCAGCCAGAGCTGAGATATTCATCTCATGGTGGTAAAGAATAAACTGAGGCAGCACAGAAGATGGGGCATCAAACAAAGTTTATGGAAAAGCAAAGGAACAGCTTCCTATTGCCAGGAGGGACTCAAAAGAAATTGCCAAGTGTCACATGTTGGAGGAGATTTTTATATCCTGGGAAACTGGCCAGTTTGGTGCCACCTACATATTAATCAGACATCCAGCTGGAATGAATCTGATCGGTGACACTGAACATATTTAGTGGGTTCTGAAAGGTTGATGAACTAGTGAAAACACAGGTTCAGTAGCCTGCTAGATCGGGAAAAGGTCTGCTAAAAGTCCCAAAGGCAGAAGAACCAGGAAGTAAGAACAAAGGACACCTTGATGACTCCAGCCTTGGGGGATTTCAGTACCTTTGCTCATTTCCTGTGTAAAGTTCATTAGGGATCGGGGGTTATTCAGAGATTCACCAGTCTGACCATTAACAATTTTTAACAAAGAAGAGGATTTTATTCAAGTACTGGCACCAGGTCTACACCCGGGACTTGGAATTCCCTAATGCAGCCCCCAGCCACCTCAGTCAAAGGTTTAGAAAGCCTAAGAGTACAAAGTTACAATTTGTTCTGCAAGTAGAAGGTCCTCTCTGCAAAACAAGCTTATTTACAGAAGCAGTAAAAAGTTTAACTCTTAAAAGTCCTTAACATTTGGAGGTCTAAGTTTGCTTTATGGTTCTCCTATCCACAGAGATTTTAAACCTTTAAATATAATGTCAGCCATCAACATTCCTCCTTTGAATTATACCTTGAGTCAAACCCTTGACACTGTGGTGGTTACCTGTTCATATGGGAACTGAATTACCATCAGCTTAATAGTTCTTAAGTGGGAACTTATGTATCTACTTAAGTAAATAATGATGCAGGGGCCAGCAGTAATCAACAGGCACAGAGAGTAAAGGCCCTGGATGGTGATGACAAAGTTACTAGCCAGGAATAACCCAAAAAAGAAAATGGGAGCCATTTATTTTCTCCTTGTAAGACCTTTTCCCTCTCTGTAAAGTGGCTTTCAATTTTGGTCAAATTATCCCTGATAATTCCTGAGTGGTTTGAAAGAAGCAGTAAGTTCCCATAAGGCACACAGTAACTTTTTTCTTCATAAAGTAGATCAAATGCTGTACCTCAGATAATGTTGTAAGAGCATCTCAGATAATGAGTTCACTTATTCTCATTTTGTCATAGACTTTTCTAATGCAAATAAATCCTGGCTTATTTGAAGTCCTAAGTTTCCGTAGCTGACATCAGCCATTGCTGTGCTCATTGCCCGAAGAGTAGCTCCGGGTGTTTCTAATCCTAAGCTTACTATGAGAACTATAAGAAGCGGAACTTCAGGTTTCATTTCTCTCTGCCCCAGGAGACTGGGAAGATTAGCAAATACATGTATTTCCTCTATGATGAGCTGTCATATGCAAACATCCCAGGAAACAGGAATACTAAGATACAAATTTTGAAGGCCTGATGAATATGTGAAATAGCTAATCAGGGATGTAGTCCACCATCACATGTGAACCAAACAGTTTCAATGGGGAGGTGAAGGAAGGAACATCTACCTGATGAAGAGGTAGCTGGGAGTTGTGAGATTTTAATGGCAAGTTTGCATTTGCTCCTAAAGGGAGATGTAGACATATCTCCTACAAAACAGCAGGAGAGCACATAGTCAGATAACACAACATTATTAGTCTACAGCCTGTTTTTATCTTTAGTGGATCTTCACAGAACTTAGTGACAGGTCCATTTTCCTGCAGCTGGGTTATCTCGTAATGTGTTTCACCTGGGAGGAATGTATCTAGGTGTGGACACTGTCAGCCTTGACAGCAGTGGGGGTGGTCAGGATGACAAGGTATGGTCTCTTCCATCAGGGTCCCTGATCCTTTAGACCTAACATTCCAGCCTTTTGTTGAGGATAAGGAGCAATGTACTTTCTTCTGTAACTGTTTCTCCATTGAAGCTAGGACATCATTTTCAGGGACCAGGAAGCCTGGAGAGCTGGTCAAAGGGAAGGGTTGGGGGCTCAGGCAATGGACAGAAAGCATTTATCAGAAGCATCTGGTTTGCTGACCCAGTTGAAGAGATGGGAAGCAATAACATTACTTGGACTGGTTTACACCAACTTTGAGCAAGTCCAGGGCTTGTCGCCTTTTGGACTAGTTGGTAGTGCACAGCTGATTCATGGATGGTGTCTGTTATCCAAGTGGAAATTTGCTGGGACAGATATAGATTAGGGACAGAAATTAAAGTTTAGGAACTTAAAGGAAAATCTTACATTTAGAACTTTCCCCTCAGGACTAAGCAGTGGGTGGGGAAGCTCTGGCTGTTGGCTGACAGGAGAACTTATCTGGAATCTGTTTGACCTGTGACAGGTAAATCCAAGTCACGACTCCCGGAAGCCTACGTGAATTTAAAGTTTACAAAAAGAGATAAAAGTTTTCATTACTGCTATTTGTAATTTGTACAGAGATCTACACTGCAGAAAAACAAAACAAAACAGTAGTAGGCACATGCCTTTGAATCATAATAAAAGCTTTGGAACCCCCCAAATGATTTAGAGTTAAAACATTAACACACTTTACATGGCTGGATATAGAGAGAGATTGGAAAGAGATGTTTGTAGTGTGTTTTTAGCACCTTTTAGTCTATACTTAGAAAACAACCAAAGGAAATTTTAAATTTTGAGTTTATGACTATAACAGTAGTCAGTGCTTTCTTTGCCAGATCCATTTTAATAGCTCATCAGAACTCCATTGACTAATATGTTAAAACTCTGAACCTTTGAAGTCTTAATATCATATATCATCTTTAAGTCTTATTATTGTTATTTTTAATTATTTTGTCCGACCCTTACAAATTAAATAAACCTCAACCTTTTTTTCCATTCAATCACTTACCATGAGACACAAGAAGTTGAACAGAGAGCAGCCATTGCAACGCAAGTTCTTCCAGGTACAGGAATAGTAAAAGTTACACGGAAATCTGTTTTGTGTGTTTGCCTTTCTCACTAGAAAACATAATAGTCTAGGGAAAGCAAGTCCTGATTTTTATATATGAAATGCATTGATCAGGCAGCTGCTGCTAATCAAGCAAAGCTACGATAAGTCATCAACACCAACAGAGATCTGAGAAGGATGAATTTTAGCAGGAAGTATAAACGAAATGGCCTCTGTATTGATAAAATGGTAGAGATTTATGAGCTTCCTGAACAGTTACCCTAGGCTCCTCCTCCGCAATCTGTCTTTTTTTTTTTAATTTTCTATATTCTTTATTTACATTCCAAATGATTTCCCCTTTCCCGGTTACCCCCTCCCCGAAGGACTCATAAACCCTCTCCCCTCCCCCTGTTCCCCAGTCAACCCCCTCGTGCTTCTCTGACCTGGTATTCCCCTACACTGCTGCATCCAGTCTTTCCAGGACCAGGGGCTTCTCCTTCCTTCTTCTTGGGAATCAATTGATATGTGAATTGTGTCTTGGGTATTCCGAGCTTCTGGGCTAATATCCACTTATCAGTGACTGCATACCATGTGTGTTCTTTTGTGATTGGGTTACCTCATTTAGGATGATATTTTCCAGTTCTGATCATTTGCCTAAGAATTTCATGAATTCATTGTTTTTAATATCCAATATATACAAAGAACTCAAGAAGTTAGACTCCAGAGAGCCAAATAACCCTATTTTAAAAATGGGGTACAGAGCTAAACAAAGAATTTTCACCTGAAGAATATTGAATGGCTGAGAAGTACCTAAAGAAATGTTCAACATCCTTAGTCATTAGGGAAATGCAAATCAAAACAACCCTGAGATTTCACCTCATACCAGTCAGAATGGCTAAAATTAAAAACTCAGGAGACAGCAGGTGTTGGCGAGGATGTGGAGAAAGAGGAACACTCCCCTACTTCTGGTGGGATTGCAAACTGTTACAACCACTCTGGAAATCAGTCTGGTGGTTCCTCAGAAAACTGGGCATAACACTTCCAGCATAACATTTCCGGAGGACCCTGTTATACCACTCCTGGGCATATACCCAGAGGACTCCCCGGCATGCAATAAGATCACATACTCCACTATGTTCATAGCAGTCTTATTTATAATAGCCAGAAGCTGGAAAGAACCCAGATATCCCTCAATGGAGGAATGGATACAGAAAATGTGGTATATTTACACAATGGAATACTACTCAGCAATTAAAAACAATGAACTCGGTAATCTCAACAATTCTCAAGGAGGTAGAGTGGCTTTGGTCTCTAGTGGTCACACAGGACAGCATTAACTTTATGACTGCCACAGAGGGTAGCTTCAGCCTTCGGCTGCCAAACCCACAAGATCTGAGAGACTTTCCTGTGTGTCTGTGAGGAACTTGAGAGAATGGCTTACCTTGGTGAGGCAAAGAGGGACATCCAATTCTTCAGTGTTCTCTTGTCCACAGGCTTGATGGTGGGTGAGGCATGGGGAACTTGTGACCATTGGTCAGTGTTACCACAATCCATGTGGGGTCATCTTCTTTGGAGGTGACTATAGGGTTGCCACTAGGAGCTGATTTTTGTCTGACACTGGAAGCCTTTTTTCACTGAATACTTTAAATGCCATACTCACCTGGCCTCTGAAGAGTTTTTGAAGACTATCTATTAAATACATCGACTTTAAATAAACTTTTTTTTTTTTTAGTTACCTGTTTCAGGCTTAACCTTGAGAACACATACAGTTAAATAAATCTAACCCTTGTTAATGAATCGCATTTGTTCTTAGCCCTACTGCAAGCACAGTTCTGAGCATGTCAAAGACTTTGATCTTTTATGAGGTGACTATTAACACACATGTCCTAATTATAGCCTTAAAAATTATAATTCTTGAACTGAAGCTATTTTAGTGCCAAAACAAAACTTCAAATCATAAATGCAACCCACAGAGAGACTGTGAATCTTAACTTTTGATCCTTTTATAATGCATAATTATATACTATCACACTTACACACTTTCTTGTATGATTCAGGTTATCTGAATAGGGAAAAATTAACGATAGCAAACACAAGGAGGATATATATATATATATATATATATATTCAATTCAGTTTCTGTTAGCCTGAAAACACCTTAGGTATGGAGAAATATTTCATAGTATCTTCCTATCTCATAAGATAGGGACATCTCAGTTTTAGGCCATAGCCATGGCCCCAACTCCTTGACTTCTTGTCTCCTTCACTATAGGAATCCATCCTGGTTCACCCTGTTACTCAAGCCTCTGATATTCTTTATCTAGAATAATACAGCTCTCTCCCATTTTAGTCTGTCCAAAAATAGTTAGATCTTATCTCATGACATTAAACCTCTGATGATATTTTTAATCAGAAGATGCAGGTTCTGCATAGTGACTGTCAGGTTGGCATCAAACTCTGGTCAGAGACAAGCATTCCCAAGCCAGGAGGTGACCTGGGCTGATGTTTTTTGTTTTCTTTGTTTGTTTGTTTTGTTTATCTGTTTGAGACAGCTGCTTTTCTGAAGCTTTTCTGCTTGGTCTGGCTTCTGACAGCATTTTATGTCTGCCTTTTAAATGGAATTTTCAGACCTGGTCCTCTGGGACCTGAGGTGGTGCATTCAATTAGCTCAAGTACATATCTAGTCATAGCCCTCTATTTAAAGTGAAAACTGAAATTGGCAAAATTACTAGAAGAATTTTTGCATATATCAAACCACCAACATTTGCAGGCTCAATGATTTTTGAAAACATTCAAGGACAAACATTTTGTTTTAACCCATGACATTATTCTGAGAGAAAGATGACATCCAGAAGACCTGTTATTGATTCAAATTTTAAAATGAGCAAAGAGTTACTGAACACAGTAAGCAAACCTCACTTTCTTCCTCGATTAGGGAATAAAAATTATTATATTTTTAATCATCATAACCTTTTTAGTATTATTTCCCAAAATGTTTCCCCTCATCTGTTACTCTTATACGCAGGACAAGAATCACCACCAAAAAAAAAAAAAAAAAAAAAAAACCAAAAACCTTGATCATCCAAAATATTTTGGAGACCCACTGTTATCTAAAATCACCCATTTCTTTTAAACAAGAGTTGAGTCTAAGTTGCATATGCCATATCCTATAGTAAATTAAGATTATAGATTTTCAACCATCAACTCCCATGCCATAAGTTTTTTTTTTTTTTTTTTTTTGGTTTTTCGAGACAGGGTTTCTCTGTGTAGCCTTGGCTGTCCTGGAACTCACTTTGTAGACCAGGCTAGCCTCGAACTCAGAAATCCTCCTGTCTCTGCCTCCCAAGTGCTGGGATTAAAGGCGTGCACCACCACCGCCCGGCTGCCATAAGTTTTAAGTTAACATTTTGTTACAGATTTTACAGAGCTTTAGCCATATTAATAAACCTACAAATCTTGAGGTACAGAAAGTAATAAGACTATTACATAATAGTCTTATAAATCATTGGATAACATTCACACTCTAGCAAAAGTTTTAGAGTTAAACAAAAACCAAAAGGAGTATGAGATGAGTAGCAAAAGTCCCCATTGGGAATAGTTCGTCCCTTTCATTTTGTTTTGCTCTCTTTTCTCTGTCACATAGTGAGGTGGCCCGCCTGATGTAGGATAGAGATTTTGGAGGAAACCTTTAAACAAGCATGCATGGGTCTAGAGAACAGGGAACTATAACTCAACTTGAGAGCCAGATTTCCATTGAAACAGCACAGCGTAAAACAACAATTTAATGTCATCCATACCTAAAGACACTTGGATCCAGTGACTAGCAGAAGGGAACAAAGTAAATTAAGAACAAAGAAGGTTTAAAGATAATTTAAGATTAAAAAAAAAAGCATGCAGCACCAGAAATACAAACAAAACAGACTGACAAAATTCTACAATTTTATGGCCCAGACAAACCAAAACCAAATAAGGGCCAGCATGACCCAGGCAGTCCCTCTGACTTGGGATTCAGCACTGTATACTGCTCTTCCATGAGTCTCACTACTGCATGCTACAGGCAGGATCCTTACCTATTCCTCTGGAGGTTTTCCAGTGTCACTTTTCTTACAATTTAAGAATAGATTGTAAACATAGAGGACCTGTGGATGGCTCCCTCTTAATGCTGGGCCTGTCTGATTCCTTGACTTCCAGTATCCTGGGAGCCTCCAGGGTCCCAAGGCCAACCAGAAAGAGATGTATCTGGCTGAAGGCCCAAATCCCAGAGGAGCCCCCAAAGTTATGGGTCTGGGGCTGTTCAGAGACCCACCAGTCTGACTATTACTAAATTTTAACAAAAAAGATGTTTTTATTCAGATACTAGCACCAAGTCTACTCCAGGGACTTGGGATTCCAGAATACAGCACCCAGTCACCTCAGTCAGGGGTTTATAAAGGCAAAGAACACAAGGTTACATTCTGTCTAAACCAGTGGTTCTAAACCTTCCTAATGCTGTGACCCTTAATATATTTTTTGTTGCTACTTCATAACTGTAATTTTGCTACTGTTACGAATCATAATGTAAATATCTGACATGCATGATATCTGATATACAACCCCTATGAAAGAAAGGGTTGTTCAACTCCCCAAAGAGATGGAGACCCATAGGTTGAGAACCACTAGTCTAGGTGCAAGTAGAAGGTCCTCTCACACAAAGCAAGTATGTTTACAGAAGCAGAAAAAGCAGTAAAAATTTAACCCTTAACATCCTTTAACATTTGGTGGTCTAATTTTTCTTTAGATTTCTCTTAAGTACAGGGATTTGAAAATTTTAAACATAAAGTTAGCCATCACATTCCACTGTAGAACTGAGTGTTCCCAGAGGTCTGCTAGTTCATACCAACTTTGTTGTTGTTGTTTTTCTTTGGCCTGTGGATTGGGGCTGCCTTGAACCTAATTTCTATCAACAACAGAGAAAAAGTAGCTAACTTCAAATCCATTTACTTCTTCTCATTGTTGTCCAGGACCTCAGGTCTGTAGTTCATTCTTGTTTCCTATTCTTCTCATGTTCTAGCTGGAACATCCTATCTAGTTCTCTAAACCACAATTTTTTACTTATTCACATTAGTTTTACATGTATATTTATTATTGTCTTAGGGTTTTACTGCTATGAACAGACACCATGACCAAGGCAACTCTTATAAGGACAACATTTAATTGGGACTGGCTTACAAGAGGTTCAGTTCATTATCATCAAGGTGGAGCATGGTAGCATCCAGGAAGACATGGTGTAGGAGGAGCTCAGAGTTCTACATCTTGTTCTGAAGGCAAACAGGAGAAGACTGACTTCCACGCAGCTAGGACAGGGTCTTAAAACCCACACCTACAATGGCACACTTCCTCCAACTAGGCCACATCTATTCTAACAAGGCCATACCTCCTAATAGTGCCACCCCCTGGGCCAAGCATATTCAAACCACCACACTTATTTTTTGTTTAAATATACATTAACACAAAAGTTGTGTGTATTATGGAACATACGGTGACATTTCAGTACACATACACAGTGATTAGATGAGGACAGCTGGTACATCATCTCATTAAGGCTGTATATAATGTGTAGATACCACATAGTTTATTCAATCAATTGTAGATTCTAGAAATTCTGGGCTGATTACTGTATTTTTGCTGTAAGATTTCTCCTTAAACTTTATTTTTAAATTATTGAACTGCAGAACTTAGTGGCATAGGCACCAGAATCCCAGCTACTCATGAGACAGAGGCAGGAAGATCTTGAAATCAGGTCCAGCCTATACAACACAATAAGTCTAGCTCAAAAGAAAACAAGTTATACACTCACACAGAGTCCCAAAAATAATACATGGAAATTTTGGCTAACTCACCAAGTTTCACTCAGTGGTGACATTTATTTACTTACACACACATACCTTCCCTCTCACCTCCTCCATTTCCCTTCAGAAAAGAGTGGGCTTCCCAGTGATATCAACTGAACATGGCATAACAAGAAGCAATAAGACTAGGCACAATCCCTTATATCAAGGCTGGATGAGGCAACCCTGTAAGAGGAAAAGGATCCCAAGAGCAGGCAAAAGAGTCAGAGACACCCCACTCCCAGTGTTAGGAGTCTCACAAGAGCACTAAGCTAACAACCATAACATGCATGCAGAGGACCTAGCTCAGACCCGTACTGGCTCCATGATTGCTGCTTCAGTCTCTGTGAGACTCTGAGAGCCCTGCTTAGCTGATTCTGAGGGCTGTGTTCTCATGGTGTCCAGACCCCTCAGGCTCCTACAATCCTTCCTCCTTCTCTTCCACAAGGTTCCCCAAGCTCGTCCTAATGTTTGACTGTGGGCCTCTGCATCTACACCTACCGGTTGCTGGATGAAGCCTCTCTAATGATGAGAGAATATGGAGCAAGGGGAACACTCCTCTTTTGCTGGTAGGAGTGCAAACTTCTACAACTACTGTGACAATATTTTCATCAGAAAAGATGGGAACCTTTCACCCAGAAATCTGGTTAAAGTCTCCACAGGCTAAGAGTAGAGAATTTCAACACAACTAACAAAAATCATAGAATATTTCCTACACAAAGACAGTATTCCTGACTTTTAAAGATATTACAAATAAGAATACTAAAGAAGCAGATGATCATGTGGAACCCCAAATCATCTATAATCTTGGAGTAAACTTACTCTTTTCCTAATATAAACCCATAAAGAATCTTGCAAATAATATTATTAGCCATGTTTACAGTCAAATTTCTGCCTTAGTTTCTTTGTGCATTAGTCTAATGAGGAGTCCTTTGACTCTTGTAATAAATGGCTTAACCTCATCCACCTATAATTCTGTTCAGTGTTCCCCAGAATCCACCCTGTATTCTCATTTACTGAAAGAAAAATATTTCTTAGAAGCTCTTTAAACAATATCACTTCAGGGGCCATCAAAAATTTACAAATACACTTATGCACACACACGCAACCCCCCCCCACACACCACCCGTCTAGTGTTAAGACATGTAAGTATTTCTCTCTCTTGAAGAGCCCATGCCTATATGCCTATATTTTGAGTGTATACCACCCTCTTTCTAAGCATCTTTTTCTCCCCGATTTATGCCCAAGTTTACATCTGTATTAAAAGTGGTCCTCTTTTTTTTTTTTTTTAATGAACTCTAACTCAACTTGAAATTCTTGTCCTTAGTGAAGAATTCCAGCTTCACTTGGCAGCTCAGTTTCTGTTCCTGTTTCTGTTCCATGCTGCTGCTAAGAGTACAGCACTGCTAGGCTACAGACCCTCAGCTTCTAGATTTTATACACGCACTCTTCTGTGAGTGTGTGGTTTATGAAGTAGATCTCATGTGTAGACTTGTGCAACAGCGCCACTAACAGGCTGTAAAATGTTCCTGTCTCTAAGTGGAATTTTGCTGTACCCTTTGAAGTACTATTGATCTTCCTCATCCCTGACGGGCAATCACTAATCTTCTCTCCTGTCTGTATCGCTTTGTTACTTTGATGTTATTATATACATGGAAACATGTGACGTTTTCCACTATGCTGTTATTTTATATGGAACTAAACTTTATTTTTAAAAGACAAAGCTGTAGCCAAGCTTTTATATAATTCATGTCTTAGGATTAAGCAATGACTCTTCAGTATAATTAATCTGCTTATACTGGGAGTTAAGGAAGTTCTAATATTTTGCCCTTGTAAAAAAAGGCATAGAATTCAAATCATAACTGGGATTCTCAGTGACTCAGTGCTATCTCTTGCACAATAGGGATCTGGTCAGTTTTAAGATAAAATCCCTCCACACATGCTGCCCTTGATTCCTTAATCACCATGATTCATCAGTCCATGCAATGAGCCAGCTAGCTGCTGCAGCACTTGCATTTTTCTGTCTTTGGATGTTTTGATGTAGCCCTCTGAACCCCATTCAGGACCCCAGCTGCTGTTGACAAGCAAGTGGTTGCCATCCTTTGAATTTGCTCGTTCAGCTGTAACCAACCGCAGAACATCATGACCTAGATCCTTGCTGCTCTAGGCTGGATCATAATAAATGCCTGACTTGTTGAATTGAAAGGATGCACTGCCTGTATCAATAGCAACAGTGATGGGCCCCATGGTTGCCCCTGCCATCGTGAATGGCCCTTTCCCATTGGGGAATGTTCCAAATCCAGTGCCATTAAGCACAGGAAACTTGGGTCTGTCTTCATAAATTTTATCCTTTCCTTCAGGTGGCTGGAAATCCTCTGCATTCTGGCCTCTGTTTTCTTTAATATACATTTAATAGTTTTCTTGTTACTGTAGCAATCACCTGACAAAAACAACTTAAAGAAAAAAAGAGTTTATTTAGGCTCACAGTTCCAGAGTACAGTCCACTCACGTACTGAAGACATTGTAGCAGGAGTGAGAGACCCCTGGTCACATTGTATCTGCAGTCAGGGAGCAGAGAGTAAATGGGAAGTGAGCCGGGATGTAAAACTTCAGAGCATATCCACAGTGATGCACTTGTTCCAACAAAGCTCCCCCACTCAGGGTTCCATGTCTTCCCAAACAGAGCCACCCACTGGGGATCAACCACTCAAACACAGGAGCCTATGGATGGCATTTCACATTCAAAGCCCAATAATGAAAGGTGTGACGTGCTATTCCACCACTGAACCCCTGAATGACTTCCCCAAAACAACCCATGAGGTCCTGCTTTCTCCACAGATCAGTCTGCCAGTTCTAAAAGCCCAACAACCCCACTTCTTGATTCATCACAGTAGTAACGCAGCTTGTCTTCAGTTATGATCTTGAAAGCCATTTGTCACCCAACTCCGATCTTTAATCAGTTTGGGAGATGGTGAGCAACAGTCAGGCGGTGAGCAACAGTCAGGGAGGAGGTACCTCAGACCCAAAAGGTGAAGATTAAGTAGGGGAGCATTGAGAGGCCCCAGCAGGAAAAAAGTCTAAATGACAAAACATAGGAAGGGGGGTCCCATGGGGGTTTTGTAAGCAAAAGCTAATTGAGGCATAGAATTTTTCTGAGCTGTCATATCTAAGGAGACAGGTAGAGATTCCAAGAATGATCAAGAAGAAATAGTAGAAGGAATACCCATACAGATTGCACAGTAGTAAGCCATCCTGTTTAGGTTTGAGAAGAGACTTTTGTAGTGGCCCAGCAAATTCTGGTAAAACTGAACAATTAGATCCTGTAAACAATAAAATGAGATAGTTGAAGGACTCTCCTGTGGTAAGCACAGTTCTGGCAGGCCTTGCTCTTCTCTCTCATTCCCTCTGCCTTGCTTTCAAAAATAGATTACATTTCTAAAAGAAGCACCAAGGTCCCATATTTGTCCACTTCCTCCTCCTGAGGCTGGTTACCAAGGTCCAGCTATCCAAGTAGTGAAGTCTGGCAATCAGAAGTCCCCTTCAGCTCACCTAATTAACATGTCTAATCGAAATTCAACACCTCATTCTAACATGGGGTTTCCCATCTTTTGTAAACTGCCATTTGCCTATGGGCCATGTCTGTCTCCTCTCTATCCAGAGACAGTTCTTTGTCCCCTGTCCCCCTCTCCCCTTTCCTTTGATCCCTTCTCTTTCTCCCTTGTCTTCTGCCTCCTGTGTTTGTCTCTTATTCCCTCATCTCTGTTCCCTTGTGCTGAGAACTTGGTCCTGGGGGTTCTGAGCTGATACTTTTCTAACAATACAAGTTAGCATTACCTGTGGTTCATTAAGGGTGACAGTGATGGACCAATGGCCCCTGGGCCCTATCAGTCAGTAACAACCAATCCTAGGAAACTTACCAAGCTCTGGTCTCATGATTAGGAACTTGTGGGGACAGGGCCAGGATTGGGAGTCTCTCTGAATACAGTAAGATTTCCGGTGAGCTTTTTCCCAGTAAAGGGAACGGGGGTGGGGGCGGGGGCAGTGCAGCAGCCATGAACTGGGGTGAGCTCTTTCCCAGTGACCCAAGTGAGTGTAGAAAATGTCACCCCTTTGTCTGAGTTACCCTACAGTCTGCCCTGGAATAAGGGTGCTGCTAGCATTTGGGGTTTAACCTGACCTCATTTGAGATTTTGAGTCTTACGGTCTTTCTGTTATTAAAGACCTTGAAGGTTACTTTTATGTCTGAGCAGTGTGGAGGGAGTCTGTCCTCTAATCCTTGAGACTTTTTTCTAATATTTGGTGCTGATTGAAAAGGGTAAAGTTATAATCTTCCTTTCATCGCCGTCCAAGGTGAGATTTGCATATTTAGTCTGCATTATTTCTGATAAGCTGGAGAAAAAATAAGGCCAGATTTTCCTCAGCACCCTGGGTGCCTCTTTGGTTTTATCATAATTTAGCGACTTAAGAGTCTCCTTTTCCATTCCTGTCAGGAGGCGAGGATCACAAAGCCCTGGGAGATAACCTGAATTGAGTTGGGAAAAGGGTCAGTTGGTGGGGTCGCCACAACACCAGCTGAGTTATGCTCCTCCCTGAGCATGAAGAGACAGTGTGATGCTCTCCAGGCGACTCACTGTCTTCAGGCAATAAAGTGACAGTAATAGTGACACAGGTGTCATTCTAGGTGATGTCAAAGTAGGGAGCACAGGAGTCTGATAGCACCCCCGAGAGACAGACAGGGAAAGACAGACAATAAACAACTTTCCATACTCCTGGCTTCTTCACCTAAGACAAAGACTCATAATGCTTCTTTTCCCACCTTCTTGCTGCTGACTGGACCAAGCATATGCTAGACTGGCTCATCTGGGCCGTGAGCCAATCAGCCAGTTCTCCTTCATACAAGATGCCAACCCCAAATGGGAGAGGAACTCACTACAGGCCACCAAAACCTCTAACAAATGCAAGCCCTCTGGGGTAACAGGTTCTAGTTTCTGGATTCATTTCCCACATGTGGATGCCCGTGTCTTTGTGTGCTGTACATGTGTGTGTTCCTGTGGACACCTGTCTCTTTGTGTAAGGTATATGTGTGTGTTCCTGTGGACACCTGTCTCTTTGTGTTAGGTATATGTGTGTACTCCTCTACATTGAATAAAACTTGGTTGCTGGTTGTGACAGAAACGTTTTCTGGCCTTTAAGCTTTAATCAGCAGAGAAAATGAATCAGACTCAGGACCTCTAGGCTACATAATTGGGGGTCGGGGGTTGTCTGAGATCTCCTTTGAGGGTGACCAAGTCATTGAGGTCCACATAAACCAAGCCAAATTGTGATAGGAGGGTGACTGTTGAGTTGTCCAGGGATTCCCCTTTAATCCCAGAATGGGGTACTCACCACCATCACCAAGGAGAGCATTGTGAAATCTGCAGGTTGGTAATTGTTTCTCCCTTTTCTCCGACAGGGAGCACCCTCTTTGGATGATTTTAGCTCTAAAATTTGTGCATCAGAGACCAAGAGAATGTTTTCATATAGCTCTGGCTGAAATACCATACTGGCAACCTCCCGCTGGGACCTTTGGGGGCGTTAATTACTGGCAACTGGCTCTAGAGAGCCTTCTTCTGGATCTGATCTTTATTCCCACTGAGACTCGGTTTTTCCACCTTTACCTTGTTAATCATAGTCAGTGACCATTGAGTGGGATTCAGTCAGCGATTTATCTTATCTGTGTGTCTATCGCTTATCTTAATCAGGATGAAAGGAGCTTTTAACAAAGGAGTTAAAACTAAGAATTCTTTAAGCAGACTGAGCTATTTTGCTGATCTAGATGCTATCTTCCCCTTAACGAGCAACTTGCGACTAGAGACCACATAGCTCCCCCTTCTGGCCTAAATGTGGAATGACTTGAATCACAATTCTGGGGAAACTGACCGTGGAAACTGAGATGGTTCAGAGAGAATACTCTCATATGGTATTGACTCATCTGTACCATTCCCAAGTACAAAAATCAACTCAAAATGGATCAAAGACATTAATGTAAGATCTGAAACTTTAAAGCTACTAGAAGAAATATAAGGAAAAAATACTTCAAGATACAAGTATGGAAAAGAACGGGCCAAATAAGACTCTCATAGGCTAGAAATGAAAGATGGATGCAGTGAAATCTAAAAGTTTCGGCGCTGTAAAGGGGAGACGGCTTACAAAATGGGAGAAAATATTTGCTAACTATTCATCTGATGAGGGACTAAATGTCACAAAACACAAAGAACTTTTTAAAAATCCAATAAACAGACGAAAAAAAAGGTTCTCAAAAGAAATATAACAGGCATTAAATATCTGAAACAATGTTAACTATCCTTAGCCACGAGGGACATGCAAACCAAAGCTACAATGAGAGTTCATCTTACGCTGGAAACATGGTTACTGCAACGAGGAAACATGGCTACTGCAACGAAAGCAACGGAGGATTGTCAAGGATGTGGAGAATTTGTTGTAGGATTGGAAATTAGTGCAGCCACAATGGAAATCAGTAAGGAATCATCTCAAAATGTTGAAGATAAAACTATTGAGTCTGCAACTTCCCCTGACTTGAACCTGCCCCAAGACCCTTACAGAGGGATACCGCCAGGCCTCCAGGGCGAGAGTCTTCTGGCAGCTCTGAGATCAATTCCGATGATGAGGGCGATGAGAACCTGCAAGACACAGAATCTTCTGAGGACAAGAAATTAGATGACGACAAGAAGGATATCAATTACTAGCAATAACGATGATGAAGACCTGACCCCAGAGCAGAAGGCTGAGTGTGAGAAGGAACGGAGGATGGCCAATAACGCCCTGAGTGCCTGAGGGTCCCGCGACATCAATGAGGCTTTCAAGGAGCTTGGCCGCATGGTGCAGCTCCACCTAAAGAGTGACAAGCCGCAGACCAAGCTCCTGATTCTCCACCAGGCCGTGGCTGTCATTCTCAGCCTGGAGCAGCAAGTGCGAGAAAGGAATCTGAACCCGAAAGCTGCCTGTCTGAAAAGAAGGGAGGAAGAGAAGGTGTCCTCAGAGCCTCCCCTGCTCTCCTTGGCTGGCCTGCACCTTGAGATGGGAGACACAGCGAATCACACGGGACAGATGTGAAAGGGTCCAAGTTGCCACTTTGCTTCATTAAAACAAGAGATCACTTCCTTAACAGCTGTGTTATCCTAAACCCACATAAACACTGCTCCTTAACCCTGTTTTTTTTGTAATATAAGACAAGTTTGAGTAGTTATGAATTGCAGACGCAAGAGGTTTCAGCATTCCCAATTATCCAATAAAAAGAAAAACAAACAAAAAAATGAAAGAGAGAGAGAGAGAGAGAGAGAGGAAAAAAGAAAGAAAGAAAGAAAGAGAGAGAGAAAGAAAGAAAGAAAGAAAAAAGAAAGAAAGAAAGAAAGAAAGAAAGAAAGAAAGAAAGAAAGAAAGAAAGAAAGAAAGAAAGAAAGAAAGAAAAAGCTGGAGAGATGACTCAGCGATTAAGAGCATCGACTGCTCTTCCGAAGGTCCTGAGTTCAAATCCCAGCAACCACATGCTGTCTCACAACCATCTGTAACGAGATCTGACTCCCTCTCTGGAGTGTCTGAAGACAGCTACAGTGTACTTACATATAATAAAATAAATCTTTAAAAAAAAAAGAAAGAAAAAATGCAACTTGAGGGATGACTTCTTTAATGTATCACTCTGAATGTGCGAAGCGGTATGTACATGCTGACACTCAGCCCAGAGATTGAACGGCAACCCTTCCACACTGTGGAGCAATGCATTTGTGCCTAAACTTCTTTTGGAAAAAAATATAATTAATTTGTAAGTCTGAAAAAAATATTTAAACAAAATTTGTAAACTTGTAATAATGGAAAAGTGTACTTCTGAAGAAAACGACATGAACTTTTTTTGTTGGTATTCAAGTCAGCTAGTGTTTCTAATTACTGGATATTGAATAGGGGGAGCCCGACTGCCCTCCTAACAAAACCAGCAAACGTCCTGATGGCAACGAAATAATGACATTAGCCATTCCTTAGGGTAGGAGGGACAGATGGATGTTACAGACCTATGACAAACATATGTGTGTGTGTGTGTGTGTATTAAAAATTTAGTGACTATGGTAAAAAAAAAAGATGAAACTGTCTTATGATCCACTTGGAGGTGTGCACCAAGAGGAATCAACGGCAGCATCTCACGGAGACATCCGCACATGCGTGTTTAATGCAGTATTTTTCACACCAGTCAAGTTACGGACTCAGCTCAAACATCCGTCAACAGATGATGGATGAGGATGCCTGTGTACACAACAGGGTACCAATTAGCCCCAGAGAAGAAAATGGTGTTATCTTCAGGAAAATAGATGTAACTGGAGATTGCCATATTCAATGCAATTATCCAGGACCAGAAATACAAATATCACATTAAAAAATCATTTGTGAAATCTAGACTTAAAATTGTAACACTTGTAATCAGGAGTGGGTAGTGCTGGGAGAAGATTATTTGGGAAGAAGGGACCAGCGGGAAGGAGCTTAGGAGAGGCTGATGAGGGATAGACACGATCAGAGTATACTGTATCATGGATGAGAATGTTTTAAGGAGGGCCATCATTTTGTACAATGCATTTATGCTAGTAATCAGTAAGGCTAATGAAAAATTTTAAAGATGATAAAAAACAAAACACATCTGTTTGGGGGTCACTGTGGGTGCTTAAAGCTGGGGAGCTACACTTCCCCAGCTGCTAGGACACAGTTAGCCCCCCCCCCGTCATTTCCCAACATTGTCCAGTGTACCGTGCGATTGTGAATCAACTCTAGGGGGTCAGTTTGAGTGTTGGAGGACACAGGAGGCCTCTTGCCTTTTATCTCAGCAGAGACCTTTGTCAATAAGACCTTTTATTCAAAGGCCAGATGGCTTCCATCCCAGGGCTTGAGGATTTGGAGCTGGCCAAGTAACAAGAGGAACTCTGGGAGCTTGTCTTCAACGCTCAGAGGGGTTTTCTGGGGCAGGGGAGGGGGAACATGGAACTCAGCTGTCAGTCACTACTGAGGTCAGGGTGTGCTTTGTCTAAGTTATAAGCCAGCAGGTTTCCAGGGTTTGTCTCGCCCCCGGGTAGACTCAGTTTTACAAGCAACATTTGATTCCATTTTTAATGTCTCTACCTTGTTGGACATGTAGTCACCATTTGTCCATCACTACATATGAGACACAGGCTCATAATTTAACACCACAACCAAGAGCAAGTTGGGGAGGAAAGGGTTTACCTGGCTTGTACTTCCACATCATTGTTCATCATTGAGGGAAGCCAGGACAGGAACTTGGAGACTTGGAGGTGGGAGCTGATGCAAACACTATGGTGGTGGTAGTGGTAATAATGCATCTGTGTGTGTGTGTGTGTGTGTGTGTGTGTGTGTGTGTGTGCGCGCTGCTTATTGACTTGCTCTCCATGGCTTGCTCGCCTTGCCTCCTGATAGAACTCAGGCCACCTGCTCAAGAATGGCTTCACTCACACTGGGCTAGGCTGTCCCCCCATCAATCACTAAGAAAAAGACAGGCTTACCTACAGCCCAGTCTTGTGGAAGCATCTCCTCAGTTGGGGTTCCCTCCTCTCAGATGACTCTAGCCTGTGTCATAAGCACCAATATGTAGACAACTTCGAGCTGCCCCAGGGTTTTGGATTGTCTGTCTCCACTGCTGACAGAAGTTACTCAAATGGCCATTCATTTGTCCATCTAGACCTGCTATCCGTCCACCCCTCCATCTGTCTGGATCCAGTCCTACCCTTTGCCTCGATAGCCTTCACATTCTGTACCTCATTTGCATATCAGATTGAATCTGAGGCTCAGCTCATATCTGGCCTGGACTTGACTCAGCAACAGCACCTCCAGCAGAGAATCCTCACAGAGATTCCCCTTTGAATCTCTACTAGCTTTCTGCTTGCCTCCAGTCCAGCTTCTTTTAAACTCCTCTTTAACCCTTTATAGCTATCCTATAACCTACACACACACACACACACACACACACACACACACATTTTGTATAGTATGTACTCTAAGAATTAATTGGCAATTGAGATTGGAATAAAATAACCTGTGTTTTGCTTGGCTGGCTATCAACGGAAATTGGGACTATTTGGCAAACTAGAAGCCATAAAACTGATGTACTTTGTAAAGTTATGGCTGTCTAATCTGGCAGTGTGCACACACTGTGGAAAGACATAAGCCTATCTATGGTTTTGTCAGTGCATTCACAATCAGCGTGCTGGATGGCATCACCACTTGACACACTTCCGTGGGCATCTTCAGGTACTCACAGACAGCGTACCACAGAGAGCTCCAGGTTGCAGACGACTCCAGTCTGCTTTTTATCACCCGGCAAAGCATGACAGTTGTTGCTTCTTTAACGAAATCTCAACTGTTAGATTTTTGCCAATGAAAACTCCGGAGCCAGATGTTTAGGTGAAAGCCTGCTCTGAGAGGCAGAGAAAATGCCCAGCTGACATCCTCCTTAGTAACATCCAGAAACAATCCCCTCCCTTGGGCTGTCTCAAAAAGTCTCCTCCAAACCAAATGTCCTCCCTTCTATTTCCTGAGTGTGTGTGTGTGTGTGTGTGTGTGTGTGTGTGTGTGTGTGTGTGTATGTAGTTCTGTAAGGTCACATGCACATGTAATGACCAGGGATCAAGCTCACATGCCATTCTTCAGGAATCACACATTATTTTTTGTTTGTTTGTTTGCTTGCTTTTGAGACAGTAACTCCCATTGCCAGGAGTCAGGCTGGCTGGCAAGCCCAGATCCACCTATTTCCACCACCCGAGCACCGAGACTGTAAGCATATGCTACCTTAGCTGACATTTTCACATGGGTCCTGGAAACCTAAACAAAAAGGAAGCTATTATTTTACTATGATACTGTCTGACCCCAATACAAGCTGAGTGAGAGAATAATTGACCAATGATAAAATTGTAAACTCCAATGTCATCCTATACCTGTGTTTATTTTGTAAAATAATAATAATAGTAATAATAATAATAATCTGAAATGACTTGAGTATAGCCTGCATGACACTCTACTGACCTATATACAGGTCACATGATGCTCGACAGGGATAAGGCACCATACAGAAAGACAAAGGAGGAGACGAGGTCTTACTGGGGGCACCAGGAGTAAAACTTTCTGCCATACATATCTGCTGTCTACAGCCCACCACCTAGAGAGAGTGTTTGGGCCGGGGACAATTAGAGCCCATGCTGCCTTTCCATAGATTCTGCACTACAAGAAAAAAGATAGGTAGCTGCAGCAGACACTTGCCCTCCTGGTGGCTGAGTAAAACCTCCCCGCTATGCCAGCCTGGTGCTCCATCTTTTTTCTTTTTTCCGCCAAAGATGATTTGAAGTAGAAACTTAAGAGTTCTTTGGAAAGTCGTTCGGACGGTGTTTTGCTGGGGTAAACAGGTAAAGGAGCGTTTTCCTGAAGAGGACACAGGTGAAAGGCTAAGGCAGACTCCTGAAGGAACGTTTTGCTGATGTTCTGCTAAAGCAAGCACGTGAATGAAGGATTCTTTGCTAACAACATGCACGTATTGGTCCGCCTTACATGTGTAGTTGAGATCCATATGTTTAGACTCCATAGGTAGAAATGCTTCTTCTGGTGGTGTGCCGTGGCTTTTTTGGTGCCTCTGCACACTCGGGCTGATCGGCAGAATGATGTCAGCTGAGACAGAGGCTTGTGCTGAGGCAAGATCGGTGGAGGACACATGATGTTTGAGGAGTGTAAATAGGACTGGACAGACAGTGGCTGAGGCTGAACTAGGCTTGTTTATAGAGCTGGCTGTGCAACACTTGTTAGCCTCGTGTCTTCACTGATCTTTGCTTCGCTGAGAGAGGCACAGCCGAGAACTTCTGATGTTCCTGTTGGCCCTGTCCCTCCTGCTGACTGGAGTCAAGGCTGAGGCCTAGCTGTCTCTGCCACTGCTGCTGACTCGTGTTTGCTATCCCGACTCTACCGAACTGGACTGCTGGGGTATCTGTGAAGTGTTTACAAGCAGATTAAGCTGCCACTGCTGATCTGTGAACTGAACTGCTGAGTTCCAGACAACACAGATGGGAGTTGCTCCAAAGAACCATTTCTAGACAGGTCCACTTGGGAACCCATATTCTTTCTGTTCCATTACCTCTGCTGGGTGGTGGGCTACAAGAGAGGTTAAAGCAGCATTTAAGAACCATCATTAAAAATAACGATTGACAAATAATTAAAGTTATAATGATTACTAAAATTCACTACACCAAATAGCTACATTAGCCCAATATCTTCAATAATTCAGGTTCCTCAGGTGCTGAAGGCAGTCTTCTTGGTGTTAACTAAGAGACCAGAAAACCCACCCTTGCAGGACTGAAGAAACCCAAGACAAACTGACAGACAAACAGAACAGTCTTATGATCTCCCAAGACCTAACCCTGGTCCCTCAGCGGGAGAGATGGGAACATCTTACCTTGAATTAGCTGTGTCATGCATATTCCCATTTGCTTCTGTGTAATCATTTGTGTGCTATTCCATATTGTGACAGCGTGGAATGAAGCTCAGTTTGTCTCTGAAATTCCTTAAAATAACTGAGTAGAAAACTCATGGCTGTTTCAACACTTTTTTCACTATGTGTTGAGATGGTGGTGATGGGATGATAATGGTGGTGATGAAGATGATGATGATGAGATGATGATGGTGGTGATGATGAATATGATGTTGTATTGAAATACCCACTTTGATGTTGCTTCATCAACTTGATAACCTTCGGTCACCTAAGGAAATAATCTGAATGAGGACATGTCTACACTGAACTGTTCTGTGGGTGTGTCTGGGGTAGAGTGTCTTGATTGCCTCAGTCAGTATGGGAAACACCTTCAGGAAGTATCCCCTTTGCTAACGTGGCCCTCTAGAGAACCCTGACTAATATTCCTACCTTAAAAGTATGTGTGTGCCTACTGTGTGAATGTGTCTAGGACTATTAAAAAGCCTTGTAAGCACATACTTAGAAAAGGCTGTTAAGCCGGGCGGTGGTGGCGCACGCCTTTAATCCCAGCACTTGGGAGGCAGAGGCAGGAGGATTTCTGAGTTCGAGGCCAGCCTGGTCTACAAAGTGAGTTCCAGGACAGCCAGGGCTACACAGAGAAACCCTGTCTCGAAAAACCAAAAAAAAAAAAAAAAAAAAAAAAAAAAAAAAAGAAATGGCTGTTAAATGTATCTTTGAATCTATTAAATATTTCCTAAAAATCTCAAACATTGTTTATATAAAACATCATTTATTGGGGTCATAAGATGAAAAGTTTCACAAGTTTATAAAATTTGATAGTGAATAAAGAGATTTTAATAAGGATTTCTTCATTATTTTCAATTTTTCAAAACAAATTCTTAAAAATTATTAACCTTCTCTCATTTATGTAATAATAATGGATAACAAAAATAATAGGTCATAAAACTGCTTTATGTCATTTGGGATGCCTCTGTGTAATGTACATTGTAATCCCTTGCTTAGAAAATTGCTATGGATTTCTTTTTCAAAAATATTTTTAATAGACAAATATTCAGTGTGAGGATTTGTTTGTTTGTTTGTTTGAGACAGAATTTCTATGTGTAGCCCTGGCTATCCTGGAACTTACTTTGTAGACCAGGCTGGCCTTGAACTCACAGAGATCCACCTGCGTCTGCCTCTTGAGTCCTGGGGATAAAGGTATTTACCACCACTGCCTATGGGGTGGAGGCTAGAAAAATGCCTCATATTTGCTACAGCCTGTGGAGTATTTTCTTAATTAGTGACTAGAGGGGAAAAACCCAGCCCATTGTGGATGGTTCTATTCTTGGTAGTCCTGAGTTCTACAAGAAAGCAGTCTGAGCAAGTCATGAGGAGCAAGCCAGTAGGCAGCACCCCTCCATGGCCTTCACAACAGCTCCTGCCTCCAGGTTCCAGCCCTGTTTGAGTTCCTGTCCTGACTTCTTTGGATAATGAACAGTTATGTGGAAGCATAAACCAAATAAACTCTTTCCTACCTGAGATGATTTGGCCATGGTATTTCATCACAACAAGAGTGACCCTGCCTGGGACAGCTGTAATATACATAATCTGATAGATACATATGTGTGTCAAGTATCCCTGGTAAATTTCCTTCCATGGTGGATATAACAGGAGAAGCAATAACGACAAACAGTAGCACTAAAGCCTAAGTAAGCTCATTCCACATGTTATTAAGTAGCAAGCTAGTAATAATGGGTATATTAGAAATTATCTATTACCTAAGAAATTTTAATGTTTACCGTTAAAAGATAAAACTGTTGCCTGTCTGCCTGTGTTTTCCTCTTTCAAAAGTTTTTGTTTGTTTGTTTGTTTGTTTGGAGATTTTTATCTTGCCAACTTAAACAAACAAAAGTCCATTAAATTCCACGCTGTTAGTGCCTGCTCAGCCAAATGAAAGCCTTATAAATAATCAGGTTAGGCTTCATATTTTTAGGTGCTGGTCACAGTGATGCATGATTTTAATCACCTTTAATCCCAGCACCCATAAGACAGAGGTAGGTGGATCTCTGTGAATTCAAGGCCAGTCTTTTCTACAGGGTGTTACCAGACAGCCCTAGCTGTGTAGTGGGATCCTATCTCCAAAACAAACAAAATTTTAAATACAAATCTTGGATTAAGAAGTGTTATTAATTGTGGTTATTGTGAAGAGCATTGTTTTCCCTGATTTCTTTCTCAGCCTGTTTGTCATTTGCATATAGAAGGACTACTGATTTTTCTTTTGAGTTAATATTATATCCAGCCACTCTGCTAAAGGTGTGTATTAGGAGTTGTCTGCTAGAATTTTTGGGTCACTTATATATACTATCTTATCATCTGCAAATAACAATACTTTGATGTCTAAAGCCAGGTTACTAAGGAAGGTGGTGAGGTATGGCATGGGCGATTAGCATCAATGCTGACAGCAGCTGACAGGGGTAGGGGCACTGATAGCCTCAGGCAATGTACGGAATCAGCACTTGTAGTGCTGATGGGAGCAAAACTTAATTACCTGGGGCCAATAAGAATGCCAGGCAAGAAACTGTAAACTCTTTTAACCCTTAAGATGCTATCGAGAAAGAAAAGGAGAGAGAAAGTCGTGTACACACACACACACACACACACACACACACACACACACAGGCATTTGGTGGACAGCCACACTTTTTTTTCCCCTCAGCCTTTTTATACCTTCTTAGACAAAAGTTCTTTATAAAATTACCTCACAGATAAAATGTTACACAAAAGGGAGTTACAAAAGGATGTCAATAGTAAGTTCAAAGCAGTGTTTCATTATATAAGCTCATTATAAGTTCAAAGCAACAGTTTCACATGGCCTGGCTTTATCATGGTGCGCACCTGTGACCTCATCCTTGAATCTCACCTAGAATGATTTTTTTTCTTGATCACAAATCTGTTCCAAACCTATTTTTCTTCCTAGTGCAGTTTATAAAAGCTCATTGTACTCCATATCATGTAGCCTTTACTTATGATTCTATGAAGAGAGGGCACATTCTATTTTTGATTCTAACTTTATTACATCTTTCTGTCAAAGCAACTAAACCCATTTCTTCCTAAAATTATTTGAATCAAATCAGGAATTCTATAAAGTCCTTAATTTATCTAAACATTATTATATGAAAGTATATCTTCATATTGATCTTCAGGAAATTTGCCAATGCCCAGGAATCATCAGGCTGTGTAATAGTGGCAGGAGAGGCATATAAGCAGTGAGGAGGAATCCTGAGATGAAGTCTCTGAGGCCCTTGCCTCCCAGAGCATTCATGGCAGCCATGCAAAACAGTGAGCCATCTCCAGAAAACTCACTTGCTTGCCATAGGCTTTCTTCCATGGCTTGTGCCACTTTGATTTCTTCCTTTCCCACCTGTATCCCCTTGATCAGTTGTCCTATTGCTCTGGCTAGAACTTCAAGAATTATATTGAATAGATATGGAGAAAGTGAACAGCCTTGGCTTGTTTCTGATTTTAGTAGAATTGCTTTGAGATTCTCTCTATTCAATTTGATGTTGGCTAAAGATTTTAAATTGCCCTTTAAAAAAAATGTTTATGTATGCCCCTGGTATCCCTGATCTCTCCAAGACTTTTATCATGAAGGGGTGTTGGATTTTGTCAAAGTCTTTTCAGCAACTAATGAGATGATTATGTGTTTCTTTTTTCTTTTAGTTTGTTTATATAGTAGATTACATTGACAGATTTTTATATGTTGAACCATCTCTGCATCTCTGGGATGAAGCCTACTTAATCATGATAGATGATCTTTTAAAGATGTTCTTGGATTTGGTTTGTGTATTTTAATGAGTTTTTTGTTTTGCTTTGTTTTGTTTTTTTGCATCAATGTTCATGAGGGAAACTGGTCTGTAATTCTCTTCCTTTGTTGAATCTTTGTGTGATTTGGGTATCAGGGTAACCATGGCCTCATGGCAATGTCCCTCCTGTTTTTATTTTGTAGAATAATTTGAGGAGTATTGGTATTAGCTACTTGCAAGATGAGCTGGAGTAAAGGTGGCACAGAAAATGTGGGAATAGCCAACCAATGGCTGGTTCAGCTGAGATCCATGCCAAGAAAGGAAACCTATGCCTGATACTGCCTGGAGCACCAGGAACCGAAGGCTGAATAGCCCACAGATCTAGGATAGAACCAAGCAGGACTGACAAAAAAAATCTAGAAATATTTCCTAATAATATTCTCCTATACTCACAGCCTAGCATAATCATCATCAGAGAGGCTTCATCAAGCAAGTAATAGGAACAGATGCAGAGACCCACAGCCAAACATTAGGCGGAGCTTGGGAAATTCTGAGGAAAAGAAGGAGGAAGGATTGTAGGAGCCAGAATGGTCAAGGATTCCACAAGAAAACAGCCCACAGAGTCAACTAACTAGAGCCCTTAGGGTCTCAGAGAGACTGAACCAACAATCAGAGAACCTGTATGGGACTGACCTAGGTCCTGTGCATATATGTTATGGTGTGTAGCTTGGTCTTCTTGCAAAACTCCCAACAGAGGGAGTAAGGGGCTGTGTCTGACTCTTTTGCCTACTTTTTGGACCTTTTCCCTATTTGGGTTGCCTCATCCAGCCTTGATATGAGGGTATTTGCCTAGTCTTATCGTAACTTTGTAAATGCCATGTTTGGTTGATGCCTTTGGGAGGCCTGCTCTTTTCTGAAGGCAAACAGGGGAGGAATGGATCTGGGAGAGAAGGGAAGTAGGGTGAGAGGACTGAGAGGGGAGGAGAGAGGAAATTGCAGTAACATGTAATATGTAAGAAAAGAATAAATAAAAAGAAAAATGATACAGAGAAAAAGAGGAGAGAAGAGAGACATACAGATATATAGAAAGACAGAGACAGACATATGTGTGTGTGTATATATATATATATATATATATAGAGAGAGAGAGAGAGAGAGAGAGAGAGAAAGAGAGACAGACAGACAGAGATAGTGAGAGAACAATAACAATAACATAAAAATGCAGGTGAGTGGTGGTTCTGGGAGAAGTTGGGGGAGGATATGAATAAGATCAATCATCAAAGAATTAATAAAAATATTATTTTTGAAAAAAACATTCTATTAAGATATGATATAGAGACAGCCTTACATAACACTGACAAGTGAGACCAAATCTTTGTCATTTTTTAAAACCTCGATAAGACTGTTTATATGTGTACTGTTTATGTTGCAAGTGTTTTTATGTTTACATAGTACGAAAATGGCTTATGAGTAATTTCCAAATTAGCCCAAGTTCTTAGTGTAATTAAAGTTTTAAAATGAAACAACAATCAGACAAGCAGGCTTAGTCAAGATGTTATTGGCTGATCATTGTCTCAGCCCTGACTCCACAAGTGATCTAAGACACTCTTGGTTGGGAAATAAACAGATGAAGACTTAAGTCCAGTTCCAGGGTTCAAACTTCCTCCTCACTGCCAATTTTCTTCGTGGGGAGATGATTTTATAGGTTCTGTTATTCCTACAGTCTGAAAATTTGGGACTGAGTTTAATTAAGAAACTGAGTTTTAAGTAGGTTTTATTTTTAAAATATCTGTCTCCATGAAGTTTTATCTTAGTGTTATGTAACAGCTAAAAAATTTAAAGTTTATTTGTTTTTCAGTATTGACATAAATAACCTGGTCTTGAGTACAACTTGGAGGTCAATGCTAACGTGGACAGAGACCCAGTGTTTTGGCTCCTACCCTAAGTCAACTAGATCCCAGCAGACTATGAGGTATCTCTCAAAGCATCCCACAGCTTTGACAAATCATCTTTCTTCTTGACCAGAAAACCACAGAGCCCCAGATGGAAGACCTTATCCAGTGTACAGTTCTATGAAGAAGAAAGTCAACACATGGGGACATGCCCCCATGCTTCCAATGGAAGCAGCATGGTCAGAAAGACCTTGAATCGTTCTAAGAGATGGCACAGTTGGTAAAAGAAAGATTAAAGCAGACAAAGGCTCTTCCCCAGCCCAAGTGACCCAGGGGATGAGATCCTCAACTGACCTTAACAGAAAAAAGAGGGTAATTTTTGTTATAGTACAAAATAAAAGGCTAAATTTTAAAAAGGCCTTATATAAGCCTTTCAGTCAAATCCTGCATATGAGTTACTGCTATCCTGGATACAGTAGTCACAGATCTCCTTTGAACTACTATACAAAGATAGGGTCTATCTATATGAGTATTTGCTGATGAATTTATATGAATTTTTCAGTAGTTTTAATCTTTCTTCATGACTTAATGTTTTTATTATTGCTCTTTTGACATCATTTGTACCCAATGGTTATGACATTACACAATATCCCCTTTCATCTTTCCCACTATCAATCAAAATTCTTCTTATAGATGTTCCCTTGTATCTCACTATATTCTTAATCTCTCTCTTCTTCTTCTTCTTCTTCCTCTCTCTCTCTCTCTCTCTCTCTCTCTCTCTCTCTCTCTCTCTCTCTCTCTCACTCTGTCTCTCCCCCTGTGTGTGTGTTTTAATTTCCCTTGAGCTATTAAAACCTCAATTGAAAAAATGTCTTTATAAGATTGAACTGTAGGCAATGCTGCAGGACATCTTTTAAATTAGTGATTGATGCAGGAGGGCCCAGCCCACTGTGGGTAGTATCTCCTCTGAGCTGGTGGTCCTGGGTTCTCTAAGAAAGCAGGCTGAGCAAGCCATGAGGAGCAAACCAGTAAGCAGCACCCCTCCATGACTCCTGCTTCCAGGTTTTTATCCTGCTTGAGTTCCTGGCCTCACTGGTTTTGATGATGAACTGTGAGTGAGATAAACTCTTTCCTCCCCAAGTTGCTTTTGGTCATAGTGTTTTGTTAAAGCCATAGTAACCCTGACTAAGATTAGGGTAGAAGGGGAGACCCCGGAGAGTAACATGTTTTGAAAGCCCTTTGCCTAACTGGGTTTCATTCAACTGAAAGCCCATGATCAAAAAAGGGCCCATGATGCATAAACTTGGGAGAAGTTTACATTCTACCACTCTTTTTTTGCATGCTTGAACCCGGCCACCTCCAAACTCATCTGTATTCCTGTCACCATTCACATCTGTGTAGTTCATTGTAAAGGGACTCCAGCAGCTGTGCTATAGACTCAAACCCACACCTATGGCAAGGGGGTAACGTTTGTGAGTCAGTTCTCTGTTTCCACCAGAGACAGAACTCATCAACAGCAGGTACCAACACTCGGACCTGTAGGGCTGGCCCCAGAAAGTGTTCTTAAGGAGCAAAACTGCCTTCTCTTTGTCCTGGTTGTCTTCTTGGCAGCTACGACAAACAGATGGCTGCTGGGAAAGAGTTATCTCTGCCACCAGGCAGAAGTTATAAATTAAAGATGTCAGAATCAGAGAATAGAAGAAACCTCAATCACTTAAGATATTGGAGCTTTTAATAAGACAATGTGGCTATTACACTGGTGTGATGATTAATTTTATGAATAACTTGGCAAAGACACAGTGCCAAGATAATTGGTAAGATATTTTTATGGATGTTTCAGGAAAGGAGGTTCTTATGAGATTAATATTAAAACAGATGATTTTAAGCAAACAAAAAAGGCAGCATATTATTTTTCTTATTGCTTTGATAAAGCTCTTGACAAAAGCAACCACAGGAGGGAATGCTGGAACCCAGGAGTCACCCCACAAACCACACAGATCTCAGTCAGACAGGGATGGTTAATTGAACACACATCCTAAGCCTGATCAATCAGGGCTGTGGCTCAGAATTTGGGGGCTGAGGCTACCACCATGGACATTTTTCTATGTCAGCTTACAAGGGCTAAAACCGCAAAACCACAATGAGTTCATACGCAGATGCTAGTAGTGCTGCCTGGTGGTCGGCCCTGACTCAAGCCATTTTAGACATAACAGTTCACACTGACCTTTAACTTAGTGGGTTCTATATGAAGCTTATAATTGTAGAATTTCTTAAGATCAACAAATCTCATAACATACAGAACATAACAGGATATGTAATCATCATGACCTTGCTCTGAGTCAAGTTATTTTTCTGTGTAAATGATTGGCAGGCATATTACAGCAACAATATGAAATAGCTGGCAGGCTCTGCTAGGGGGCAGGCCTCAACAGGAGGAATGAGGGGAGGAAGGAGGGAGGGGGAGGGAGGGAGAGAGTCTGTTTTTGTAGCATCACTGTTGGAAGAGATATAGTGACCACACAAGAAAGGCATGTCAGTGGTAGGTGGTCATGTTGCACCCACAGTTTGGAGGACAGAGGCGAGTGTTTGTTGCAAGTCACCTTTTACTTTTATTTTTTATTCATCTCAGGTTCTCAGACCACATTCAGAATGGGTCTTGCCTCCTCAATTAACCCTCTCTGGGGACACTCTTACATACTCAGAGCCATGTATTCCGAGGTGATCAAATCAGTCAAGTTAACAGTGAAGCCTAACCATCACAGAAGGCTTCACCCAGTCAGTTGAAGACCTGGGTAAAGCAAAAGTTGATTTCTGTAAACAAGAAAAATCCTTTCTAGTAGGAGCCATTGGTCCTAGGTCTTGTATTTCAAATCAGCCTTCCCTTGGTTGCAAAGCCCTGCCCTGTACTGTTTGGATTCTCCAGACTGCATAATAATACAAATTCCTTAAAATATGTCTTCTACAGACACACACACACACACACACACACACTGTTAGACTGTTTCTTTGGAGAACCCTGAAGGATACATTAGATGGAAGGAACTGGGTGTGTATGTTACTCCCAAATTATACATTGAAATCCTAAACTCGAAGTGGGCTGGGTTGAGATGGGAAGCCTCTGGGAGTAGTTACGGTATGAAGGTGGAGACTCGTGAATTCATGTCTTTATAAAATAGGACCAGGCAAGGTCCTGTGTCGTTACTGTTTGAGAACATTTGAGATGACTTTTTCTGTAAGTCAGAGTCCTCACCAGACACCAAATCTGCCTTTACCTTCTACTCCCTAGTCTCTGGTCCTGAGAAAATTAAATACCATGGCTTATAAAGCACCTGGTATGGGTTTCTTCTGACAGCTCCATAGAATGCGTACCAGGTACACAGCACTGTCCTTGGAACCCGTCACGAGGTGTCAGAGCTTTAGTGGGGGAGGGGGTGCTTGGCGAGACAGACCTAGTTCTGGTTTTTGCTTCTGATTCCAGCTCAGACACTGTGCTCTGAACTCTAGCGTTTGCAGCCCGGCTTTCCCCTTAAGTGGAGCCTTCAATTCCCTTTAATCGGCTTCAAGCTTGGACTCTCAGTAATGTCCCCAATCCCACCATGGTGTCTAGCTCCTTCCACTGTTTCTTGGCTACACATCTTAGGGCAGCTGCCAAAAGCCTCTCCCAGACTTACAGTGGCCTTAATCATTTATGTTTGGAAATCTTGATGAAGCCAGACTCCCTGTCAGGAAATGATCAAAGTCAGTAGAGTTGCTATCCCGCTCAATCTTTGCCAAGATCTCGCATCTTCCTTTGTGCCGCTTCCCTTTATTCTACCCTTGGAGACACAGTCCTCCCTCCTTCTCCTCTCCAAATATGCTGATTAGATGGTGAACATTGCTCTTTTTCCATACAGCAGATCAAAGTCAGAGCCTCACACTTGCCAGGCAGGGTTCTTCCACTGAGCAGCACCCCACCCTGACTCACTTTCATAAACACTCAGAGTCATTTTTCTTAAGTTCAGATATTGACAATTCCTCTATGTTCTTGCCCTGTGAATAATCACACCCAGATCACCTTTGGCATACATGGCCTTTATCACAGGTATGTGTGTTCCCTGTGTTCCTAGCTTTTCCGTGACTGTGTCATAAAGGATGCTTGATTTTGTCATAGGTCTTTTCTACATCTATTGAGATGACGGTATTATTCCTGCTTTTGAGTTCATTTATGTGAAATATATTTATTGATTTGCGTATGGTTAACCATCACTCTGTCTATGGAATGGAGACTGTAATTGTTTAGGAAAAACAATCTTTTGTTGTGATCCTAATCTTCTTTTGCAAGTATTTTATTGAGAGATTTGTTCATCACGGAGAGTAGTCTATGACTTCCTTTTTTTTTCTGCTATCTTTATCTGGTTTGAGTAATACTGGGTTTGTAAATGCATTTCATGCCAGTCATTTATTTTCTGCTTCACAGAATAATTTGAGTAATACTGATGTTGGCTCTTCTCTGAACATTTTTTTTTTAAGTTGGGGGGATTTTGTTTTTTTTTTTTATTTGCTTGTCTTTAAAAGTTCACATGTTGTTTACAGATCAGCATATAATAAAATAATTTTTAAAGTCAACAGACAGCCAGTGTACAAAGTTAATCTGGAGTCACATACCTTTTCAGTGGGTTGAAACCTGCTTGTTCTCCAAGCAGATGTGATTCATGGCCTGAGAAGACTTTAATTCCTTATTTGATAACAGGTGAACAAAACTGATAATGGAAAAATGCTAAGTGGTACATGAAAGCACACAGGAGAGAGACCATTTGATCTAGAGGAAGGAGAGTATCAAAGTTAGGGGGCAGAAGAGGGTGGTGGGACGGGGAATATGTGCAAGCTATAAAGATACATGCGTATGAAAGCCTTAATTTTGCATGATACATTTTTAAAGTAATAAAAAACACTAAGTGGTTAATAAATGCTATGTATGTGTAGTTGGCAAGGCACTCTGTTAATCAAACTAAGATCAGTAAAAAGTTATACAAAATTTCCTGGAGTGTCCTATGGGGTTCACAGTGACCCAGTATTTCCACATGCGGGTCTTGAAGAGGATCAGGAAGTATATGTTGCCATAGAAATGGCCAATGAGCACCTTGCAGAATGCATCCCAGTGGATCTAGTAGTTGAAGTGTAGGTGGTAGACGGTAAGATCTACACAGGGAAACAGCTGACAGGAGCTCTACTAGGCCAGGTCGGCCAGGGAAATCAAGGTCAGGTGGGTAGTGGTTGCTCAGAAAAGGGAGATTCAGAGGGCCATACTGTTTCTGGGCAAACCAGTATGATGGTGTAGACAACCGGAAGAAAGCCAGTAGTGAAAACTGATACAGAAAACTCATCAAAGAGGATGCCTCCACTCAGCAGCCACATTCCAACTCCACATCTTTGCAGCAGCCCCAATCCCAGACTGGTTTATAATCTACCATCACTGGTTCAAAACTTGGAGAGCACTGTGCCCGTTGATTTAATTTTGACAGGTGATATGCATCTAGCAGTTAAAATGTTTCTCTTAGATTTTCCAACTTAGTAAAGCAAAGGATTTCTTGGGTATTTCCTTATAATTTTCTAATTTATTGGTATTTTTAATATCTCAATTTTCATATCTAAGTTTATTAATTTTGGCTTTCTTATTCTTTTGGTTTGTTTGGCTAAGGATGTATCGATCTAATTTAACTTTTCAAAGAATCTTCATTTCATGATTCTTGGTATTGTTTTTCATTTTTTTATTTCATATTGGGTTCAGTTTGTTCTTGCTTTTCCAAGGCTTTAACATACACCATTAAGTTATTTGTTTGGGTTTCTTTGATTCTTTTTTTTTTTTTAATGTAGATACTTAGAACTATAGGCTTTGCTCTTAGGACTGCACAGATTCTGGCCTGCTGTGTAATCATTTACACTCAGTTCTAGGAAGTTTTAAGTTTTAATTCTCGGCTTCTTCAGCAACATACTTGCCATCCAATAGTGTGATGTTACTCGGCATCTGCATCTGTGTTTTCTCTGGTTTCTCATTAATATCTGCCCTCACTCCACTGTGGTCAGACAGATAAGGTATTATTTCAATTTTCCTATATCTGGGAAGACTTATTTTGTGTTCTAAGACACATTCTACTTTGGAGAAAGCTCATGGGCTCCTGTGAAAGTATATTGTTTAGTGTTTGGGCAGAAAGTTATGAAAGTGTCTATTATAGCCTCTTATTATTATCTAATCCAACGTTTCTCTGTTTACTTTTCTGTTTAGAAAATCAAGATATGGGCAGCTAAAGCCTCCCACCTTACCGTGTTAGGTTTCACCTACTAGTATTTGTTTTATGAAATCGGGTGAAACTGTTTGGTGCACATATGTAATGGGTTGTTCATTAAAGAGTATGAAGTGATGCCGGGCGGTGGTGGCGCACGCCTTTAATCCTAGCACTTGGGAGGCAGAGGCAGGTGGATTTCTTAGTTCGAGGCCAGCCTGGTCTACAAAGCGAGTTCCAGGACAGCCAGGGCTGTACAGAGAAACCCTGTCTCGAAAAACCAAACAAAACAAAAAAAAAAAAAAGAGTATGAAGTGGTCGTCCTTAAACTCCTTTTAGAATAGCTGTGCCTGTTTGTTTCCTAGCTTCTATATGCTTGGAATACATTTTAAAATCCTTTACCCGAAGGTGATATATGCATTTGATGGTGAGGTGTGTTTCTCAGAGGCAGCAAAAAAGATGGATTCTGTTGTCCAATCAAATCTGCTAGTCTGTGTCTTTCCATTGGGGGAACTTGTACCAATAATAATTAGAGTTGTTATGGAAAGATGTGTATTTATTGTTGACACTTTCCTGCTCTTGTGGTGTTTTCTCAGATGTCTTTCTGTTACTGTCCTGGCTTTGTTTGGTTTTCCTTCCCCTGTAGCCTCTTAAATGTGTGTATCCTTCTCAGTATACCACATTCCTTCCAGTGCTCTCTATAGAGATGTCTTAGTTGTCGTAAATTCCTTTGATCTGTTCTTATCATGGAAAATATTTATTTATCCTCCAATTATGATGGAGTGTCTTGCTAGGTATAACATCCTGATTGCCATTTGTGGTCACTGAGAACTTGAAAAGCCATCGTTGCAAGCTTCCTGGCATTAAGAGTTTCTATCAGATAATTAGCTTTTATGCAAGACTTGACCCTCCTCACTCTTGTTTTTAATGTGCTTTCCTTATTCCGCGTTCTTAGGGTTTTAGCTACAATATGCTGTGAAGAGTTTCTTTTTTCCTTGTTCTGTCTATCATACATTTCGTCTGTGTCCTGTACTGGATGGGGATCGCTTCCTCTAGATCTGAGAATTTTTCTTCTCAACCCCAAAGTCCTAGCTCATTCGTTTTTAAAAATCTCTCATTGACCTTGACTGAACATTCAATTTTTTGGAGGCCTGATGTTCTATTTTCCATGTGGTTTGTTCTGTAACTAAGGCTTCCTTCCTACTGAACTCTTTCCTGAGGGGCTTGTGTATTTCAGCTCTGTTCATTTCATTTTTATTTGTTTATTTTATTTCATCTTACTCTGACTTTCCCCTCTACAAGTCTCTCTGTGTGTTTGATTCTACTTTCACATCTTGATGTGGCTTTTTTCTGTCATTCAGATATTTGTTTTTGTTTTCTCGGGGTACATTCATGTCTATTATGAGTTTTGAACACATTTATAGTTGTTCTTTTGAACTCTTTTTCTGGAAGTTCTTCTGAGTGGTCCTCATTAGAGGCCATTGCTGTGGCACTGGTAATTTTTGGAGGAGACATGTTGCTTTGGATTTTGTGTTGTTTATATTTATGAACCAAGGCTTACATATCTGGAGTTAAATTTATTGGTTGGATTTTTCGTTTTCTGTCTTTTAAAAATTTTTTTTGAAAGTTTCACATATGCGTTGCCTTACTCTTCTTTTGCCTTGAAGAGACACCAAGACTAAGGCAACTCTTATAGAGGAAAGCATTTAGTTGGGGCTGGTTTACAGTTTTAGAGAGTTAGTCCATTATCATCATGGCAGGGATGGTGCTGGAGAAGTAGCTGAGTGCTACATCCTAAACCACAGACAGCAGCAGAGAGAGGGACATTCAGCCTGGCATGAACTTTTAAAACCTCAAAGCCCACCCCCAGAAACACACCTCTTCCAACAAGAATATACCTACCCCAACAAAGCCATATATCCTAAGTCTTCCAAACAGTCCATCAACTAGAGACTAAGCATGCAAATATGTGAGTCTGTTGGAGATATGTTTATTCAAACCAACATGTGCATACAATATATCTTGATCATATCCACCTCTCATTTCTCCCCCTAACAACCCTCCTTCCCTCAGGATCCTTCCTTCATAGCTCGTTGTTGTTGTTGCTGCTGCTGCTGCTGCTGCTGTTTTAAATCAAGTCAGTCATGAAGAATCTGTGAAGCTTATCTTGGACCCTTCCATGGAGAAGCAAACATGGTAGCCACTTTGAATTTGTGTGAACTCAGGCAGGGCTGGGGGGCAGGAGCAGGATGGCAGTGACTGAGTTACTATGGGGTGGCTGGACTAGGGACATGGAGATAACATTTTAAGAATCTTAACTGGTCCTGGTTCCATCGTAAACCTTCTCTTGTCCCAGATTACTGGATCAGGGTCAAGTCCCATCCTGGCTTGAAGGTCTTTATATAATCTCTATGGAAAGCATAGTACAAAATCCAGAATTTTCTGAGACTCTGATATAATGACCAGCACCATATATATAAAACAGCATGCAAAAACAGCAGGTTTTGTACATACCGATAATGAACTTGCCAAGAAAGAATATTTTAAAAGTCACACTAGCCTAAAGAATTCAAATACACAGGACCTAACAAACAAACCTAACCAAACAAACACTTAACAGTGAAAACTAAAACCCAGAAAAAAGAAATTGAATAAGATACGGGGAGTAGAAAGACTCCACATCCATGAATATGCAGAATAAATATTGTGAAAATGGATGTACTCCTAAAACAATCTACTGATTTAATGCACCCTTAATCAAAATACTACTAATAATTTCTTTACAGATATAGGGAATAGCCACATAACTCATATAGAAACATCCCAAATAGCTGAAACAATCCCGACAGAGAGAGCTGTGTTAGAAGCATCAAAAGACTTGGTTTTAAATTACTCTGCACAGTCATGGTAACAAAAACTGTACAGTACTGACTGAAACAGCCACACAGATCCAAGGAGAAGAGCAGAAGACCCAGAAGGAGCATCACAGCTGAAGACACCTGACTTTGGCACAAACTTCCTAAATAGGACTCCAACATCTCCAGAAATTAAAGCAAGAATTGGTGTGCGGATCTGCATGAAATTAAAAACAGATTATACATAGCAAAAAAAAAAAATAACAGAATGGGCAGACAGCCTTCAGAATGGGAGAAAACATTCACTATGGGATCAATATATATAATATAAAAATAACTAAAAACATAAAAACAAATATTAAAAAATCCAAATCAACCAGTAGGCAGGTGAATGAATTGAGCAGTCAGTTTCCAAAGAAGTGCAGTGCCTAAGAAATCATATAAAATATTAAACATTCATAACTAGCAGGGAATTATAAGCCAAAGTTGCAATAAGATTCCATCCTGTACCTATCGATGACTGGTGATGACAAGGCAGGAAAAGAGGGACTTGTACACCATTGATGAGATTGTGGATTAGTGAAGCCACGTGGAAACCCGTAGGAAACTTCCCCCAAAACTAAACTAGAATGACCTTGTGAGCCAGCTGTGCCTCTCCTAAGTCTATACCCAAGAGACCCTGAGCCTGTACACCAGAGAGATTCCTACAAACCTATGTTGCAACACAACTCACAAAAGGCAAGTCATAGAATCAGCATACAGAGTTTTATTCATCCACAAAGAATAAAATTATATCTTTTTTTAAAAATTGATTAATCATTTTGTTGGTTTACATTTCAAATATTATCCCCCTTCTTGGTCTCCCTTCCATAAATCTTTATTTTACAGTTTCTTTTTCTTTTTAAGTTGATATTCAATCTTATAACGAACATATATTTATTATAATTATAGGTATATCTTCCCTTTGACCTCACATGTGTTATAAATTCATCAAGTACACAAAAGGTGTACACATACAATAGTTGTATTACTTTTATAACAGCAAAAATGTCAGGAGCCATAATGGGACAAGCTAGATACTAGCAGGTGATAATCCTGAAATGGCCTGTTTCCGATTATTATATAAGCTGTAACAGATGAGCCCTTATTAAGCAAGGCTGTAAGGGATTCATTTTAGGAAAGATTCCTGCTGTTAATATGCTTTTCCTGTTATTATTAAACATACATTATATCAATAAGTAATAGCACACCCCTTTGGAGCAGATCTCTGCAGATCCACGAAGATGTACTATCTTGTAGTGATGCTATGTAGATAAATAGATGACTTTAAGTTTTAATGATGATTCTATAAGAATTCCTAAAATTGTATCTGTGATTATTAAGCTCTTTTATAGTGGGACTGCTATCAGGTCCTTTTCTGATAGTCAAAACTGCAATGAGAACTCTGCCAGTCTCCCCAGTGTCACCAATTAATTGCTCTTAGATGGCAACCAGACTTTCTCCTACTCAGAGCACGTTCCAAGAGGTTGTAAAACAATTAACCATAAAAAGGTCATAAAAAGGGAACAAACGATTTATTATAGGTGTGTAAACATTTATTTATAGGCAATTTATTATAGGCGTGTAAACATTCTCTGTTGTAAATTTCTATTTCAATTTATGATTTGATTTTTTGTGTAAACCTGAGATAAGCTTTGTAACATGTGATCATGTATTCTGAAAGATGTATAATTTCTGAAGACAAAGAAGAGAGCAGAAGATTTTTTGTCTTTCCCCACTTAGAAGAATTTTCCCTCCCCCTTGCCCCCCCGCGCCCCCCCCGCTTAGCATCTTTCCAATTTTACCCTTAGATAGCTTTCATAGGAAACTTTTAACAACTTAGCAATAAATGCTATAATAACTTTTCTAAATGTTCCTTTTCTTCCTGTGACTTCCAACTAGCAGGCTGAAAGCTAGAGTTCCTGCTGAGACAGCACAAAGGCCACATTGCTTAATTCCCCCCCCCACACCCCTCCACCCTCCACACCCCCCCCTTAGGCTACAGATGTTAATCACCTAAGCCAACAGTCTTTTACCCTCAGAAAGAGCAAGAAAGTTTTTAGGACTTTTTAGAAGTTATCATCAGCATTTCATCTAGAAAGCCCTAAGTCCCTCAGACTTTAAAGCCATCACCACCAGAGTTCTACTCTGGGTCCCGCCCCCCCGCCCCCCCCCCACTTCTCTCTCCCAGTTGGGAGGCTTCTGGCACAAAAACTTGCTAATAGCTCACAAATAATAAATTATTATATATCCACATAATAAACTTCCATAAAACTACTAAAATTAATATAGGTCATTACCTACAGGCATGGTAAATTGGCTAAAACTTTTTTATTATATTCAACACAATATATATTTTATACCAATCATAAAAATGATGGACATGTTATTAAATGAACATAAATAGATAAAATCTTTTTGTTTGTTTGTTTTGATTTGTTTTTAGTAGAACTTAAAATCTTGGCTCTTACTGTGGTACAAAACCAAAATAAGAACAATTTTTAGACATTGGAGTTCATTGTAATAAGGCTGTACTTCAATGTCCTTCACATCACCAGGTAAGCTAAGAGTTGACAGTTCTGCTGCGCCAAGGAATGAATTGTAAGCACAATTACTTGGATACAGATTTCCTGCTATGGCTAAAGCTATTTGACTTGAGTGATTGTCAACATTCTCAGCCCACAGGAACAACAGGTTACATTCATTTAAGAAATGGTGTGTGTATTAAGATGGTCTAGCCATGAAGTCATTCACCAATTGTTTCAATGAACAATGGTTCTGCTTGGAGGGTAAGATTCTGGTTCATTGGCTGTGATGATTTTGAAAGGCATTCATCTCAGAAAAAGAGTAACTTATAAGGTCCTCTTCTTCAAAATTGATACAATAATATAAACATCAAGCAAAACATTCAGTTTCACTCTTTATTGTTCGTTTACAAGCCACCTCCCAAATTAATTGTCTATGTTTCTTTTGGCTGTATAGATAATTTTGGAATATATAAGCTGTTCTAAAAACCATAGTATAGTGTAAAAAATCAAATAAACAATCCTACTAATAGAGAGGCTGAGAACAGAGAAGCGTGATTTCAAGACCATTCTGTAGTACACAGCAAGACACTGTCATGTACAAACAAGCAGAATGTGTATAAGGATTGTACAATATTGGACCTATTTCTCCAATTACCAATTTAGAGAGACGACTGGATGACAGCCAACAGATTTCTAATTCCTCAAATTTTTGAATTTCAATCAATTAGGATATCTTGGGGCCATGATCACAGACCAAAGGAACACTACCACTCAAGTCAAGTGTAGTGAATGAGTGTGAATTTATAGGAACCTGGGTGTACTGGCTGGTTTTCTGTGTCAACTTGACACAAGTTGGAGTTATCACAGAAAAAGGAGCCTTAGGTGAGGAAATGCCTCCATGAGCTGTAAGGCATTTTCTCAATTAGTGATCAAGGAGGGTGGGCCCCTTGTAGGTGGTACCATCTCTGGACTGGTAGTCTTGGGTTCTATAAGAAGGAAAGTTGAGTAAGTCAGGGGAAGCAAGCTAGTAAGTAACATCCCTCCATGGCTTCTACACCAGCTCCTGCTTCCTGACCTACTTGAGTTTCAGTCCTGACTTCCTTTGGTGATCAACTGCAATGTGGAAAGTGTAAGCTGAATAAACCTTTTCCTCCCCAACTTGCTTCTTGGTCATGATGTTCGTGCAGGAATAGAAACCTTGAGACAACGGGTGAGGAGTTACTTTCAAGCACATGGGTGACGAAGACAACTACATGACCAGAGAGTTTACCACAACATAGGTGATGAATCATGAAAACAATATTTTTCTAGAGCTTCTTGAACAGCATCTTGGCCAGTGGGAAAGTCTCACTCCAGGAGCTTTTACTATTTATGTAGGTGGTCTTGTGAACCTTGTAAGTTTCAGGAACATTCTGAGTCTTATGAGTTTTATTTTCATCTTCATCCTTATTTTATCCTACATTATAACTGACAGGTGACTCCAAAACAAAGTTTGAAGATTTCAAATAGGAATCTTCAAAAGGTTTAATCAGCTCCACAAGTGAATTGGGGGATGGAGCCATTTCTCCTTCTGCCAGTAACATAGGTGTCATCCCTTTTGAGGTGATGGAGACAAGAACATTCAATATCTGCCATATAAAACATGGTTAACTCACCAGAAACTTCATATTACTGAGGTCCTGTGGGAAACCCAAACCCTCAGTCCCACCCCAGAGATGTCGAATCAAAATCCATCTTTGAGCAAGTTCTACAGGACATTTGTGAAGTACCAATCACTTCATCTTGATGATTTTTATCCCTTTCATCAACCATTCATCCAAAGATGCGTTCAGAACATGTTTATAGAGTATCCATTCTTATAATTCATCATATCAGGTACAGGTACAGCAGGGACCATGAGGTGACATTGCAATGACTCTCACGGAGCTCGTGATTTGATAGAGAAGAGTTGACATTAAAAGGATTTGCTTTTGCATTTGGCACAGGAGTGACAGATAACAGCACAGTGGAAAGCAACACACATTTGCACAGGACCTTGAAGGGTGTGGGAAATTTGCATATTTAAAGAAGAGGGTGGACGTTGGGCTGTTTGAAGAAGTCTGAGCCAAGGGCTTGTGGGATACCCATGGGGTCAGTGCAGCAATTCAAGGGAAATAGAGGACAGGGCTAGACAGAGGGTCAGGATGACACAAAAGGGCAATCTGAGAACGCCAGCTCAGGGAGTTGGACTTTTGTAACTGGCAGAAGCTGTAAAGAAACTCAAGGAATAGATGCTTAAGAAAATGTGGCCCCTGGAAGTGATGCAGGTGTGACTGCTGTGTCTCATGTGTGCCACTAGGTGGCAGAGAAGAGAGAGGCTGTGTCTATGCTCAGCATTCTGATCTATGGACATCCAGCTGATTAGTACCCTAACGCTCCCTGAAAAAAGTGAGCCCAAGAGGACCACCAGCCCCAACTGCTCCTGGGACCAGGAGCAAGCAGAACACTAAGGGACCCTGCCTAGGACTGATGCTCTGTGTGGCCCGTGCTGCCGCTGGGGGGCGGGGCGGGGCATCCTGGAATTCTGTGTGAAGAGACAGGAACAAGAGACCCTGTCCAACAGGGTGGGTGGTGAGGATTGATGCTCAAAAGTTGTCCTCTGATTTCCATATATGTGCAGTGACATGTGCATGTACACACACACACTTTGTTTTTTGTTTTTGTAGAAAGAAAAAATTAAGAAAAAATTAGTCTTCTCTCTGGGCATGGGGACTTGCATCTATAATGACGCTCTGGAGGGCAGAGCCAGGCAGAAGGAGAGTTTGAGGGCAGCCTAGGTGGCATCTCACAGTCCTGTCTCAAAACAGCAAGACCAACAAGATCTATTTTCTCCACTGTGAGCTGAGAACACCAGTCTCTGCCTACCCTGCTGTGTTGCGTACTACCTTAGTAGGGTGAGGGTCAAAGACAGCCAGGGCATAAATGACTGAGACCCGCTGTTCTGCAAATATGACTCTCCAGCCCTAAGGACCTGCCACTGCCTTCTCCCAAATGGCCACTAGGGGGGAGTCTGCCTTAGGTTAGCTGTTCATCCCAGCCATGCAAGCATGAAAACAGCCCACTTGTTTCATGGAAAGAAAGCTTTCCCCCCAGTGTCCTAACCCACGTCTCTATTCAAGACCCTTCCCATTTTCATGCACCCTTCCCAGACCTTCGGAAGCAAGGTGTTCACGCTCTGTAGCCCCAGGGATCCTGGGGTCGCCTACAGGGCTACTCAAAGCTAAGATCACAGCCCCCGCGCCCCTGAGCGTTCGCGCCTGTGAGGGACCAGAGATCTTCCAGTGCAAAGGTTTGGGTCCGAAACTTCCCCAGACCTTGAATCGGAATAACCCAGGACAGGTTGGGGCCTGCCTTTCAAACAAGACCCCGCCCCCAGCAGTGCACACTAAAGATAGGAAATTCTTTCTTTACATACAAACCAACAAGTGGCATTAAAATATGGTAGGTGACGAGTTCCTGGCACCGGAGGCATTCAAGCAGAAGTATGGAGCACACAAGCACCACGCTTACTGAATGCCCTCTCGCTGTCTGTCAGCACAGGAACCTCCTTTTATTGCGGACAGTGAGACGGGTGCAGGCAGAGAAAACGTGATTGGCCAGAACTGCTGGAGTTTCCTGGCTGAGATTCTTTATCTAGACCCGAAGCTCTTCTGGGTCTGCTCCTGTATGTATGTGGTGACACGTGTCTGAGCCTTCCCCGGGTCTAGAGTGGACTGAGGGTCCACGTTAATGAACCGGTGCCGACCAGCATTAAAAATAGTTGGGAGTTCTACACTGGCGGCTGGACCAGCAGACCATATACCCAGCCTGGACCCCTCAGTCTTGGCACCATGGAGAGGCTGGAGCTGAGCTCTTCTGGCTGCTGGGATTTTCAGGGAATGTGTGCCCAAGGCCAGGGAGATGCTGGTCAGAAAGAAGAGAATGTTTTCTCCTACGGTAGAAAGAGCCAACTTCCTAAAGTGGCCGAAGGCAAAGTCTCTGCTGCTCACAGAGACTTTTGTGGCAGGCAGAACAGGCCTGGGAGAGCAAAAAGAACAGGCCTTGGGGCAAAAGTCCATGACATCAGAAACGCTGTGGTCAACCTGGGACAGAGATGCCCAGTAAAAGTGACCTGGCTAACTAAGTGCAGAGAGAAGTGTGTGAGTCAGGTGTCCTTCCCCACCATCTTGCTATCATTTTATTTGTCTCATGTATGATGTGATATGTGCCTATGATGTAATATGTATACATGTACATTGCGTGATATGTACTCATGCACAGTTGTTGCCTCTCATATACATGATGTTTCTCTATCTCCTTACCTCTCTTGAATGTATTGAAGAAAATGCTACACATTTTAGTTTTCCAGGTAATCTTCAAAGCTGCTCGATGATGGTGCATGCCTTTAATCGGAGGAGAGACAGAGGCAGATGGATCTCTTTGAAGCCAGCCTGGTCTACAGAGTGAGTTCCAGGACAGCCAGAGCTACGAAGAGAAACCATGTATCAAAACAAAACAAAACAAAACCAAAATGAAACAAAAAACCCTAAACCAACCACAGCAACAAAAACAACAACAGAAAGGAATTTTTCTTCCTCCCCACCATAGAGACCAGGGTAACAGAAGCAGACATTTTGAAGCCTGCCGTCATTTACTTCTGGGAGCTTCCAGTGTGGCACAGCTGTCAGATGAGGGGAGCTGGGTGGGTTAGGTGTCTATGCACAGCCCTTCCTCAAGCAACAAAACCCCTCAAACTGTTTGTCAGTGACAGAAAAGTCAAAATGTTGACCATGGACCACAGTAAAACTGTCACTAAGTATGTCCACAGTCCTCATAAGATGGGTTTTCTTTTTGGGGAGAGCATTGGAACTTGAACTCAGGGCCTGGCACATAGAAAACGCCATAGCACTGAGTCATCCTTGAGCAGGTGTATAATGTGTGTGTGTGTGTGTGTCCTTGAGCAGGTGTATAATGTGTGTGTGTGTGTGTGTGTGTGTGTGTGTGTGTGTGTGGTTCCATGTGCACAGTCTGCTTCTTACATTTTTGTTTTGACACAGTGCCTCACTAGGTTGTCCTGACTGACCTTAAACTCACTTTCATATATTTCCTCCTTGGTCCCAGATGGAGGAGTGGATGAAATGACTTAAAACACACTTCAATTTCTCCTCACAGTGAAAGGACAATGCCAGGGAACTGGCAAGGAGGGACTGCAGTTGGCCAAGTCCTCCTCAGCATCTGGGGAGTGACAGAAAGGAGCCCTGCTCCCTACTCCCACAGACTCTGGGTGGAGCCTGGTGTCCCCTACTCCATACTTCACAAAAGTTGCCCCCGCACCTTGACCTTCCCTCTGCTGCCCAGCCCTTTCACATCCTTAAAGCTCAGAGAACCTCCCTCAGGCCTCACACATCATTCCTACCTGGGCGTTGTATCCTTACCTATCCACCCACTTGATTTTCCGGTGTCTAGCTTCAAACTACTTTAGTCATTTCTCAACAGATTGTACTGTACACCCATTGATGAGTCACCCCACTCTGCCCTCCCCATAGCTTCTGACAACCATCAGAACACTCTGTATGTACATGAATCCCCCTGTTCTGGATATCACATGTCTATGGGTCACATCACACAGGCCCTACTGTGTCTGGCTTCTTTCCCTGTGGGTACATTGGCAGGCTCACACACAGGGCAGCAGGGAATGACACCTCCATCATTTGTCTTATGCAGTAATAGTGTGTCGCCTGAGAAAGCTCTGCTCGTTCACTCATCTGTTGGGGACACTTGGGTCACCAGCCCTTTACTGACAATGAAGAAGCATGGTGGACACTGGCTGCAGAGCCTGCCATGTCCTCGCTTCCTGTCTCCGAGTCCCTGCCTACAGTGCAATTGCTGCGTCAGCCTTCCCAAAGACTACACCATTCTCCATTCCTACTGCTGCACAGGAAGGCTTGGAATTCTAGCCCCACAAGGCTGGACCAACCACACATCACAACAAGTGTTGTAGAGGGTTTATCACCAAGGCAATTTGCTGGCAAAGCGTCATGGAACCCTCTGTCCCCAAGGAATGAGGAGAAGTAAATCCTAATATGTAGGTTCTAGACTCCATGAGAGTTGGTTTCAGACTTTGTCCACAAGTTCCAGACCCAGCTCACAGGCAGCATTAGATGTATTGAGCACCAACCTTCTTAGACGCCTGGTCTGAGAGCAGAAAGGATGGAGGAATACAGCTGGATCATGTCAATACTCATGGATTGCATACAGTGGTCAGATTAGTGTCTCAACTGACAGGCACATCGTAATGGTTGGGACACTTGGCCACTGTCAATAGATGGTCCCTATTCCTATCATACTCCAAGGTTTTAATGGTATGGTATCTCAGTGCTCACTAGAGAAGGGAATCTTGTGTGTGTAATTCTCTGTTGTGGTGCAGCAGTTTTTGTGGTGCACAGCTCAGGGACTACGAGAGGAGGATGTGAAGTTGGTCAGATGACCAGAGAGAATATTTTAGGCTGCACCACAGAAGTTGTTAAAGCACTGTGGTTGCTTCCTTCCTGCTCCAGCCTATGACCACCACAGTAAACCGCTCCACAGGAGCTGTCCAAAATGGCGGCACCACAACATCTGTAGCCTGCAGCTGTCACAGGAGCTGCAGGAGCAGTCTACAGTGGTTCACCACTTTTCCTACCACAGTGGGAGCTGCCCCGCAGGAGCTGTCCACAGTGGTGCCACCTTTCCTATCTCAGCCTACTGCCAGCATGAGGAGCTATCTTTGGTGGCAAAACCTACTTTCCTGCTTCAGCCTACAGCTTTCATGAAACACCACTGCAGGAGCTGCCCCACAGGAGCTGTCCACAGTGGCTGCACCTCCTCTCCACCTGCTCCCCCCCCACCCTCTAGCAGTCCCACAGAGATGGCACTCAGCAAAAGCAGGCTGTGGTGAGGAGGGACTTCCCACCCTAATCCATGGTCCTGATGCAGGGAAAAAAGGTGAACAAAAAAAGTCACCAATGCCTGAGCAGGAAAACACACCAATCCCTGAGCAGGAAACGCACCAATCCATGAACAGGAAAACCCACCAATCCATGAGCACACTCAAGCTCAGGACTTGAAATCCCACCAATCCTCACTCTGGAAATCTCTGCCCTGAGAAACTCCACCCCCTCAGAAATCCTATATAAGCACTGCCCCTTGTCTGCTCCTGGGAGCAAAGGGCAGCAGCTATCTTTAAATTTGTCATTCCACAGCCTGGACCCTCCAATAAATCATGAGATTCCTGCCTGACATGACTCTCCCATTGGAAGAAGCCAAGAAAAAAAAGAAGCGATGAAGAGAAGGAGTGGGGCTGAGGCCCCTGAGCCCCTCAGCTCAGGTAGGGATCCCCTCCCCTGGCACTGCAGTGCTCTGCTGAGGAGGCTTCCTCTCAGAGCTGTGTGGTTCCTGGGCTCCCATGACTCAGGATGCCCTTCCCTTGGACACTGTCCCAACTCACAACCGTGTGATTCCTGGGATTCTGAGTCCCAGGACACCCTTCCATCTGAGCAGGAATACGTACACCTCTGACCTTAGAACAGAGCTCACGTGCTGGCCCCAGGCCCCTTTGGGTGCCCTCGTTCAAGCATCTAGAGTCTTGTTTTGTCATCCACCTGCTCACCACCACTGTGATGCCTCGGGAACAGACTCTTGGTGCAGGTTGGTTGTCCCTGTAGCATCAGGAAGGTTGGAATACCAGTGTCTAGCTGTGTGTCATGGGGAAATGACTAAGCTTCTCTGTGCCTCAGTGTCCTCATCCAGAAAGGGTCTCATAATAGCATGTAGGTCAGAGGGGCCATTGCGAGAATCACAGAGTATGAGTGGCAATCTCTATGTCCCTGTTGTCATTAGAGGCCACCCTCTACCAACAGGAGCTGAGGGAACACGGTTCCATTCAGTGCAGTTATGCGTTTATTGATCCTTTGCGCCTCCCTCTTTATTCTGGTTGGTGATGTTCATGTTTTGTGTGAGGTTGGTCAGCTGGGAACTAAAAGAAAGGCTACTTTGCTCTAAGTAGGAGTGCCAGGGTGAGAGGAGCTGGTCTGACCCACAGGCCCCATGCAGCTGCAGAAGTGAGGGCTCTGACTCTGCCTGCTGTGGACAAGGTGAGAAGATCCTGCAAGAGGCAGTGCCTGGAGGCAGAGCCTGGAGAAGGGGAAGAGTGAGGCAGACTGGGCGCCACGTGGTCCCAGACGCTGCTGACAGACACGGGGCAGCGAGTTTTCCTTTTGGTCCGTATGGGCTGGCCTGCAAGCTTGCACAGTCCCCTCAAGACAGCAAAACTGAAGGGAGACATAACCAGAGCCCAAATTGGGACTGAGCCTACTTGATGGGGCCCAGGCTTTTGGGTTGAAGCAGATGTAGGGAGAGAGCAGGGGCAGGCGGGTAAGACGGATTTCAGGTTCAGGAACATGAGCTGGTGCTGCCCAGAAGTCTGGGAGCACGGCACCGACTACCACAGGTCTCTGTGCATGAGGCTGTTACACAGTTAGTCACTGTCTAACCCAGGCGTGCCATGGCCAATCAGAACACGGAAGCCAACATGCACCTGGAGACCCACAGACAAGCTCAATGCCTGGCTCCCGGGAAGAAGCGTCAACACTTGGGGAGTTCTAGTCTCATTTGGGATTGGATATCTTGGCCAAAAGGGGGGCAGTTTCAGTGTCTGTGTTAGAGATAATCATCAGGAAAGGCCGGTTGAAATATACAGTCCGCGGGTCCAGGTTTTCATATGCCAGGAATAATTTGACCCCTGCGGCAGCAGCTGCCTCTGTGCCTGTCTCAACCACATCGGCACAGCCTTGTGGACCACCTGTGGGGAGAGAAACACATCACTCACTGGAGACCAGGGAGGGAAGGAGAGGGGTCTGGAGAAGCAGTGAGCGCTGGCCTCACTGGTGGGGAATTTCTTTGCACCTTCCATGAGCTCTAACCTGGATTTCCAAGTCTCTACTCAGGATGTGAGATAAGGCATGCCGTCTGTCTGCTCAGTGTCTGAAACAGTACTGCCCCCAGACCACTAAAACAGGAAGACAGGAGTTGATAACAGGGTTTCCCTACAGGCAGCCTCCCAACAGCTCCACAGGGAACAGCCAGTGTGCTGGAAGTCAGTGCTCCAGCCTCCTTGGGCTATACACCAGCAACACACAGGGCACGGCTTCACATTCCCAGACAGTCACACCCTGCTGGTGCAGATCTGAGCTCAGGGCTCTCAGTAGGCACTGGGAGGACATTTAAGCGCCTTCAGGCCGTGCACCTAGGAATGTAGTATGAGGGTCGAAGGCATCTTCTCTCCTATTCCTAGAGTTTTCATCACGACTGCCATTGATCCCTTGCTGTTGTCTTTACTGCCACTATTCTCTGTGCTGGTCAAGAAGTACTGCCCCGGGCCTGGAGTGAAGAAGCTGAGACTGGACGTGCGTTGTCCTTGCAGTGGACTATGGGTGGCGCCTGGAGTGCAGCACAGGTCGGTGCCCATGGTGATCTAACACCAAGCATAGGTACTTCCCCACCATGGGCTCCTGGGTATGGTTATGTCCAGGGGGTAATGTAGGGATTGGCTGCATGCTCTCAGCAGGAGTATCTAGGGTGGCATTAAGCTCTCCCCAGCATGAGGGAAGCAGAAATGCAGGTGTTCTCACACATGTGCCAATCTCACATGTGCCAATCTCACATGTGCCAATCTCACACATGCCAATCCACCATGCCCACATGCACTTCCCCATCCACATTCAGGATCCAAGCTGAACCACCCCGTTTCTAGTCTTACCTGAGAGACTCTCGGGTCTTGGCCCCTGTGATTCCAGACAGATCAGCCTGTGTGGGGAAGACGCCCCTGATGCCCAGCTGTGGGATGTCGTCCTCCAGGCTGTAGTCAGTGGAGATGGAGAACTTGGGCAGGTGGAGTTCATTTATCATCCTGAGAATGAAAGAGAAACGAAGAGTCCCTGGACTCTCCGGCTCCTTCAATCCATTGTGTCGCTGGGGCTCCTATCCACAGACAGCCCTCTAACTACAGGGAAGTCCATTTCCTGTTGGACCGTGAAAGGCAGTCTGTGTTCTGGTTGAGCTAGGTGTAAACCCCGGTGGCCCAGTAGAGAATTTTACGAGGGACGGAAGGTCTGTTTGCCCATGCTCCTAGACACTAGGCTCCTGATACTAGGCCCTCAACTCCATAATCCTGTGGCCATCAGTCACATAGGCCAATGACCCAAGCCCCTGGTATTCTGGCTGGACTCCACCCCTACAGTCACCTGGCTACAGCCAGGTATGCCCCGCCCCACAGTTACCTGGCAACAGCCAGGTAGCCTAGCCCACTATAAAAGGAGTTGCTTGGCCCCTCCTTCCTCTCTCACTCTCTTATCCTCTTACTCTCTTGTCCCTCTTTCTTGCCTCTTGCCCCCTTGTCCCCCCCTCTCCCCAATCCCCTCCCCCCTCTTTCCACATGGCCATGGCTGACCTCTACTTCTCTACCTTCACTCTTTCTCTCTACTTTTCTACAATAAAGCTGTAAAACCATGGACTGCCTCCTTTTGCCTGGACTCACCATGCTGGAGCAATGGAATAGACTCTCCCCTAAAGACCCACATCTAATTTCCTGCAGAAAGGTCTCCAGCCACAGCCAACAGACTGGACCAAGGGCTTGCTGGTGCAGGAAACTGTTCAGTACCCTTCTCCCCACGCCCTCTTCCCCTTTGGCCCTGGGGCTGACAAAGCAACCCCTGGGGCCCCCACTTTGTTCTCAACTCTTCAGAGGTGCGATGCCCGAGGCTGAAAACCACTGAGACTGCCCACTTTCCTCACGCCCCCCCCGGGGGCGGGGTCTGGAGGCCTTACACAGCTGATGCCCGTGGAGTCACGTGACAGTCTCCCATGATTGCTCACCCAGTGCTGGTGAGCTCTGGCAGGACACAGATTTTTTCCCCCACTCTCCCTTTCCCCATGGTCCCGCGCCCTACATCTTCCCACCCATACCTAGACAACTTGACTCTGCTCTTCCTAATGTATTAATTATCCATCAGTGCCTGAGAGTGTGTACAGTGCACAGGCAACCTGACTTGGTCCTAGCTGTTCCTTGACTGAGAATGCTTTCCTCCTAGATCCCCAAATGCAGTCCCTCCCTGTTATCCGACCCTCAGACATGACCTAACGGGACTTCCACTAAACAAAGCCGTTGTATCAGACTCCAGCTGTCCTTGTTCTCTGACACCTCCCCTCTCCACCTCACCACTTCTCACCTGTAATCAAATAAAGATTAACTGTATTAGCGTCCCCACACTTTCCCTTCCTCAACTACAACAAAGCCCACCAGGCTTTTCTTGAAATTTTGTGCTTTAGTCTCAGATATCTTCTTAGAGTAAATATCTAAGTCAAAGCTTGGCACATAGTAGGTCTTCAAGTCTTTGTTTTATTATATTCGACACAATATATATTTTTATGCCAATCATAAAAATGTTGAGCATGTTATTAAATGAACATAAATAGATAAAGTCTTTTTGTTTTGTTTGTTGTTTGTTTTGTTTAGTTTTTAGTAAAGCTTAAAATCTTGGCTCTTACTGTGGTACAAACCCCAAAATAAGAACAATTTTTGGACTTTGGAGTTCTTTGTTATAAGGCTGTACTTCAATGTGCAGTCAAGCTGTCTCTGTGATCCTGTGATTCTGGTTGTGTCTGAGCTCCTGGGAGTCAAGTTGCCTCTGGGACCCTGAGATCCTGGTGTGACCAAGCTCCTGGGATTGCGGGATCCTGGGATTCTGGGCACGTTAGAGCCTGGGAGTGGAACTTCCTCTGGGTGTTGTGGAACTGGCTGTGGAGTTTGCACCCAATGTCTGCTCAGGGCCCCAGCCCAGACAGACCCAAAATTATGTCTTTTTCAGGAAAGTGGGTGGGATCAGGGTTCATTATATCAAGCAAAATAAACCAGACTCAAGCAAATATTGCTTGCTTTCTTTTATAAATGGAAAATTGATTTATTAACTAAAAAACATGAAAATATAATAAGACAAGCAGTGTCCCTGGGGACTGGGGTGCAAAGGTGCTAGATCATCTCCAGCAACATCACTAGATGACCCCGTGGTGGTGAGCTTAGGTAGGCTTGTGTTGAGTTTTGATGCTGCCACTGTATGCTGTGACTTACAAGTGCACTTTAGTTTCCTCATGCAGAATGAGAAGCAGGAGACAGTACTGCCCGACTCAGAGGGATGTTCCAGAAATGGGGTTTGCCTCAAATAGAAAGTGCTCTCTTACATAACCCTTAGAAGGATCCACTGGAAATCCTGGACCTCAGGTTGCCTCATCCCCTGCCTCAGCTGGACCAGCCTCAGATATATGCTCCCAAACCCTCTTGGGCACTTTACCCATGTGGTGGAGGGATGCTGGGTGGTGGCCGCACGCAGCTAATTCTTACACTTGCCCGCTCTCTTGTACCCAGGTCTTGGGATAATACAAAGCAGAGGTCTCAATTCATGCAGTTCTAGGAGTGTCCACGAGGTGGCGCTGCTGCACCATCTCCGTGCCCTGCTCTTTCCTGTTTCAGGCTGTTTTGGTGTCCTCAGCCTGGGCTCACCCTTCTCCCAAAGAAAGCTACTCCATAGTTCCAGATTTTAGTGTAATAATGCCTTCTACTCCCGGTAATGTCTTCCTGTCTCCAGTTCCAAGTTTCTCCCTCTTACAAATTTAAATTGTAGTACGTACGTTTTAGAAAATTCTATTTTCTTTGTAGAAATCAGAGAATCAAATGGAAAAACAGACGGCAATTTCACATACAGAAGATTCATCACTGTTATTGTGTTGTGATCATCTTCCTATGCATTGCTTTTACTTGAGTACGTATTTTTTTTTTAAAAAATGCTATTATCGTGTCATGCTATTATAATTTACACTCTTCCTTGTCTAAAAGTATAGATTTATTCCACCGTGTCCCACTGTGATGTATCCCAGTTATCCAAGTGCATTTCACAGTCATTCTCGTTTTGTTCGCAATTTAGAACGTTATCCCTTCTGCTTCTGTTCTTCATCATTCTATGATAAATATGAACAGAGCACCACCGGGGGTTACCGTCTCTTTTTCCATGCAGAAGAGCGCTGGACTGCCGTCGGGACTTTTGAATCCTCCGCCATGCTTCCTGGTCTCCATCGTCCTTGTAGCTTTCTTCTCAGAGAGTACTAGGATGCCCTTGATGCGGAAATCAGCTCAAACTTGGCTGGTAGGACCCCACTCTGACTCCATGTTCCCACGCTCCACCCCCAGCCAGCTCTAACAATACTTTGGATGGGTTCCCATCTTCTTGGAATGCCCCGTTTCCTTTGGCTCTAGTGTATGTTCACTCCTTTTCCAAGGTCCTTCATTGCCCTCAGTAGAGAAAATGTGCAGAAACATAGGTGACCTTGGCTCCTGGATTTACAGGTCGTTTCAGTAGACGGGGCTGGAAAGTGCGTATTCATAAGCAAGCGTCTGTGTTGATATTTCTGAGTCAAACCCCAGAATTAATTCGACCTCGTCTTGCCTTTATCTTGGCACAGCTGCGCGTAGACAGAAGATGTACACCTACTGATGAGGAAAGGAGTTGGGACAGTCTGTTGCCAAGCAACCACATGACTTCTCATCACACTGACAGCGCGGAGGTTGCTCTGCCCCACTACACTAAGTTTAAAAGTTACTATCGCTAACAACGACAGCAACAAAAGTGTCCTCTGGAACTCATTCACCTCTTTCTTTTTCTCTCTTATAAGGTTATAGAGCCAAGTGAAACCAGGATGCTCTCCGTGCACTCATGTTGTTAATCTGACATGCGGTGGGGCGTTGCTTGGAGGAGGGGGAGCTTACTTTCAGCTTCAAAGTCTCTCGTTCTTGTTTTCTGTAGATGTAGTTCTGTTTTTCAAACATGTAAACACTCATAGGTTTCAAAAGTTAAATATATATCTAACATATATATTTATTTACATATATAATTATATTGTTATATAATAATATATATTTAGATATACTTAAACACATGCACACACAGACATACACACACACACACACACATACACATATACGGAAGACATCTTCAGGGAAGCCTAATGCTGTTGTCCCTTGTCTTAGGGTTTTTTTTTTTTTTCTCTGTGAACAAACACCATGACCAAGGCAACTCTTATAAAGACAACATTTAATTGGGGTTGGCTTACAGGTTCAGAGTTTCAGTCCATTGTCATCAAGGTGGGGGCATGGCAGCATCCAGGCTGGCCTGGTGCAGGAGGAGCTGAGAGTTCTACATCTTCATCTGAAGGCTGCTAGTGGAGGACTGACTTCCAGGCAACTAGGGTGAGGGTCTTAAGCCCACACTCACAGTGACACACCTACTCCAACAAGGCCACACCTCCTAATTGGGCCACTCCCTGGGTTAAGCATATACAAACCATTACATTCCTCTCCCTGGCCCCCAAAGGCTGTTCAAACATATGAGTCTATGGGGACCACTCCTAAACATAGCATAATGCAAAGTATATTTAGTCCAACTTCCAGAGTCCCCATAGTCTATAGCAGTCTCAACAATGTTAAAACTCCAAAGTTCAAGGTCTCTTCTGAGATCCATCCAATCACTTTATTGTAATCCCCAAAGCAAGACAGGAAATCAGCTTGGCAAACTCCAAACTCTACATCTCCATGTCTAATATCAGCAGTCTTCAGATCTTCAACTCCCTTTTCATCTTTGTTGACTGCAACAAACTTCTTTCTCCTGGGCTGGTTCCACTCCCTGTTGGCAGCTTTCCTCAGCAGATAGCCCACAGCTCAGGCATCTCGAACATCTTGGGGTCTCCAAGGCAACTTCAGTGCTACAGCTTCTTGTTCAATGTCGGGGATCCACACATGATCTTCTGGGCTCCTCCAAAGGGCTGGCATCACTTCTCCAGCTCAGCCGTCTGTAGCACTCTAAGCTCGGGTTGACCCACTCCACTGCTGCTGCTGTTCTTGGTGATCATCCCATGGTACTGGCATCTCCAATACACTGGGGTCTTCTGCTGCAACTAAGCTTCACCTATAGCCTCTATAGGAGGAAGAAGTTCGTTGCAGTCAACAAAGATGAAAAGGGAGTTGGAGATCTGAAGATTGCTATGATATTAGACATGGAGATGCAGAGTTTGGAGTATGTTCTGATAGGCTCTATTCATGGTGCCAAGCCTCAAATTCCTTTGCATGACCCCTTCAGTCCTGGGTCATCAACTGTAACTGAGGCTGCACCTTTACCAATAGCCTTCCGCGGCCTCTCACAGTGCTGAGCCTCAGCTGCTCTTCATGACCCCTTCATGCCTTCAAAACCAGTTCCACCTGGGTGACTCTGACACAGTACCAAGTCCTGCTGCAGCATGAGATACAACCTTGGCTATCTCTGGAACACAGTTTCTTTGTGCTCTCAGAAAACACTTCCCAGAAGATTTCACCTCAGTGATGTTGGTCTCTTCTTAATCACAGCTAATTTCTTAGCTCCAGCTAACCAGCATCAATCATCCCCATAGTCCCTTCTATTCTGGACTCTAAAGCCCGAGTCACATGGCCAAAGAGGCTGAGTTCTGCTGCTTGTTGGGACTGGAACATTGGCCCCCTTGTTCTATTACATTATCACCAGCTTTCTGTTTTCCAACTTCGTCACTGCCTAAGCTTGGCTGACCTAGAAATTGCTCTGAAGACTGACTTTGAGCTCAAAAGAGATTTGTATGCCTATCTCCTAAACACTGAAATTAAAGGTGTGGTCCACCAAGCCTGGGTTTAAATTTTTCTTCACCTAGAACTTGCTCTGTTCTAGGCTGGCCTTGAACTCAGAGATTTTCTTGTCTTTGCCTCTTAGGATTAAAGGCTTCTACTACTGTGTCTGAAACTAAATTTAGCTGGGTGGGATCTTGCCCCAAGGTCACAACTCCCTTAATTCAATTTAATATCCTTGAGCACTATATATTTTGTATGTTTCCTTTCTCAACTTGCTACATTTGTTCAAAACGCTCTTCATCAGACTTAACCAGAGAAGAAAGTCTCTGTTGGGCTTTTTTGAGACTTCCTTTGTCAATGCAATTAATATAAATCTCTTTACCTTAGTCTTAGGTAGTCTCTTCAGACAATGGCAAAAAGCAGCCACATTCTTCACCAAAACATCACATAAACAGTCTCTTGGCCACATATTAAAGTTCTTCTCCACTGAAACCTCTTGAACCCAGCAATCCTGAATCGAAAGTTCACCTAGAAGTTCCAATCCATACACACCACTCAACATGTGTGGCGATTCTTCTTGGGAAGCTACTTGCTAAATAGGCAGGCTGTCTGTCAGAGGTTGTGGGAGGCCTGAGCCCGGCCTCATCCACCAAAATGAGGAGACCAGGAACAGTTAGTATGTTGGACAGAGGAACTTTCAGGACATGCAGACAACCTATAACTAACTGGTCAATGGCTGAGGGGTGACTAATGTCATAAAAAGGCAAAACAAAACCACTAGGGGAACAGGGCCCTAGCTGTGTGAGTCCCAGGAACAAGTTGATGAGAGACAGTGGCATCTATTCTTGGAAAATCATTTCTTTGTCTTTTCTTTTTTGGTCTTATGACTTTATAAAGCTATCCTTGTCATTCTGAGGAACACTATTCACCTAGAGAAAGGGTCTCTTATTGGCCTGGAGATCACCACTTAGGTAAGTCTATCTGGCCACCTAGCACAGGGGATTCCTGTCTCCGTCTCCCAGCTCTGGGATTAGAAGTGTGCACCATAATGCCCAGTATCTTCACCTGTGTTCTGGGCTCAAACTCTGGTCCTAGTGTTTGCAAGGCAAGTGCTTTCCTGGATGAGCCAGCTCCACAGCCTCTGGAGATTTGGAAGGTTCGGACCAAGCTGCTGGCCATGTAGATCTTTGCAGAATCTCTACTGGTGACTTTCATGCATAACCAGAGTTGAGCATCTTTGAGTCAAATGTGCCAACTTTCTCTGCTGTTTAAATACGGATGCCAACACCGCATATCACTAACAGCCTTGTAGGTTGATTGATTTGTTGGCTGGCTGGGAAATGGGGGAGTATTTTTCATTTTGTTTTGATTTTTAAGTCATGATCTATATAGCCCAGCTGGGCTGGAGCTTACTATGTAATTTAGGTTAGGCTGCAACTCTCAATCCTCCTGTCTCCACTTCTCAAGTGTCACTCCAAGTCTATGCTACTGTACTAGGTAAAAAGTAGCTTTCCATCTGCTAATCTGCCACCAGTCTTTTCCTGTTACATGTGTCTGCCACCTCCTAGCCTAGGCTTGCCCTTCCTCCCTCTTCTGAGATGTCACAGGGTCTTGACTTACCTGGTTTGGGGGAGTAGTTGGAAGCACATGCTGGTTTGGAGGCTGGGTGAGTGGTGGAGCTTTCTTATGATAAAGACCTGTGTCCAGGATGGGAAGGGCCACGTGCCTCCACTCTGGCCCTTGTGGTCTAGAACCAGACCTTGCCTGCTTCTCTCTCACTGTTCCCTACCATCTGCACTGTCTTCATTTGATATGGCCAGGTGGGTGAAGGTTAGAAATATCTCTTCATAGACTGGGAAATTTGGGGGTGGGAAGAGCCCACATGAGACTCTGCTGTGCAGAGCAGTCTGCACTTCTATTTATCAGTGCTGACCTGCCTTCTGTTTTCCTCTGAAGAAGTCTCCTCATCTTAACACCTCATCCTAAAACAGCAGGAGATTAAGTAAAGGATAAGTTGCTAGAGCCTTTCTCTTTTCCCTTTTCCCCATTTGTCCAGATGCCTCTTGTTTGTCAGTCTAGGGGGAAGTTTAGAGCAATAAACTTCTATTGAACCAGGAGAAGAGAGTAACACTTGCAGAAAGAAAAACTTTTACATAAGTGAATATGCATAATCTCACATAAGGTCATACACAGCTTCAAACATACAATGTTTTCATTTACACATTTCCACACAAATTCAGTTGGGCCCAGCTTGCATGCATTCTCACAATTACATACATACATACACATCCATACTTACATATGCATATGGAGCAAGAGACCCAGCACCGGTACAGAAAGAACTCACTCATTCTGTATGAAAAATGAACTCCAATATTTATGTGTCGAGAAAGAAAAGGCTTCCACCCTTTTAATGCTAAATGAATTAAATCCATGTTTATAAGAAAAAAGCTTTGTTCTTTTTAATAAGACTAAGCCTGCCTCCTCCTTACCATGGGACATATTCTGTCCATGGTGAGGAGAAGCCTGCCTGCTCCTGTGCTCTCTGCAGTGTCTTCTTTTTTCCTCTTTCCCTATGCATTCTGTACATAGCTCTCTTAGTTCTTTTATGTTACCTATAGTTTCTAAGTTATTCCACTCTGCATTCTTCTAATCTTGTTCTCTTCTAAAAACTTCTGTTCTCTTCTGACTAAAAATTTCTCCTCAGTTCAGTTCTCTCAGCTCTGTTCCTCTCACCTCTGTTCCTCTCACACCTCAGTTCTTCTGGTCTGACCCTTCTCTTTGTCCTCAGCCCTTAAACATCTTTAAGAATCCATGATCACATGTTAAAGTTCATCACAAGTTTACACAAAATACCAAGTCATAAATTGAAATAGAAGTTTACAACAGAGAATGTTTGCATGCATATCCATTGGGAGTAATTATCTAGCTAAACATCTATCAGTTGTCTTTCACAAGTTCATTGAAAGTTTAAAACCATAACTAAGTTATTAGTGAAGTTTTTTTTATAGATAAACCCAGTCAATTTTTATCTTCTGTCCTAGCACCTATAATAAATCATTAGTTCCCTTTTTATGACCTTTGGTTAATTGTTTTACAATCTCTTAGAATGTGCTCTGAGTAGGAGAAAGTCTGGTTGCCATCTAAGAGCAATTAACTGGTGACACTTGGGAGACTGGCAGAGTTCTCATTGCAGTTTTGACTATCAGTAAAGGACCTGATAGAAGTTCCACTATAAAAGAGCTTAATAATCATAGATATAATTTTAGGAAGTCTTATAGGATCATCATTAAAACACAAGTCATTTATTTGTCTACATAGCATCACTATAAGACAGTACATCTTCATAGATCTGCTCCAAAGGGGTATGCTATTGCTTATTGATTATTATATATGTTTAATATTAACAGGAAAAGCATATAAATAGCAGGAATCTTTCCTAAAATTAGTCCCCCACAGCCTTGCTTCATGAGGGTTCACCTGTCACAGATTATATAATAATCCAAAGCAGGCCATTTCAGGATGATCACCTGCTAGTATATTAGCTTGTCCCATTATGGCTCCTGACATATCATCTCCTCCCTGAGTCTTATCCAGTCATGTGATCTTCCAAATACTGTCCTTGTCCCCATCCTTTGCAGCTGCTCTTCCAACCAGTATATAAAATTCACAAACCAGAAAAGAGAGCTGTCTTCAAGGGGTAGTACCAGCTAGCAGCCTTCCCACCCTCATTCCTTAGGATCTTAAGTAAGTTTTCTGTAGCCCTCCAGGCATCACCTTAAGGACACAGCTTGAGAGAGCACACTGCTCAGTTCTTTGTGGTTGGTTATTTCAGCCCTTGTCCCAGCAAGAGTGCAGATCCCAGGGTAGATCTCCAAAGATATTCCTAGGATGTCAATTACTTAATTCATCCCAGATGGTGCCCATCAAGACACTGGGAGTTGGGATGGAGGGCTCTCAGAGGCATGCCATAATACACTCTATCTCTAGGATGCCTGCATTGGGCTGTATGTGATAAAGGCAGGCACATTCCCCTGTGGAAAGAGAGACCCTCAGCTGTCATCCTCCTTTTAGAGCCAGGCTCCATGTGATTCTTCATTCATAGTTTTGAGCCCCAGTAAAACTCTATGTGGATATGGATGTGACACTTTCTCCAGGGCCTCCTTGCCTGCCTTTCAGAGATGGAGATGAGGTTCATTCTCTATAATGTGCTCCCTGGAAAGGGAATGTGTTGCTTCCTCTCCTCAGTGTCATGCCAAGACACGAGTAGCCTTCTGCAGGCCACCATGAAAAATGTTGGGTAGCTCCCTGGCCCCCATTACCTTTATCCTGTGAGTACAGTGCTCCCATGATCTCTTCTGAAGAGTCCCTAAACTCCTTGAGTCAAGAGTTTGGCTTCAAGCTGGAGAGATGGCTCAGTGGTTAAGAGCACTGGCTGCTCTTACAGAGGACCTGAGTTCAATTCCCAGCAACTACATGGTGGCTCACAACCATCTGTAATGGGATCTGATGCCCTCTTCTGGTGTGTCTGAAGACAGCTACATATAAATAAAATAAATAAATCTTAAAAGAAAAAGAAGAAAAAGAAAGAAAGGAAAAAAGAAGGAAAGAAAGAAAGGTTAAAAAAAAAGCACTAGGACGAAAAATGTGCACCACCACACCTGGAGTGTGGAGACTTAAAAAAAGAGAGTTTGGCTTCTCCTAGCTCTAGCTCCTTATCTTACCACCTCCAGCCTAGAGCCAAGCCCACAAGGTTTCTCTAAAACTTGATTCTGTGAGACTGTGTCTCCAGAACGTAGAACTCAAGTCCTGGAGCAGACTAGAGAGCCCACATTCCAAAACCATTTCCTGAAAGTATTCTCTTCTCTCCCCAGATATTTCATGAGCCTGAGAGAGTGATCTAGATGGAGCAGGTGCTAAGCCATTTCCCATGTGCCTTATATTGAAAAGATGGAGCTGTGGCTGAATCCCAAGACCATGTAGGCCTGGAAGCTGGGGAGTTTAAGGTCTTCCAGCTTTTGCTCAATAGCTCTGGGCCAATCCTGTTCAAAATGTTGGCACCAGGCTAATGGCACAGTCATTGAGGGGAGGGTGAACAAAGAGATGGACTTTTCCAGTAGGTAGTGTCTTCTCTATTGAAACTGGGACCGTCAGCAGTGTACCCTTCTTGCTCAGGGTCCGTGGGCATCTCAGGATTTGGCTTTGTGGAGCAGTGGGTACTGGAAAGATATCATTGATCCAGGTCACTGGCCTGAGTTGTAGTACCCTTTCCTGGTGGGAAGTAAAGTAAGTAAGCTAGAGGCACAGTGGGAAGAGGGTGATTGCACAGTGGGAGGAGGGAGTCTGCACAATGGGAGGAGGGAGACAGCACAATGGGAGGAGGCAGACTGCAGTAGAAGGGATAAAACATGGCAGAAGATTATGTGTGGTGTGGTGAAAATTCTGAGGGCCAGACCCCTCATGCTTGTCATCTTGTGTCCCACCCCAGTAGTGTGGTGATGACGGACATTCCCCACCCTTTACCTAGTCTTGAAAGCTACAAAAGGACATCTTATCCCCATGAGTGTGTTTGGTGTTCCATAGGCCAAGAGAAGAGGGCTGTGATGGTTTGTGTATGCTTGGCCCAGGGAGTAGCACTATTTGAAGGTGTGGGCTTGTTGGAGTAGGTGTGTCCCTGTGGGTGTGGGCTTTAAGACCCTCATCCTAGCTGCCTGGAAGTCAGTATTCTCCTAGCAGCCTTCAGATGAAGATGTAGAACTCTCAGCTCCTCCTGCACCATGCCTGCCTGGATGCTGCCCTGATGATAATGGACTGTAAGCCAGACCCAATTAAATGTCATCTTTTATAAGGGTTGCCTTGCTTTATGGTGTCTGCTCACAGCAGTAAAACCCTAACTAAGACAAGGGCCAAGGGGAAGAACTATTTCACTCTGAGGGCTATGCCAGCAGTTCTCAACCCCTTTGCAACTAAATGGCCCTTCCACAGAAGTTGTCTAAGACCATTGAAAAACACAGGTATTTACATCATGACTGATAACAGTAACAAAATCACAGTTATGAAGCAGCAGCAAAAGTTATTTTATGGTTGGGGTCACCACAACGTGAGGAACTGTATTAAAGGATCGCAGCATAGGAAGGTTGAGAACCTCTGCTCTATGCCATGACTCTCCTCTGTGCACACGTTTTCTGACTATTATCACAGTTTTGAGGTGTACTCCTCGCCCCTTGATGTTCTACATATCATTGCCTATTAAACTAGATCCTAGCCCAAGACAGTGAAGTGTCTTAGCGTTTCTCTGAAGCCTGGGACACCAGGAAGGTAAAAATCTATTCTGATTAGCCATCTCCTTTGTCCTTTCCACTTGGGACCACAGTTACACCTCCACTGCCATAGCTGTTGATGTTAGAAGTATGTGAAGGCTGATAACCAATCCACAGGTAAGCCTGGGCTCTATCACACAGGTGAATATCTGGAGACAGATGAATGGGTGGAGGAAACCAAGCATTTGTCCTACTAAAACTGTCATCAAAGGCCAGGGAAACAGGGAGTGAGAGGGGCACTAATGGACACACACTGTGAGGAGCAGGCTTAACTCAGAGCCCAGCCTCTATGATCACCCAGGCAAGGTCACCAGGCCTTTGCTGAAGTCACATTCCTGGGATACCACTGTGCTCATCCTCATCCTGGTATAGCCATGTGGGAAAAGCTACCATTGCCTATCACCTTTGACCCTGCCTTAGCTGCTGCACAGAAGGTTGGGGCTACCCTTTCTTCCTCACGAACTGCTCTGGCTCATAATATGACTTCTCACAGCCTTCCTGATGGCTACTCCTCTTCCTCCCTGGTGCACACTCTTTCTTTGCCCTCTATGCTTGCCAGGACCTTTATCTTGATCCTAGAAAAGCAAAGGCATTTTCTGAGCACACATTAGCCTGAAAGAGACACCAGCCACCAGGGCACAGACTTACACAGAGAAGACAGTGGGAGCAAATCCAGCTAGTCCTGTAAGAACAGCAGGGTCTAGCCTCATCTGCCCAGACCAGTATAGCTGCCCCTGGAAGAGACTTTCCCCATTTATCATGGCCCAGCGTCAGCTTCCTCTAGGGCCTTTGCAGGAGGCACTGGGAAGGGAACCTCCCCATTCTCAGGAGCCTCCTCACAACCCCCCCTGTTTTTTTCCAGCTAAAACCAGCTGTTGTAGACATTTCGCCTCTTACCGAAGCTGCCGATGTCCCCATTTCTAAGTCACTAGTGTCCGTAGGGTGCCATACACCCAGCTTTGCAGCCTAACCTCAGGTTTGGCCTCATCTGTCCTCAGGAGTGTGAACTCCCTGGCTTGACTCCAGTTCCCCCCTGGAGCCAATGGCACCTCCCGCCCTCAGCCACTTGAGCAAATGCCAAGACACCTACACTCACATCAGCAATTACGCCAAGGGCTACTGGGCTCTCAGCATGTCTATTTTTAGAGACCCTGCATCTATCACTGAGACATTTCCCCTGACACATACACATCCAGTGGAAAAATATCCTTTCTTCCTTCCATCTGTCCTTCCCCTCTCTTTTCACCCCCAGCCAAGAAAGGGCCTTGGTCATATCAGTCATTTTGACCGTCGCCTGGAGACTACTTACGCAGGAGAGGCCAGGCCCAGAGAGACCACTGCACCCCACACAGCCACAACTGCTCCATTTTAAGCATGAGCTTTGCTTGGGCACACTTCTTAAATTCCCCTTCTTTATTCCTTCATATTGCTGTTTTCTCCCAAAATCTCAGTAAGAGAAACCACACCCTGACTGAGGGGCTTGTAGATCAACCACAGCAGAGCCAGGCAGATGGTGCACACAGCCCGTCCTGTAAAGAGGGACCAGGTGCAGAGGCAGACAGTTGCCCAGCGCCTCGATTACCATGAGCAGCAGAAGACAGGGGAGCCATCAGGAGAGGGGGCTGCCTTAGTCAGAGTTTCTATTCCTGCACAAAACATCATGACCAAGAAGCAAGTTGGGGAGGAAAGGGTTTACTCAGCTTATACTTCCACAAGGAAGTCAGGACTGGTACTCAAGCAGGTCAGGAAACAGGAGCTGATGCAGAGGCCATGGAGGGATGTTACTTACTGGCTTGCTCGGCTTGCTTTCTTATAGAACCCAAGACTACCATCCCATGGACGGCATCACCCAAAATGGGCCCTCTCACCCTTGATCACTAAGATCACTAATTGAGGAAATGTCTTACAGCTGAATCTCATGGAGTCATTTCTCTGTGATAACTCCAACTTGTGTCAAGTTGACACACAAAACCAGCCAGTACCAACTAGTCAGGGTTCCCTAGAGCCACAGAACGTATGGGTAGTCTCTATAGTAAAGGAATCTGTTGATGACTTACAGTCTGTAGTCCAACTCCCCAACAATGGTCAGCAGCAGCTGTGGATGGAAGTCCAAGGATCTAGCAGTTGTTCAGTCCCACAAGGCAAGCAGGCAAGTCTTCCTTTTTCTAATGTTCTCATGTAGGTCTCCAGCAGAAGGTGTGGCCCAGATTAAAGGTGTGTGCCACCACGCTTCGATCTGGCACTTGCTTTGTCTCAGATGACCTCCCTGTCTTAATCTTCTGGGATTCCTAGCCACTATGCCTCAAGATCTCCATGTTGAGATCCAGGTCAGAAACTTGTATCTCCCAGGCTCAAGATCAGGATCACAGGTGAGTCTTCCAATTCTGGATTGTAGTTCATTCCAGATAGAGTCAAGTTGACGACCAGGACCAGCCACTAAAGGGGCTCTCCTAGCTCTTTTCACAGGGTCAAGAGGAAAAAGGTTAGGTCCTGTTGCCCCTAGAATACTCTCCAGTGCTCCTGGTTTGGCAGCTGACCTTAGCACAACTGACACCATGAAGGAAGCACCTTTCAGGCCTTGGAACCCAACATGTAGACAGCAATACATGCTAACCCGAGAACAAAGACCTAATCCATCCAACTCCATAGTTCTGGAAAAGTCTCTCGATGTACTAACCTTGCTTTCTGGCTTCTGCAGTCCCACTTCTGGCTAACTGTTCTTCTAACTGAAGTATGTCGACCCAGAATGTGGGGATTTTTTTTTTTTTTTGTGATTAAAAGCTCATCCTGAAAAAGGCTCAGAACTCTATTGGGGCCCGAGTACCCAGTGCCCACCAAGTCTGCCCATCTATGCTCCAGTTGCATAGATGCTGTCCAGATGATGGACAGCAAGGTGCTTTAACTTCTGTATCTCTGTCCCTAGCATCATACAGGTCGCTGTTTGAACCCTGGTCAGGGAGTCCAGGAACGCACACTCGTACCTACAGATTGGGCTGGACTCGGAGAGACTGCACCTATTCCAAATCCCACCTGCTGTCCACCTCAAGGGGAAGCATTTTGTTTTGAATATTCCCAGGTTTTACAAGCAAGCCCAACCAAAGGCATCAGCTCTGTTACCAACCTGAGGCTCCTGGAAGCTATAAGCCTCCCTCCAGTCTTCCTTCCTCAGTCCTCATCTTCCCTCTGACTGCTTCCCAACTATTAGGTTCTAAGTAGTCCTGAAAAGCAGGGGAGCAGATGGAGCTTGTGTTGTTGGGAAGAGCCCCCTCCCCACACTCCTACTCGGCTCCCCCTTAGCTTTTATTTGGTGTACACACACACACACACACACACACACACACACACACACACGGGGAAGTGTTTCAGGTTCTCCTAGGAAAGGGTTACAAAAGGATGGATTATGGTTTCAGTATAAAATCGAATCATTCCAGTTGGGATCCTCCTGGGAGGTCAGTAACCTGTACTAGATCCTCAGGGTTCCCCCACAGTATCCATGGGCTCCAGATGTGAGAACATGTAGGCAGTTAGACCGGAGTGGCCTTTCCATTTAGGGTCTGCTGTTTGTACTGTATCCTACAGGAAGGCTTCCTCCACAGGTCAGGACCTTGCATTCCAATGAATGTGGAGATCTGAGCCACTGAGATCCTGATGATACTCTGTGACTGAGTGCTTAGCCATGGAAAAAATACCCAGAGACGCAGGGATGGCCTGATCCCAGAGAGACTTCAAACAGCCTGGGCTTGGTGAGCAGACACGAAAGAGTGCTGGATAGAAGAAATGTGTACGGTGTGGTGGGAAAAAAAATGGAGGGAGTGTGCACCAGCCCCGGAACACAGGGCCATGCGGACTCAAGGAGAGCCTCTCCCCAGAGGCCTGTGAGCATCACCCACTGAGCGCACCTCTCACAGGAGAGATGTGGGGGTGGGGAGGGGATGTCCCAGGCCCTGAAGCCCCCACGGCTCCTGCTCCACCAGCAGACTTGGGATTCCCCAGCGCTCTCTGCCCAGCTCTCGAAGGCCATCATCTGCCTCTCAGGGCCAATCCTGGTGCCATCCAGGTTACCTATACTATAATCATCCAGCCTGCAGCATCCAGGAACTAACTGCCCATGCCCCCAGCAGTGACTGGCCAACCCTCCAAGTTGGTACCTGTGCATGCCATCTGAGAGGACATGGCTCCTGCCTCCAGGACTTATAGCCTCAGGCACAGCACGTAGATAGTCCTCACAGAGGCACACAGCTGTTTGCAGTTGGCAGAGCATTGTGCCCATCCCCCTCCATGGTCATGGGATGCAAGTAGATTCCCGCCTCTTTGTAGAGGAGAAACTAGAGTTCTGTGGGTCAACTGAATGACCAGGGAGGACTCACGCACCACTATCCAAATTCCTCCAAGGCTTATTAAGGAATCACCCTACACTTTAGCAAATAGCTTGCAGGGCTGAATTCAGAGTCCTGACTATCACTCCCATGACTCACAACGTTCTGGGTGGCCTCGATCTTCATTTATTCCATCCTGTTCCAGTGAAAGAAAGGTTTACTAACCTTAGCAACTTTGCTATGCCCTGACATGCCAAACACATTCTCATCGTCTTTGTATCACACGGGAAGCCATTACTCAGACATCACCATGGCTAGCTAGCTCCTTCCCTGGACCAAGGATACCAAAATGCTTCTAACAAGTCTATGTTTCAGCTGCTCTGGTTTCGCGTAGTTACATTGTATCCACTGATTGTGTGCGGCTCTGAACCCTCGCCTGGTCTCCGCTATACCCTGGTGTCCAGACAGTGTCTGCACCTGCAGGTGCTCACTCTGCAAGGCAAGTGAGGTCACTCTGACCTCATGGACTGTGGCGTCCTCTGGTCCCCTCTCCTCCAGCTACACACCTCCCAAAGCGCCAGTCTCTGCTCATCTTCCCCATTCATCTTCCCCATTCAGTGAAGGTCTCTGAGCTCTGTGAGAGCCAGCATAGGCAGGCTGGAAGCCCAGGCACTGAGGAGTCAGGGGCCAAGGTTAAGTCATGAGGAAAGGAATAAATAGGATGGCAGAGGGGTCCAGGGACCACAAAATAGGCTGGCAGAGGGACCCAGGGACCACGGAGCACTGGGATCACTCTAAAGCTAAACCGAACAGTCTAGCATCCAGTCCTAGCCTCCTAGGCTACGCCCCCTTTCCCCAAACCCTACAGTGCCCATGCCCACCAACGTCAGTCCTATAGCTCTGGCTCACTGAGGTGGCAGAGCTGGGGGGACACTAGGAAGCTTGATTCTCCTTGAGCGGTGGGTCTGAGAAGGGTAGCAATGCAGAAAGGAATCAGGGGTGGGCCTCCTACCCAATGAATCTGCTTACTGAGGCGCCATTGTCTCCAGCACTGAGCGTCCTCATCCACTACGCTGGGACTCAGACACAGCCGCTTCACTGTCCTCTGTATCCCAGCATGCCACACTGCGTCAAAGCACCCGCACCGCACTCTGGAGTCCATGAAGAGAGTAGGAGACACAGATGGTGCCTACTCAGTGCCATTGAGGAGAGTAGAAGAGCGCCGACCGCTCTGTACAAGCCTTGGCAGCTTCTGGAGTGTTTTATTAAATGGCGGGGGGCAGGGATGGCCCATACGCCCAGAGAAAAAGAAAAGGAGAATTCTGAGGACCAGCATGCATACAAATCAGTTTTATCTCCTTTTGATGAGGTCAATGGACTGGGAGACCAGAGAGACACCCCCACAGCCAGGATTTTGATAGCTTATAATAAACTTCAATGAGCAAAATGCAGCCATAGGGGCTGGAACATAAGAAGTGAGGAAATTCCAAGCCCTCTGGAGTGGTAGCCTCCCCCACCCCACCCCCCTCCACACACACAGCCTGTTTGGGGCGAGGCTGACTCCATCTGGCATGCAAGGCCTGGCCCTGTCTATCTCCTTCGGCCCTTGATAGAAAACCAAAGATTTTCAGTGGAAAACTGAAGTGCACTGCAGAATCAGGAATCAGGATTCAGTCTTAAAGGGTCAAAGGACGGTTTAGAGTTGACAAGACTCTGTTTACAGATACAACCATAAAGCCCGGGAAATCTCTAAGTGCACACATACACCAGGTAGAGGGAAATTGGTTTTCCCAGTAGTTCAGGAAGAAAAGACTGGGGGAGGTTTATTTAGCTCACTGGACACTCAGGAGATATCAAGTGTATGCTTATGAGCCACTTAAAGGGGAAGGTGGAATCTTGGGGTGCACACCCCTCTTGGGAGGCAGGAGAGAGAACAGCTCTAGCTCAATGAGAGTGGCACCCGGTCAGGGCCCAGTCTCACTCACAGATGAGCCCCTCTAGCCCCCAAACTGGGACCCATGTTCCCTTTTAGACTGTAGATATGATATTCACAACATATCTCCAGTGTCTAGCGCAGAGCCTGATGTGTAGCCAGCATGGAGGTGCGGTGAAGTTTGGGAAACAATTGAACAGACAATGTGGGTGAAGAAGCTGTGTGTGAGTGACAAGCACGTATCACTTGGAGACACTAAAAGACATTCTGCCTGGAGTTGACGGGCATAGAGTGGATGGCAACTCTTCTACACACAAAACCGTAACCAGGGCTGTGAGGTAAGAAAACGATGAGAGACTCTGTAGCCAAGGGGTGGTATTAGCTCTAGATGTATGGAATCCAGCCTTGCTTCCACATGGGAGAACGTCCCAGAGAACAGTTGCAAAGCTGCTATTGGCTGATTTCCTGACAGAGATGTGCCAATCAAAGGTCTCGCCTAGCATGGGGGACAAAAGTACAGTGTCCATGATTCTTCCCTTGTCCAAGAGCCTGTTAGTGAAGCCCCAGGTAGTCTAATCTCATACAGCTCTACGCTGGCCACCAGAAGATAGACCCAGTTTTACCAAGTGTGCAGCCCTCTGCCTCTAGGTGACTAGAAGTGACCGCTAGGAGGTTGTACTAGGTAAGAATCATAGGGTGCACTAAAGCTAGGACTCTGGTTAATGAAGTGCAGCATAAGGCAAAAGTAGACAGGTAGTATGTGTGCAATGTGTATGTCTGGTGGCCTACTTAAAGGCAGGCTCACTTCCAAGCTTAAAGTTGAAGCTATATATATATACATATATGTGAAGATATATATATATATATATATATATATGTGTGTGTGTGTGTGTGTGTGTGTGTGTGTGTGTGTATGTGCACATGGATACGTGGATACGTGTATATGTATATAGTGTCTATATGTGTATATGTGTATGTGTGTATATGTGTATGTGTGTATATGTGTATGTGTGTATGTGTGTATATGTGTATGTGTATATGTGTATGTGTGTATGTGTGTATATGTGTATATGTGTCTATATATATATGTATGAAGTGGAGCACACATGTCCGGACACTTGCGGGGGACGCTGAACCTGTGGGGACAGACAGTAGCTCAACTTCTGCCAACGAATCTTCTTCTACGGTCTCTGGAAAGCGGCCATCCCAAGCACCCCTTTCACACACCCCTATCCACTCCCACTGTTCCACAAGGAGCTTGAGTGTGCTTTAAAACACACTCACAGTGATTAAGGTGGGGGTCAGAGGTGAACAGATAACAATCACCCGCCTCAGCAGCTCATGTCAATCAAGGAGAAAAAGAGAAGGGACACCAGTGACCCCAGTGTCCCGTGGACCTGGGATGTACATCCGTTTTGACACAGTGTAGCCTTGGAGGGTTATCATGGTCAGAGCTTCGAGGGGTGGAGTGTGAAATCAAACTTTGTTGAGAGAGTGGCCGTGAGGGCGATAGTTTTAATGGGTACCTAGTGCTCCATTCTTGTCTGAGAGGCCTGAGTTCTCATTTCGTGAAGGCTGGGAGGCCTCAGCCCTAAGAGGAAATAGAGTACTCCTGCCTCGAGAGGTTGGCAGGTTAGATTGGCCAATCTCTTGGAAGAAGTGTCCGGAACACAAAGGGACTAAGAAGCTCCAAGAAGAAGAAACACCCTGGCAAGAGAAAAATATGGAGGCCAGGCTGTCCGAGGGACTGGTCAGCAACATGGCAGGGGAGTGGGAGAGGGAGAGCCAGGATGACCTGAACTGCCCAACACCCTCCTCCAAAGATGACGTCCATTTCTTCCCTGGGGGATACTCCTGTGATGCCAGCCGGCCCTGGTCCCTTGAAGCCTGTCCTGGGCCAGGACACATCCCGGACCTCAGAGACAACCAGGCAGGGAGAGCCATCTGCTTTCAGCTCCCCAGCAGGCTGAAGGCCTTTCTGCAGAAGGCTGGCCCTTGGCTCCTGCCCTCACCTTCTCCGCCACTCTCTGGAAATGCAGAAGGATTTGCTCTTTCTTCAGGCAGCTGAGTATTGTTGCAACCCCGAGGCCTGGAGTGTCAATCAGTATCAATCAGAGAAAGGGAGAGGGAAGAAGCCAGGAGGAAGTGAAGACAAGAGGAAAGAGGGAATGGGACGGTGGGAAAGGGGATAGGGGAGGAAAGCAGAGGGGGGCTGGAAGGAATGAAGAGCAGGTGGACGCCCTCCCAGGAGGCAGGGCTGGGAATCACCTGCTGCTCCCGGGGTCATGTGACCAGATAAGTACCGAGAGAAAGTCACATGGCAAACGTGCACACATGCACACACAGGCTCCACCACCCCATCTTTTTTTTTTAATTAATTATTGTATTTATTTATATCTCAAATGTTGCTTCCTGTCCCCCCTCAAAGGGTTATCCTCTCTTTTCCCTTCCCCCTCTGCCTCTGAGAGGGTGCCCACTCAAGTCTCCCCTCCCTCCCCACTGGGCATCTAGTCTCTACAGGATTAGGAGCTTCCTCTCCCACCGGAGGTCAAACAAGGCAGTCCTCTGCTACATATGCACTGGGGGCTTCAGATCAGCCCATATATGCTCTTTGGTGGGTGACTTAGTCTCTGGGACCTCCCAGAGGTCTGGGTTAGTTGATATTGTTCTTCCCATGGGGTTGCCATTCCCTTCAGCTTCTTTAGTCCTTCCCCTAACTCTTCCACAGGGGTCCCCCACCTCAGTCCAATGCTTGGCTGTGAGAATCTGCATCTGTCTCAGTCAGCTGCTGGTAGAGCCTCTCAGAAGACAGTCATGCTAGGCTCCTGTCTGCAAGCACAACATAGCACTGGTGATAGTGTCAGGGATGGGTACCCACCCATGGGATAGATCTCAAGTTTGGCCAGTCACTGGCTGGCAATTCCTTCAGTGTCTGCTCCATTTTTGTCTCTACATTTCTTTTAGACAGGAGCAATTTTGGGTCAAAAGCAATTTTAGGTTTTGTAGGTCGGTTGGTGTCCCCATCCCTCCACAGGTGGTCCTGTCTGACTACTGGAGGTGGTCTCTTTCAGGTTCCATATCCCCCAGTGTTGAACATTTCAGGTAAGGTCACCCACATTGAGTCCTGGGAGCCTCCTCCATCCCAGGTCTCTGGGTTTTCCCAGAGGTTCCCTCTAGAAGGTTCCCCCCACCTGACACTCTCAGCATCTGCATATTTTCATTCATTCTCTTTGGCCTCTGGGCCTCTTTCTGTCTCCCTGATATCTGATCCTTTCCCCTTTTCTCTCCCCCTCCCCTCTCCTACCCACATCTCTCCATTCCTCTGCCTCCCTTGATTATTTTGTTCCCCCTTCTAAGTGTGATTCAAGCATCCTCACTTGGGCCTTCCTTCTAGTTTAACTTCTTTGGGTCTGTGGGGAGTGTGCTATGGGTATTCTGTACGTTCGGGCTAATATCCATGTATCAGTGAGTACATACCATGCATGTCCTTTTGGGTCTGAGTTACCTCACTCAGGATGATATTTTCAAGTTCTATCCATTTGCCTGCAAAATTCATGATGTCCTTGTTTTTAATAGCTGAGTAGTGCTCCATTATGTAAATGAACCACATTTTCTGTATCCATTCTTTGGTTGAGGGGCATCTAGGTTGCTTCTAGTTTCTAGCTATTATGAATAAGGATGCTATGAACATAGTGGAGCATGTGTCCTTGTGGTATGGTGGAGCATCTTTTGGGTATATGCCAAAGAGTGGTATAGCTGGATCTTTAGGTATAACTATTTTCAGTTTTCTGAGGAACAGCCAGATTGATTTCCAGAGTGGTTGTACAAGTTTGCAATCTCACCAGCAATGGAGGAGTGTTCCCCTTTCTCCACATTCTCGATGGAATGTACTATTGATAGAGTTCTTGATCTTAGCCATATTCAGATTGGTGTGAGGTGGAATCTCAGAGTCATTTTGATTTGCATTTCCCTGGTGACTAAGGATGTTGAACATTTAAGTGTTTCTTGGCCATTTGAGATTCCTCTGTTGAGAATTCTGTTTCATTCTGTATCCCCATTTTTTAATTGGGAGTACTTGGGGTTTTTGGACTCTAACTTCCTAAGTTCTTTATGTATTTTGAATATTAGCCCTCTACAGCTGATAAACAATTTCAGCAAAGTGGCCGGATATAAAATTAACTCAAAGAAATCTGTAGCCCTCCTTTATACAAATGATAAATGGGCTGAGAGAAAGAAATTAGGAAAACAATAACCTTCACAATAGCTACAAATAATATAAAATATATTGGTGTAACTCTAATAAAACAAGTGAACAATCTGTATGACAAGAACTTTAAGTCCCTGAAGAAAGAAATTGAAGTAAATATCAGAAGATGGAAAATTCATAGGATTAACATAGTAAAAATAACCATCTTGCCAAAAGCAATCTACAGATTCAATCCAATCCCCATCAAAACTTCAACACAATTTTTTCCAGACATTGAAAGAGCAATGCTAAACTTCATATGGAAAAAAAATACAAAACAGGATAACCAAAGTAATTCAGAACAATATAAGAACTTCTGGGGGGGAAATCACCATCCCTGACCAGAAGCAGTACGACATACAGAGCAATAGTGATAAAACCAGCATGGTATTGAAACAGAGACAGACAGGTTGATAAATGGAATAGAATCGAAGACCCAGAAATAAACCAAAGGACACTTGATCTTTGACAAAGAAGCCAAAACCATTCAGTGGAAAAAAAGCATCTTAAACACATGGTGCTGGTCTAACTGGCAGTTTGCATGCAGAAGAATGCAAATTGATCCCTATTCATCACCTTGCATGAAGCTCAGAATCAAGTGGATGGAGGACTGCCACCCCTTCTTAGTCTACATCCTAACTCCCATATGTCATCTGAGTCATGGTAAGCAGGTGACACCTCTGGGTAGATTGATATCTTGGGTCACCTTCTGAAGGTTTCCTGCAAGAAATTGCTGGAGGGAGCCCTACAGAAGGCAGTCTTTCCCTCTGGCCTCCATAGCTCTTCCTGAAGCAGAAGGGAACACAGAAGCCAGCTCTAAGTCCTGGCCAGCCTGTACTACACCCATTGTTCCTCTAAGGCAGGGTCCTGCTGGGCCAGAGACCAGGGGCAGTGGATGGAAAGACACCTGAGGTTCTCACGCAACTGAAACATGTATAAGGGGAAGGACTCCACCCCACAAGCACACCCATGAGGAATAAAAGGCCCACAGGAGTGTGGATTGGTGCAGGGGTGGAGGACTGCTCTGCACTCCCCACTCACCCCCATACACACCCCTCCCTTTCCTGTTCTTATGGTCCTATCTCATCAGAGCTTGTCACTGTGACCTTTGAACTGTCTCTCCAGTTCTCCTTCCTCCAAGGGCTGGCTCCAAAGCCTCTCCTGTCAGGACTGACTCAAGCATGCAGGGTGGCCCCAGGACCCAACTTTTATGTCCCCTTTGACTTTTCAAAGTTTTCTGTCCCATTATTTGGCCACTTGAGGAATTCCTGGATCACACTCTAAGTCCGGTCTTACTTCATGGACCCCAAGTTCCTGATTCCAGGTTTTAGCTCACAGTCTTGCTCACTTCCTGTCCTGCTGCTCTAGGGCACTCCCACAGCAAACAGAGAATGTAGAGAAGCGCGAGGCAGTCTAACCTAGAAGCTCTGCTCCCGTGGTCAGCAAACCCATACCCTGCAGCCTCCCAGGCCCCCTATCCTCTCCTCAGTCCATCTACCTGTAAGGTGCCAAGTGTCAGAAGGGGAATGGTCGATCTGTGTCAAAATCTAACACTCTCCCCTACCCCAGACAAGGGTAAGCAATAGGGTCAGTCACAGTCTTGAGGAAATGAAAGCATTTCTCTGGGATTCGTTTTTTACATTCAATCTGAGCACAGCCATCATCTGGGGCTGACAGCTCTTGGAGGCCTATCTCCTCTTGCTTATGTGCCACTTGGGGCGCATTAAGTGCAAAATAACCACAGAGGAGGCTGCTAACTTGTCCATGATTGATGGCAGGTTGATGTACGGCCACCATAAGGTGCAGTGAGCAGAACTGATCTCAAAAGATAAGAGCTAACATTTGCTGGGTGCTTGCTGTGTGCGGGATGCTGTTTAGTCCTTCTGGATGCTCTGACTCATTCCATCTTCCTAATAGTCCCACTAGGAGGTGACACTGTTATCATTAACTATGCAGATGAAAGCAGAGGCTTAAAGGGGTTGAGCAATGCACCCAAGTCAATGGTGGCAAAGTTGAGCCAAGGCACTCACTATGCTACAGTGGTGACTTCCTTTGTAACATCAGTAACACCCCTGGCTATGGGCCACATTTGAGGCAGGCAGGGAGTCAGTGGGGGAGGAAGTGTCAGAGAGTCAGTCTGGGGTTTATAGCAAGTCCAGATGGAAACAGTGACTTATGTGGAGGGCTTCCCGGAAGAGCATAGATAGAATATCTTATGTCTGTATGGATGTGGCACCTGTCAATAATAAATCTGATGGACTATGGATAGGAGGTGGGACAACCAGGAAGAGAAAGGATTCTGGAATAGAGCCAAGTTTGGGAAGATTCAGCTGGAGAATGTAATAAAAGGGACTTATGGTCCCTGAGCACATGGTACCAGCCATGTGGCAGAATGTAGGTTAAAATGATTAGGCTATTTTAGTTATGATCTAGTCAGAGTAGAGCCTAGCTATATGGCCAAGGTATTTGTAAATATATTTTGAGTGCCTTTTTTTTTCTGAGAGCATGGGGTTGAGAGGAAGAACCAGACTTCTACAGAAGAGGTAGATTTCACATGGTAAAGGAGAAGAAGATGGGAAGGAATAGAGGGGCTCTTGGTCTGATGTGCAACCAAAAGAAGACATAGGCTACAACCTGAACCATGAGGAGAACCTGAGCCCACCTGTCAAGTACATCATGCAGAGTTTGAGGAAGGTTCTACCGTGTGAGATGTGGTATGGTTTTCCAGACAGGAGACCAGGCCTTGGCTCATGAGACTTCCCACCAAAGACAGGACCTGTTGCTGGATAGAATTGAGACCTCTGCTAGGGAAGAGTAATCACCACACAGTCGGTCGTGTTAAGTCAACATGGGATGAAAATTCATCCTCGTTCAAGGGCTGTGCTGGGTAAGTTACCAGCAGCTTTGAAACTTGGCTGTGGTGGATCTCACCAACCTAAAGCCCATTGTGTTGAAGGCCACTTCACCACCTGTGGTGCCATTCATGAATGAGGTGAAACCTCTAAGAGGTGAAACCCAGTGGGGGGGGAGGGGAAGCTAGGTCACTGAGAAGAAGATCCCTGCCCCGCCCACCCTCTCTTTATGCTTCCTGGCCACAATGAGGTGAACAAGCTTCTACTGTCAATCCAATCAACTCTCACCATAATGTACTGTGCCCAAAGCAATGTGGCTAAGTGGCTAGTGGCTGAAAAGTCTAAAACTTAACCAAGAAAACCTCCTGTGCTTTCTTTTAGATTGATTGCCTCAAGTATTTTGTCACAGCAAGATAAAGGGAGCAACTCAAATAAAAAACCACTAATGGCGTCAGGGGACATGCTCACGTCAGCAGCCTTTCCTGACCCTGGGCACACTGAAGCTTCTCACCAAGGTTTCCGTTCATGCCCCGTACCTTCCTGGATTATTAATGCTTACTCCCATAATTTACCACTAAAGGATATTTCTTTACATATCTCTTCATTGATCCTTCTAAATCAAGTCAAGGCCCCTACTACAGGTGTCACTGTAAGTCATCTGGCCTTCAGAGATGAAAATACCATGGAACCTGGAACCACAGTGGGGGCTGGGATCCTGGCTTTGTCACATGGCTAAGTCTCTTGGTCTTTTAATGCCACAGTTTCCTCATCTACAAAGGATAAATAGCAGTACCGCCTCTTAAAGGGTTGTAGGTACAGTCTCCTTAAGAAACAGCCAGTCTAACGTTGCCACAGAGAAGCGCATAGCTGTGGATCTGAGATGTCGCATAAGCAAACTGGCTGCATGGTCCATTGTGTAGAAGTCCAAGAGCTGGAGTGTAATTGAGCAACTACCTACCACATGCAAAGCCCCTGGCACAGTCGCTAGCACCACAGAAACACAAAGGAAGTAAACAAATGAACCATGTACTGTTGTGCACAGTACAGGATGCTGGATCGAGATAGCTGACTTACTAGTTTCTGCATTTCCTCTATTTTATTTGCTTCTGTTATTCTAGAGTGCACTCCTGCAAAGGTCTCCTGTACAGTGTGCTGGGTTAGCAGGGAGACCACAATCACCTCAGGTTCACAGTAGGTGTTGGTTACTTTAAGAGGCCACATGAAGTGAGCACACCATGCAGATGTCCTCAGTACACTTTGATGAGCACACAACGAAATCATCTGAAGATGGACTTCTCAGAACCTAGCCTAGTGTTGAGGAAGACAGGATAGTATTTAGATCTGTCCCTCCTGTCAGTTCATACTCTCTGGGTGGCTATGAATTCTGGCCAATGGCTGTAATTAGAGCTAAGCATGGAACACACACACACACACACACACACCAGTGTGCTGTGGCAGGACTGGCCAAGGGAATCAGTGAAGGACAAGACTCCATCCAGTGAGAAGAGGTGCAGAGCCACCATTGAGGCCTGTGGAACCCACAGAAAGCCAAGGGCATTATAGAGAACACTGGGTAGGTAGGTAGCTCTCCTACTCACAAGAAAGTCTGTGAACTTACTGCTGCCTGGAACCCTTCTCACACAGGAAATAAACTGAGTCCCCTGGGACAAGCATCACCACTGGGGTAGCTCCTAGAGGATGCATCTGTGGGAGTGAAGAAAAGCCTGCCCAAGGCAGGGTCAGCCCTCTACCAGGGTAGCTTGTGGTCATTCACACTTGCTAAGATGTCTCTGGAGATCTGAAGACTCTACAAGATGTCTCTAACTATTAGATCAATGTCTCTCATCACAGGTCCACAGATCAGTTTGAATGAGAGCACTGTGGAGATCTGGGGGTGTTGGGTCTCCATAAGAACTGGGGAGCCTGTGAGTGGAAACCAAAGCCTAGGACAGGGACATGGTGGTGCTGAGTAGGGAGCACCTGGTGTCTGCACATTCACAGCAGCCTGTGTATGGGAGTGGAAACAGGAATGCACCCAGTGGGAGGCCAGAGGCTCATGGGAGATGCTCTGTTGAGGCCTACCGAGTGGGCAGTGAGAAGCCGCTGGCTGGCGGGGATAACAGAGGAGTTCAGAAGGTAGGTCATATCCTGCCAAGCTCCCTGTACACATTAGCTCAGTTCAACCTCCCATGCTTGAATGAACACAAAAGATGCTGCGCTGGAAGCAGAGAGGTGGATGGGAGGAGGGAATCACCAGTGTAGACTACCAAGTCCTGGAAACATGGAGGTCGCAAGGACCAAAAGCAGGCCTGAGACCGGCAAGGCAATGACCACTGCCTCTACAGAGAGGGGTGTCCATGTTGTGATCCCCAGGTCAGCGTGAAGGGGGCAGAAGGAAGGAGGCACATACGGGAGTGGAGCACAGGAAGGAAAAGCCTACCTCTGAATTGCAAGGCGCTGGCAGAGTCTATTTATATTGGGTTTAATTAACTCCGCTCCCTGGTGCCACTAAAGCAGCAATCACACTGCAGACGGCACTGATTTGATTGGCAAGAGATGCGCCAGGCAGAATATTAAGACACCAGGCCCCTATAAATAGGTCTAATCACAGCCCCTTACTGGAAGACGGTGAGGAAGACATTAATCAGACCTGGCACCCACCCCAGACTTGCTCTTAGGTGCCATATCAGGCCCCTTGGTTGCAAAGGAGGTGTGAGTGGGGTTGGGTTAAGTGTGGCAGGAAGGGCTAGGAGGCTTCGTTTGGACTTCAAGCGCTGTGCGACTTTGATGAATTGCACGCCTTCTCTCCGCCTCTGTCTGCCCACCTCCCGTTCTGCACACTGGGGGCTGCCATTGCTCTCTGAGAAGCTGTTAGCCCCAGTAATACACATGCATGTATTATACAGAGCATCTCAATACACCACCTTCAGTCAGCAGGGGCCTGTTCTTCGCTCCTCCTGAACCTTTCCCAGGCTCTTCCTTCTTTCCCCCTTGCTCCTTCCTGTGCTCCTCAGGGTGGCATTACCCCAGCCAGATTTGATGAGTCTGCCTGTCAACTCTGTCTCAGGGGCGAGCTCCCTCCTCAAACTATCATTTCCAGAAACTTCTTGGGTTCCAAGTGCTGTGAACACCCAATCTTTTTCTTCTCCCTTCTTGCCACCAAGGTGGAATTCTGCTCCCCAAACATCCAAGGTGCCTAACTCCCTGAGACCAGAGACTCCATCAAGAACGTTCATCCTTGCTGTCCATCATTGTGCCGAGCCTGCTGCAAACCGGCCCGCCTGACACAGTTCGTGTCTCACATCTCAAAGCTATAGGGTTTGGAAGGGGGAAATGGAGGGGACTTTCTATACGTGTCTCGGGGTGAACTCATTAGCTACCTTATCTGGATGTGTGTAGTCAACCAGGCTCACTCAGCAATGGGGACTGCAGACACACAGCCCCCAGATCAGGAAGCAGCAAGGTCCTTGGAGAATTAATAGAGATAGAGCTGGCCAGCGGTTTATCATTCTGTCTGTGCACATCTACTGATCAGTATGGTCTCCACAGGCTGAAAATGTGAGGGCACCGGGAAGGCAGAGCAGCTTGCAAACAACTCCCTCTTGATAAGCATTCTACTGGAGCTCTGAGTACAGTGCTGAGGACCAAAAAACTCTCCTGGGGTGAGGAAAGTCCAGAAAGCCTATTACTATAATCATTGCCTCTCCCCAAGGCCCGAAGAGAGGATACAGAGAGCATTCTGGGTAAAAGGAACTGAAGTACTCCTGCCTGCGTGGTAACCTTCCGCGTTCTGCATCCCAGCATCTTTGGAGAAGCCTTGGTGAGCAAGGAGCTTGCCACTCTAGCCTCACAAGACCTGTGGTACCCAGGACAGTGGCCTGAGCTGCATCTTCAGTGCGGGTTGGGAAGTGTAGACGGTCTGAACTGAGTGTCTTGGGTTTTTTTCCCACTCTCATGATAAAATACTCTGGCAAAAGGGCTTGTTTTAGCTCACAATTCAAAATGCAGTCCATGGTCAAGGCAGCAGGAGCTGGAATCAGTGGGTCACATTGCGCCCCCAAACAGGAATCAGGAAGCTGTGAATGCCAAGGCTCAGCTCCCTTTCTCTATTCCCTCCAGTCTAGGATCCCCACCCAGAGAAGGGCGCCACCTACAGGTACGATGGATTTTCGCACATCGGTTAATTCAATTAAGATACCCCCTGCACACATCCGGAGGCCCATCTCCTGTCTAGATGGCAAGAAACAGAACCATCACAGAGATCTGTAAGTATAAATGCACACCTAAACCCAAAGTCCCATGGTGCTAGCATATATTTACACGAACACACACACACACACACACACACACACACACACACACCAATCAACCAATAAAATATAAAAGCAAAAATTTAAAACTGCTGACTTGGATACTTCATTGGTGAAAAGTAAATGACCATTTTACTTAAGCCCTTATCTCTCTAATTTACCTAACTACTAACATATCTGCATGATAAAAGTGTGCTCCCAATCACCTCTCCTCCCCCCATCCTGTCGCAAACCACACTCCAATAGAAGAAGCAGGGCAAGTCCTGAGTGTGTGTGCTGAGAGAGTGGCAGCAAGAGAAACCAATACGGTCTGAAGTCGCAGGGACTGTCGTGATGCAAAGGTTCGAGCTTCACATACCGACCAACCCAGAGAAGCTGGCCTCTGCTTCCTGTCTCACGGTGCCAATTACTGAGACGAGCACTCAGCAAAGAAAGGAGATTTATGTGCTGTGGTTACATGGGGACAGTAAACAAGCAACAGTGTCCATCAGCCGCGTGTCCACCTTGCCTGAGTTGAGATGTGGTTCATGCAGAGGGCAAGAGGTCTACATAGTGGAACAGTCCTATCCAGGTGTGGCACCCCCCACCCATCACAGACCCATCTGAGTTTCAGTTCCAGTCCTGACAGGTCATGTGATACATCATTTCTGTTAATTACCTCAGGTATAGCCTCAGCCTCATGAACATCGTCTTCTTCTGGGATATGGGGGTCTGTCCTGTGAGGTTTTGCTCTTCCTGGAGTTCAAAGTGACAGAGGTTTAGAATGACAACTTGCCTCTATGTCTTCAGCCAAAATGAAGACCCAAAAAGAAGGCAAAGATGGCAGGCTTTCCTCCTGTTGCCCTGTGGGCCCAAAGGAGGGGTCAATGGTTTGTAGCAACAGCAACTTCAAAGTATCTGCGTCCAAACATTCCTCACTCCTGAGGGAATCAGGGTGCTGGGCAGTCTGGCTTTGACAGTCCCTGGCCTGGTGTTCTTATACAAGAGAAGAAGACAGGCTGAATTGGCTAAAACACATTTGTGCAAAACAAAGGCGGACGTTTAAGCGTGCAGTGTCACTCTAACACATATTATGAAAAGGAAAGCCAAAAGACACCTACTAAATAAACTCGGCAGAGGGTCATCTTCCCTGCTAAGTAGCTCTGCGTATGCACACTAGTAGTCTAGCTCAGATGTACTTTCGAGCAGCCATACATAAGAACCATTCACTCATAACCTCTCGGCTTTAGTCACTTTTGGAAGGGGCAACACAAATGACTCCATTTTCGTTCTTCACAGTGAGTCAATGTCTCCTTGTGAAGCCTGGGTATATAATAAAGAAGAACTAGTTTGAAAATGGAGTACGTGTTAGAGTCGCATTTTATGACCTGCTTGTACACTCTCTAGAGAAGGACCATAAGAGAATAGCAGAAGACTTTGAAAAAAATCACAGTTAGAATTCTGCAGAAAGCTGGGCAATGCACAAAGCAGTGCAGTTTCCTTTTCTTGAGGATGATGATCCTGGTACAGTTAGGAGCACACAGAACAAGGCGGGGAGAGGTCAGGATCACTAGTGGTTTTTAGCTTGGAGATGGCCAGTTTGATAAAGCGTGATATGACAGGACCTAGAATTACGTAGAAAACAAATCTGTGAGAGTGTCTCTAGATCGGTTTAATTAAAGTAAGATCGACCCTATGTATGCAGTGCCATTCCGTGGGCAGAGGGCCTAGGCTGAATGAAAAGGGGATGACGCTCCAGTCGCCAGCATTCAGCCCTCTCTGCTTCCTGTTTACACAGCATGACTGCCATGATTTCCACTTAGTGGTGGGCCTCCAAACTGTGAGCCAAAATAAACCCTGGAAACCCTTCCTTCTTCTTTAAATGGATTTTGTCAGGAGGTTTTGTCACAGTAAGGAAGAAAAATAATTAATGAAAGTGTTTCCTTAACTTTTCTATTTGCAAAGGTTTACATATTCAAGGGGCACGAATATGTTCAATATGTAAATGAGTCCATAGCATTAGCAACACAGCTACTCAGAACTTTCTCTCTCTCTCTCTCTCTCTCTCTCTCTCTCTCTCTCTCTCTCTCTCTCTCTGTCTCTCTCTCTCTCTCTCTCTCTCTCTCTCTGTCTCTCTCTCTCTGTCTCTGTCTCTCTCTCTCTCTCTCTCTCTCTCTCTGTCTCTCTCTCTCTCTCTCTCTCTCTCTCTCTCTCTGTCTGTCTCTCCCTCTCTCTCTCTCTCTCTCTCTCTCTCTGTCTCTCCCTCTCTCTCTCTCTCTCTCTCTCTCTCTCTCTCTCTCTCTCTCTGTCTCTCTCTCTCTCTCTCTCTCTCTCTCTCTCTCTGTCTCTCTCTCTCTGTCTCTGTCTCTCTCTCTCTCTCTCTCTGTCTCTCTCTCTCTCTCTCTCTCTCTGTCTCTCTCTCTCTCTCTCTCTCTCTCTCTCTCTCTCTCTCTGTCTGTCTCTCCCTCTCTCTCTCTCTCTCTCTCTCTCTCTGTCTCTCCCTCTCTCTCTCTCTCTCTCTCTCTCTCTCTCTCTGTCTCTCTCTCTCTCTCTCTGTCTGTCTCTCCCTCTCTATCAATATTTGGAATCTTCAGACAGCAAGACAACGGGTCTCACTGGCAGATCGGGCTCTCTGACTTTATGGGTGTGTATAGTGCACTAGCCACAGATAAACTTGTTTTCTGATATACGAGTGTGTCCCACATACACAATAGCAGGATTCCTAGTTAGTCAAAGTGACTGGATATATTCCAGGCTCCAATAGGACTGCCCAAGTAGCCAGTTTTTCCATTCCAATGGTACTGATTACAAATATCAGAAACATCCTAAACTTCTTTGGCCATTTTCTAACTCTACCTGCAGAACACATCACAGAAAAGGAAGCCCTTGTTGGTCACTTTGTATACATTAAACTTTTACGTCTTTTACTCAGCCAACCTTCACATAATGACTAGATAAAATGTGGACACACGGTTTTACATGATTTAGTCACACATACATAGAATATTAAAAGCACTAAATCACTTTAAAATAATAGTTGTTTGTAGAATGGTCATTTAAAAGACTTTAACATAAACATCCTTAAATTAACCTTGACTTTGTACAGACTCACTTTTCTAAGTAGTCTGACCCAATCAGAAGAAAATGTACAAAATGTGTCTTAGTAAAACACGGTTTGTCCTCTAAGCCATTTTTTGATAAATGTTATTGAGATCTGAGAACATTTAAAAGGAAGCTTTCTTCCCTTAGACACATAGAATTGGATTCTAGCTCTGCTTCAGTACATTGAGTTTAGAACGTAGAAAGGCCTGAAATAAATTTACATTTTGAAATATTTCTAATGTGTTTATAAATAGAACCAATGACCTTAAAGACTTATCAACTAGTCCATAAGTGTGCCTCACAAAGACAGCCTTCTTTAACTTACACTATAATGTGGTCTCTAAAAGTTTTCAATCTTAAGGGCTGGCAAAATGACTCAGCAGCTAAGGGCATTTGCCCTGAGTTCAATCCCCAGAACTCACACGATGGAAGGAGACAACTGATCCTCAAGTTATCCTGACCTTTGACCCTTGGCCTATGAACATGGCAATTTGACCCATGGTATGCAAAAACAAGTGTAAATAAACTTTAGTTTTGTCAAAAGACTGATAAAATTGAACAGAAAACAAAATATTAAATTGTTGTCCTCTAAAATTAACCCTTTTATAAAGTATATTTAGTCAAAATTGTTAGTAAACCTAATTCTTTGAATATAAGGTATTTAAAAAACACTTTGTCAACATTTTGGTTTTGGTCAACTAAATCATACCCTCCCCCAAAAAACCCTTTTTTAAGATTTATTTTTCATGGGCCTCTGTTTCTACAGTTAACCTTGGAAAGCACTGGGTTCTAACTATTCCACCTGAAAATTAAAAATGAACATTTATATTTCAGTTAAGCCTGGCTGAGAAATGTTCTTGCATAGCCAGTTTTTCTGGGCACAGGGGAAAAAAATGCAGACGGGAAACAAACCCTGGCCTGAGTCCCAAAAGATCACATTTTAAATTAGGCATGTCAAGAATAGTAATTTTAACATAAATGGGACTTTAAAATGCAAGAAAAATTGAAGTAGCAACAGGGACATTAGTCAGTAATTTTTAGGAATTCTGAGGGCAGACCACAATTTAGGTTCTTGCTCATCTTATTGGCTGAAGCAAGAGTGAGTGCTAGGAAGTGTGTTCTGGGTCAACTGGATATGTGCCTCTTAATGGGGACCCCTTCCAGGAGTGCCACCAGTGAGCCAATGTGTCCTGTAATTTGTGTTGGGGATCCACCATCGAGGGATGCGGGTAGTTCACACTGAGGCTTGACCAACCCTGATGGGTGACACAGGAGTCCCTTCCAAGCCAGGAGTGAGACATGAGCCTCTTCTGTGCTTCCTGGGGTCCCTGCTCCTTCTGTGAATACTTTGGCGATCTACACTCAAGCAGAATGGACCAGAGAGAGCATCTTCTCTTCTCTCCAGGACCCAGGTGGATAGTATTCAAACTGTGTCTTTCTAGTGGGACTATTGCTACAGTCATCAGATTTTTCAGTTTCCACTGAGCCAGTCATTATAAATGCAAACAAAGTGACACCTTAAAAACAACTAAACTAAATCAGAGTGCATCTTAGAGAATTCGTTATACACTTATAAACACTGGTCAGTCAGAGTTCTTCCTAGCGGGCACCAAAACATGCAGAGTTAATCTTTTTTCATGATGATGCCAATGGAATCTCACTCTGGACTCCTTCAGTTCATTGAGTCTTGTAACCCCATCAAAAGAATTCTGATCTGACACAAAGGGTAAGAGCAGATGAGGGACAAAGAGGCCATTGTGATGAAAAACACTGTGGGTCCATTTTATACAGTTTCTAAAACTTCTAGGAAGATAACCCCTCCGACTGGGCAATGCCCTTCCCAGATGACTGCTAGGTGGATTGTGAATGACTTTGATGGGAAGGGAGCACACAATGTCCTTGTTCTTTCCCACAAAGCCTCCAGGGTAGATTAGAAGGTTAGATAGCTGTGATGGTTTGTTTCAGTTGCCAATTCGACTGTCAAGGAGATGTTGTCTAGATTAGGTAGCCCTGTGGAGGAGTCTGTCTCCATTAACTGATGTGGGAAGACCTATTGAAACATGATGACATCATTCCTGGGGCTTGGGTGCTAGACTATTTAAAGGGAAGGACGTGAGCTGAATATTCCTCTGGCTGTGGCCAACTGCCTCAAGTTTTGCCTTCGCTTCCTCACAGTGATGGGCTGCAACTTGAAACTGAAAACTGGACTAACACCCCCCCTAAGTTGCTTTTGCCAAGTCTTTTATCACAGCAAGAGGAAATGAAACTAGTCCAAAAGTCATGTATGTATTAATGACCGTCTCGGCAGTTTGGAATGTCATTCTCTACGTGGGACTAAGGATGGAAGACAAATTCCATTCTTCCAAATAATAATTCAAGTCCTGTCATTTCAGTTGCTGGTTGTACCAACCGTTAATTATAAGAGAAGGGTCCATCCCCGGTGACCTTCAAGCCTGCTACTTAGCTTGTAGGAGTTACATAGATCATCCTTGCGTGTGCCTCACGCACTTTCCCCTCTAATTATCCACACAAAATTGCAGAATCCAAGGTTTGCTGTTACACTGGCAATTTCCCAAATAATTCAATAGAACAACAAATTGGTTAAAAGGAAGACAAAGCCTGTCACTCAAGAGGCAGTTTCCCAAATGATTCAACAGAACTCTCATAGCTCAGAAATGCCCCTCAAGGCAAAGAACCCAGATTTCCCAGGGATCAGTTGCTGGGAAAAACTTAACTGGGGTCAAACATCAAGAACTATAGAGTGCAAACACTTTTCTGCTTTAGCCAACACTGGTAGAAAGAAGCTACCACTGGCCAAAGTGGAAAGGTAAGAAAAATGTCCCTGAAATAAAAGTGACTCCGGCAGTTACGAGAACTGTCCGTCTTTACTCTCCACCTGAAGCTGACTTGTTGCAAGTGGTTGACACTAAAGGACACCTTTTTTCCTGGCTGCATTTAACAAAGCTTTTACTGGAACTTTTAAAGTGGAAAAGTTGTACACTGTGTCCATATTGGGGTAAGAACTAAATAAAGGGGTCCTCTGACCCTCGATTCCATTTTTCCAGTACCCATGCAAGATTTAGGCTTAGGGGCTGGGGAACTGGCTCAGCAGCGCCCTCCTGTGGAGGATGTGAGCTCAGTTCCCAGCACTCCCTGGGAGGGCTCACAACTGCCTGTCACTCCAACTCCAGGGAATCCAATGCCTTCCTCTGGCTTCTGAAATGGAAACTTAAGGGTTCTTTGGAAAAATCAATTAGATGGTGTTCTGCCGGGGCAAACACATGAAGGGATGCTTTGTTAAAATGGACACAGATATGAAAGGCTAAGGCAGACTCGTGAAGGAAGCTTTCGCTGAAGTAGACAAGGGAGAGAGGATGTTCTGTTAAAGCAAGCATATGAAAGGACACATAATGGATTCTATGCTAATGACACGCATGTTTTAGTCTGCCTTACATTGTATAGTTGAACTGCATTTGTCAGGACTCCATAGAGAGAAACATGCCACAAAACGGGCTGGTGATGTACTGCAGTGTCTTGCAGCTTCCACAGATTCGGGCTGATTGGATGCACATGCTGGGGCAAGAGCCACGCTGGGGCAAGAGCCACGCTGGGGCAAGAGCCACGCTGGGGCAAGAGCCACGCTGGGGCAAGGCATGCGAAGAAGACGTGATGTTTGGGGGATCTAAATAGGACTCCATGGAGTGACGGAGGCAGAGCTTGGCTTGCTGGCACAGCTAGCTGTGCTACACTTGTGGGTCTCGCGTCTTCGATGATCTTTGTTTCCCTGAGAGAGGCGCAGTCGAGAACTTCTGGTGTTCCCCTGGTCCCTCCTGCTGATTGGAGCCGAGGCTGAGGCCTGGCTGTCTCTCCTAGTTCATGTCACCACTGTTGCTAACCCAATTCTACCAAACTGGACTGCTGGTCTATTTGTGAAGTGTTTGCGAGTGGATCGAGATGCCACCGCCTGCTAACCTGTGAACTGAACTGCCGATTTCCAGACAACATAGACAGGAGTTGCTCCAAAGAACCTTTCTAAACAGGTCCACTTCCCTTGTATCCTTTCTTTTCCAATACCTCTGTTGGGTAGTAGGCTATAAGAGAGGTTAAAGAGTTGAAGAACCATCATTAAAAATCAAGTTTGAGAAAATTAAAGTTACAGGCTTGTACAGGTTTCTACACCAACATGCACACATCTCACACAGATATATACACACATACACAAGGTTTAAATAAAGGGCAAGATGTACGCATAACCTCTCGGTGCTGATCAAAATGTAGTCCTGCCTCCCACTGACCCACTGGCTCCAATCCTGAATACAGTCATTCACACGGCAAGGTGATCTGCTAAACTGTCATCTGCACCTTCATCCAGAATGAAGACAGAGATGTCAGGCATTCATCCTGCCTTTAGTTACCTCGTGCACCCAAATGGCATTTGGGTTGTGTTTTGTTTTGTTTTAGAACCTTAAGAATTGTGTGCAATGAGTTCTGTGTTCACCCTAATCCTTCCCAGAATCAGCCCTGCTCTTTCCTTCACACCCAAGTTTGGGTCTTTTCCCTTCCATCAAGGCCCATTTGTATTGCCCAGATAGTCTTTGATGTGTGGCCTTCAAATGGACAGTGGTTTTAAACGAAAACAGCTTCTCACATGCCTTTCCGCAGAGATTGCTATCTGCCTGGAAACAGACCCTACAATGAGAAAAGCCTGTAGGGAGTTTGCAGAAGCCTGCCTAGAAACAGCAGCTACCTCTCTAGTCCCTTGTCATTGGCTACAGCTTGCTTAATGGCTACTTCCCATTCCAAGGGATCTTGGGAACTGTAGTCTGGCTATGGACCCCCAAAGAGTTAGCCATTCTACTACAGTCATCGTCCCCTGAGGAGGTGATGAGAGAATGAGCAAGTGATGTGGGGTTGGAGACTAAACTGTACTGATGAAGGCAGACATGGATGGGAACCAGACTACTGTGCTAGATAACTGCTGGGTAATCTTAGTCGCTGCCAGGCTATGCACTGGGTGATTTACATAGGATACAATCACATTGAAATCAGGTGTCCGCATTGTGGAAGAAAAGGTGGGACGTTTATATTCACCTATTTCACTAATTACGTAATTTCCTAACAAGCTTGATGTAACAGTGTCTCCGTGCTTAGAAAGAATGGAGTCAGGGATGAGAGGGGCCTCAGGAAAGTCTTCCGAGAGTGAATAGGATGTTACCTGGCAGCAGAGGGGGAGGAATTGTCTCATAGGAAGAGATGTCACAAGGCTCTGACTCACAGCTACACTGTGCCTATTTCCTGACTTTTGCTTCATCTTTTGTATAAAGTTGTAACCTTCCTGCAGGAAAGACAAGAGAGACAGTTTCCCCCAGTTCTGGCCCTGACTGTAAATAAACCTCTCTCTTCGCCAGTTGTTGTCTCTTGGCTTTGCTTTGATACAGCAATAGTCTACGGGCCTCCCCACCTCTGGGAGCTTGTAGAGCCTCCCGTGTGTTTACTATGTATCCTATATTATCAACAATTTGGTAAGGAAAACATTATCTCCATTCTCTTTTCAGCTGGAGAAAAATAAGGCTTTGAGATTTAAACACCTGGCCAAGGTCAGCATCTCTTTATTTCCCCTCCTCTCTCCTCTCCTTTACCTCTCTCTCTCTTCCTCCATCCCCCCTTTTCTCTTTCAGACAAGGTCTCACCATTCAGCCCTGTCTGACCCAGAACTCGCTATAAAGACCATCATTTCCCAGGCTGAGAGGCTCAGCTTGCCTCTGCTTCCTGGATGTTGGGATTAAAGGCACACACCAGCAAGCCCAGTCCTTTATTCTTCTACTTGAAAACGGAAACTATGTTGCCCAGACTGGCTTTGCAATCCTCACATCCATTCATCCTCTGGCCTCAGACCTTCCTCTTAATAAACATTCTTGTCAAGTGCACTGCCCCAGTACTTAAAGGGGGGGGTCCCCTGTGCTCTCAAAGGGCGTCTGTACTTGGTTTGGAAGAAGTCATACCTCAGATCTGTTCAGATTTACTGGCATGTGACAGGGAAGGAGGGAGGGAGTAAGATGGACTCCACCCAGGCCACGATGCAACCTTCTCTGCAGTGTCTGGCTTTCCCAGGTACCTCCTTTTAGATAGCTGTCAAGGAGCTTTGCTATCCCTCTCTGAGCCCAGAATGACCCAGTTGAGGACCTCAGGGGTTTTCTACCAGCTCATCCCCACCTTCTGTACATGAGCTGTGGAATTAAGCAAGGGCCATGGGCCAAGCTGACTTCTCCAACAGGCACTGTGCCTGAAGCCTGCAGCAAGATTTTAATTAATATCAGAAGAGAAAGCAAGCTTTGGAGGCAGAAAGATGGCTCAATAACATAATGTTAATATACACATACACTATCATAAAATATAATTTTAATGGAATAAGTCATCAATGTCCATTCTGTGAAGTCAGAATGAGATCGGTGAATCAAAAGTTAAGAATGCAAAAAAGGAGTACGTATGTCTGTATTTGTGCAGGCACACATATGTAGGCATATCCAGGCAGAGATTGGGGATCCACGGTTTTGCTCTCAGCTCTAAGGCTCCAGAGGGCCTGGTTGGCAGCACCCATCTTGCTGTTCTGCGTGAACTTGCTCCCAGGAGCCTAGTACCCTGCCTAGATTTGCATTACAGATGCTGTGCCTGTCTCTTGCTGATTGTGCCCATAGTCCTGAAATCCCACACATGCAGGAGCTGGGCACAGGGCAGGAGGATTAATCCTTGCAACAGCTCAGGGAGGATTAGCTGAGCATCATGAAGCACAGGGCTCAGCAACAGCATGAGCCCCTTCCCAGTGAGAGAGCTGGGTGGCTGCCTGGAGAGGGCAGGGGGACCAGGGATGCCAACAAGAGCAGCCCCGGCAGCCAACGGTAAGGAGGAGGCCCTAAGGGGTGGGACTAAACGTCAGAGGCGGGATTATGTAAATCAAGCTAACGCTAGCCAGAGATCTGAAGCTTGAAAGAAAAAATACCAACCTGAAGGAAGGAATTTAAATGATGAAAAATTTAAAGTGTGAAATGCGAATTGATGCCTCAAGGCCCTTATTTAACAACCAGATTGTTCTAACAGAGCAAAGCGCATGCAGAAAGCTGCCCCCCAGAGGCACCCACACTATCTAACTCATTTATCGGAGGCTTTATTGTATTCCTCGGTGGTTAATATGGTCCCCACCTTGTATGTTGAGGGAACCTTGAAAGACCTCCATTCTCAGGACTGACGGAAATCATAATCTGGGATTTTGAGGTATAACTAGTTAAGAAAGCAATTGTCTCTGACTCTGAAAGTTTGATTTTTGTGAGCATGAATAGTCAGTAGGAGATTTTCCTTCTTTGTGTGCACGTGTTTATACTCAGAGATGGCAGTGCAAGTGGAAGGTGGTCTAGGCAGGAGGATGACGCCAAAGCTGGGACCAGGCGACAGGGGGCCTCTTCTGTATGGCCACTTGTCACATGTATGTGCTGAACACTCAAAACGATGGCCTTGTGACGAAGCAACTGAGCCGTCCTGTTAACACGAATAATTCTAAAATAAAAATTAAAACTGATACTCCTCTTAGTTATTGGGGAATTCATATGTATGGATGAGACCATTTAAATCTGCTAATCTACATTTCCAATGTAAACCTGCAGTCTGAATACGGAGCACGTATTTCCAATAAAAACTCAACATATAAACTGAGATGTGCTATGATTCTAAAATAACCCAAAATTTCTAGGGTTTAATATTTTTAAAATGTTATTTTTCAAGTCCTTCATTAATATTTTCATATGATCGTGTGTTGGAATGATGATGTTTGGGCTATAGTGGGTTAGATTATTAAATTTAATTTCACTTAAAATTGTAATGTAACTACCAGAGAATTTAACAACACTCATTGATCATATCATCTTTATATTGGGCAGAACTCCTCTATCTGTGAAGACTGAATAGAAGGACATAAGTCTAGCCAGGAATGGAGGAAAAGGATTAACAAACAGAGAAAGGATCTCTAGGTGGCTTGGCAGGATGAGGGTGCAGAGCCAACTCCAACCAGGACAATGTTCGTAATCCTCTTACATGGAGCAAGCCACGACCTATAATGTGGATGGCTCTGAGGCCTGTTTGCAAAAAACCAACAGTCCATGGGAAGTGTTCTTCCTCATATTCCTGGTAGTAGCATCATGTTCTACTCAAAGAAGGGTCAATGAATGTTTTGCCACGGTATTAGTTATGTTCTTATTACTCTGACAAAGTACAGACAGAAGCATTTCAAGAGAAGGAAGCGTATTTCAGTTTATAGTCCCGGGGATACAGGCCATAATGGCAGGGTGGGCATGGCGGCAGGAGTTTGAGGTGTCTGGTCGCACTGTACCTACAGTCAGGAACCAGAGAGATGAATGCTGGTACAATGGTCATTTTCTCCTTTCCCTCATTTCATTCAGCCACTTTACTGAGCATTTACTCACTCCAGGACATGGGATGGTGCCATACATATTCAGGGTGAATCTTCCCTCACAGACATAGTGTGTCTCCTTTATAATAGAATAGACATCCTCTCAAGTTGATAATCAAAATAACTGTAAGAGCTTAGAAGCATACCCCTGCTCAAGTAGGCCCCAGACTAGAAACCTGCTTCAAAGCATTAGTACCGTTAGTATGTTCTCAAGGTTAGATGACAATTGCCACTGGATGAAACCAAAACCTGGTTTGGTTTTTGAGACAGTATCTTGCTATATAGCTAAGGGTGGCCTGGAACTTGCTATGTAACCAAGGCTGGTCTCAAAGTTATAAAAATTCCCCCCCAACCTCTGGAGGGTTGGGGTCACAGGTATATGCCACCATATTCTGTTTCCAAACCTTGCCATCTTTCCCCCCTATCAGCTCTTAGCATCCACAAGTCTACTTTCTTTCTTAGGGACATCTTTATTTAAGCAGTAACAAGGAACAAGCTAAGCCACGATCCATCTCCTGACCTATACAGAAACAGTGAGAAAATAAATATATGTGACTTTTAGCCTCTGCTTTTGTGGTAAAATCAATACGAGGCGGCGAACACAGAATCTAGATTCAGTCTTTCTACCCTTACAATATGGCACTAGCCTTGTTGTTGCACAAGGGCTGGAGGATTTTTATCTTGTCTATTTATAGACGTTTGGACACAAGGTCTCAGCTATATAGTTCCATCAGCCTTGAACTCATGATAAACCTGCCCCAGACTCCCAGTGACCATGAGGTGCCAAGTCTTCCTTCACCATGGGACAGTGTATTCATTACGCTCCTCATTGCCATGACCAAATATCTAGCAGGATCAATTGAAGGAGAAATGGGTTTATAGTAGCTCATAGTTCCATGCCAGGAGAGGCCTGACTCTGTGTCAGTGCACGGGAGCTCGCAGCCTGTCACATGATCACAGTAGATGTGAAGTAGAGAAAGATTCCTACCCAGACCCAGACCCAGACCCAGTTCCAGTATAACTGATCAGCCTGCACCCAACAACCCACTTCAGTTACCCAGGCTTCACCTCTTAAAGGTTCCACTGTCTCCAACACAGTGCCACCGGTAGGGACCAAGTATTTAAATAAACATGCTTATGCAGGACATTTGTGTTAAAACCATTACAGTGTCTTACAAGTGTGTGCATTGTGCAGGCTGCAAGAAGGCAGGTAGTGGAGAAAGCCTAGATCATCAGGTCAACCTGGACTTGTTGGCCTTAAGGGATTGGCGATTTTAATAAAAACTGGACGGGGTAGAGATGTAGGGAGGGGGCCGATTCCTGTTAGGTAGAAGTAGAAAGCTTAGAAAAAGTGTCCGCAGCACTTAGTGAGAATCTGGCCCTTTAAGGGATAAATTAGTTATAAAGCTAAAAGGCTTTAAGCAACGTGTTGAAGGTGCTACCTGATTTCTGGGTTTGTTAATTATAATGTGAGAGGACAGAGATAAATTGAAGGGAAAACCGATTTTTAAGATTTTTTTTTTTAAAGAGAAATCAGGACATAATGATGTTGAAAATCCTCCGACTTCCCACATAACAAAAGGTGCTCAAATTAAGAAACAGTTTCTAAGCACATGACATGGAGAGAAACCCTCAGCTCTCAGCAGCTGCAGAATCTGCTAAACCATGTAGGGATCAAAGGGCCGGAAGGAAACTGAGCCGCACAAAGGTCTGCTTCGAGAGACTAAGTCCATGCTAACTCCTCATTGTGCGTGAAAAGATCTGTAAAGGCAGATCAACCCCCTCACACCACTGACCTCCCAGGCTGGGAGCTAGAAAAGGGACCATCAGCTTCACTCTGCAGGGAGGCTTTCTGAGGAGCAACCTTAGGACCAGTTACTGTTAATTAAGCTCTATTGTCAACTTGAGATCTAGAATCCCCTGGAATACGGGTCTGTAGGCATGCTGTGAAACGAAACGGGAAGATCTGTCTACTGTGGGTGGCACCATTCCCTAAGCTGGGACCCTGGACTAGAGCCCCGGAGAAAGGGGGCTGAGCACAAGCATCCATTGTCCTGTTTCTTGACGGTGGGTGCCACGTGACCGGCTGTCCCCAAGTTCCTGCAGCTGCCACTTCCACATCATGATGAACTGTGACCCTGAAATATGGACCCAAACAAACCCTTTCTCCCTTAAGTTGTTTTATTTAGTCAAGGCGTTTTATCACAGCAACAAGAAAGTAACTAAGATAGGAACAATGAGAGGCAGGAGCAATGCCTTCAATCCAGCCCCTGCATGCCACCACCAGTTACCCTGTTCCTGGGCAGCCTTCCTCGTGCAGAGGGAATTAACATTTTTTGGCTGGCCAGAGAGAGGTGGTAAGTGAGCTGCCATCCTCCGGACGCCAGAGGCCCTGGGTGATACACAGGAGAGGGTCCATGGAAGGTACTAGGCAATGCGGAAAACCACAGCGACCCCTAGTGTCTCAGTCTAGCCTTGGTGTGTGCCTCCTTCTGTCTGTTGATCCTTTTTCATCCTGGTTTTCTCCTCTGCTCTCTGTCCCCACTTCCCAAGCTTCTGCCTCTTTCTCCCCTATCTTCCTGTATTCCTCCATCCCTTTGATGTGAGTCTCTGCCCCTTTCATTCTCTCAGCTTCTCTTTCTTCCCATCGTTCTCAGCCTCTTCTCCACCTCCTCCCTACCATATTCCAGAACCCGCTGGGGCCTGTGAGGACCTTCCATCAACTCTGTGAGAATATGAGTAGACTGGAATATTTCAGATCTCTCTGACTGGGTCACTACGAGGGAAGCCTGAACCAAGACAGACCCATATTCTGAGCCAGGAATGCATTCAGAGGTCAGATCTCCAACAAGAGAAAATCAATCAACTTTCTCTGTTTCCCGTAGTCTGCTTGTAAATTAACTGTGTGGCCTTGGGCAAGTTGCCCCACTTGCCTTATGTGCAAAATTGGAATCATAATACCCACCTCATGGGGCTATTTAAAGATTCCTCTGAAATGAAGAAGTACTTCCTCGGGGATTCCAGTGTGCCAGGCACTGAGCTGCACACAGAGGAAAACAAAGATGAATTAGATATGCTCCCAACACCCAAGGCAGCTGGGAGAGAGTGACATTTGAATTAACCTTTATTCAAGCAGAATGAAATGTGCAAGAGTGGTGTATGCAAATGAACTGCGCGAACAGAGGAATCGGTGATGAGCTCTGATTGGGGAAGAAGCTGGAGGGTTTCAAACAGGTGTTTGCCAAGCAGATTTGCAGTAGGAAAAGAAGGTGCTAGGAAGACAAAGGCTGAGAAAGGGGCCCACGTGGAGGGGGTAGGGAATTAGTAGGGCTACTCTGGGCAGTCAGGGTGAAGGATGTTGGGTAAAGGGGTACAGCCAGAAGCAGGGAAGCTACCTGGAGCCTGTCTAGCTATATTCTGTGGACTTACAGTCCTTCACATAATCCACAGCGAGAAGTGCCCATTACATTTCTGTCAGCAATGCACATATGGAAACCTGAGGACCTTACGGCTACGGAGGTGTATGGAGGCCTCGTCTCCTCATAATGGGGGGCGGGGGGGGGAGGTAGAAGGACTTCATGGGGGACATGCTCGGCTCTTTGCATTGTTCTTTTCTATTTCGGAATTTTAACTTCTTCCTCCCACAGTTTTTACTACTGCATCCACTACTGTCAAATATTGCAAAGCACCGCCCTGAGAATAGGAAGCGCTGGCAGGCTCCTAAAGTGGTAAGCATGGCTTCCTGCCTGGTCTTGGGGTACTGTGGAATCAAACTTGGCTGGAAGGCAGAGGAAGCCAGTATGAGTCTGAGGAGCCCACCAGTCCTGGGAACAATCAGGTAATGCATGCTGGGGCTGATCGAAGGACCAGGGCTGGGAAAGGCTTCTGGGTGTAGTTGTCCTCAGGTCTTCTGGAGTTCTAAAGCATCTGGGGGACCTTGTCACATGCAGCTTGGAACAGGGCCGGATTTGTTCCTTGAAACAGATCTGACTTTGGCACTCTAGTGTCTGGTAACACCAGGACAACCCCCCAATCAAGGCCGAACCTCCTTTTGCAGGTGATTCCTTTGGATAAAGGGAGGGAGGGGGAAAGAATGTGGCTGGCTCAGAACAAAACCATTGGCACCATGGTCGTTATCTATACTCAGACATCAAAGCACCTTTGCGGCTGAGTGGTTAAAGAGCCTCATCTTCATACACAGAACACAGCATAGGGTTGGTCAGACCCAGTCCACAAAGCCACCTGCTTGGCTACCACACTCAGCCACAAGTCAGGCCCGATGGATGGAAGAGACTTCAAACTAATAGTGCCTCAGGAGACCAGATGGTTTTGAGTTCCCACCCCAGCTTTTCTCAGTAGCTTTGATAGCTTGAGAAACTTACTTCCTATCTCTGAGGCCCAGTTTTCCCACAGGTGATATAAGGATAATACGGGGATAACAATATCTTGCACCTGCTGGCAAGATTAACAGCCTCAAGTTCTCTTTCCCCTGTCATTTAATAAATCTCTTAAGAATGTTTTCTTAAGGTATAATATACCACGGGGAAAGTTAACATGTTTCTGTGTACATCTCTGTGAGCTTTAATAAGTACATCTAGTCTCATAACCATGCCCACCAAGGTGCCGGACAGCCCCAACACTTCGCTGTAGTGACAATTCTGGAATTTTGATTTCCTTAAAAAGCACTGAAATGCTATAAGAATGTGCTTTCCTTTTTTTTTTAAATCCCAAATATGCAGATGTGGGGCCTGCTTTGGACTCTCTGCAGTAGCTGACTATGATTTGCCTCATGCTCTTGCAAAGGCATGATTTTGCCAGTTGCTGATAGTTTCTGCAGTTGTGTGACATCTGAAATTCTGGGAACTTTTCAGAGGGTATATAAATGCTAGGGTCTTGAGAGATGGGGTTGGTGGTTTTGATCATTCAGTGGGATTGGCTATGGTTTGTTAGCAGTCATCCTCAAAGAAGAAACAAAAAGAAAGAAATTAGATTCAGGGATCTCTCTCTCTCTCTCTCTCTCTCTCTCTCTCTCTCTCTCTCTCTCTCTCTCTCTCTGTCTCCCCCCTCATCTATCCTTCTTTTTCTCCTATCTAGTGTTAGGAGGTGCAACTGGGGGGGGAGGGGGCGGTAAAGGGAGGGAAAAAGAGGAACCCACAAAGTTAAAAGACCAGCAGCTACACTTCTCAAAATCCAATCCAACCCAACCTTTTGCAATCACCCACTCCGTTCTGCCCCAGAACTCTGACCCAATATCTATCTCTGGATATTAGTTTTGCCCATTCTAGAACATGATCCAACTTTATGTACAATCAGAACAGCCCAGGCTTGGAGCATAAAACTAGAGCCAAAGGAACAGCAGACAGGTGGATGTGGACACCCAAAACAGGAGGAAGTTCCTTTGCTAAGCTAGACCAAAGGGGGCTTTAGCCTACAAGAAGTTATGTGGCCTTTCTCAAAACCATTAGCATTCACAATGTCAGTTAAGAAATGAGCCCACTGTCAATCACTGGCAAACTACACTCAGATGATGAGCTTAACTTTATTTGCCCTATGAGGTTTGGATACACGTCAGGGTCATTCAGAAGGCAGAATGATAGTTACAGGCAGGATTGCTATAGTCATGATGCCAAACTGGTGTTTTCAGCCCACAAACACACTAATGGCATTCTTGTTACACGTACCAGTAGTTTGCTTCTTTTAATTGGAGAACAGCATTTTGCCGCATGAACACACCAGAATTAGTTATTCTACCCATAATTGAGGCACGTCCCAGTGTTCCCATTTGGAAGTTATGATAAGGACGTTTGCGGTGAATATGTCACAGGGCTCTTGTTGGGTGCTTTTGTTTTTCTTGGGTAGGTGTCTTAAGTGTGCGTTGCTGTGCTATGCTGCAAGGATGTTTAATTTCTGCAAAACCTGTCTGCCTGTATTCCAGAATGGTTGTACAACCTTCCCTGTCCATTAGGAACCAGCCAGGGCTCTGGGATCCTGCATACTAACCAACACTTAGTGTCGGTCCTCTCAAATGTTATCCGTTCTAGTGTGAAATGGAATCTCATGGTGGTTTTAATTTGCATTCCTCTACTGGCAAATGAAGTTGAGTACTTACATAGTTATTGGCCATTTCAATAATCTATTCTGTGAAGAACCCATTTAATCCATTTGCATGGCTATAGTTTTTATTAGCAACTTTATTGCCTCTAGCCAATCCTTCCTTCTTGTTCTGGTCAGACACACCAGTAGCATTCTCACTACCTCCTTAGATGTCTCAAAGTGATCACAACTGAAGAGGAAGGCAAACTCATTGTCTTCCCTCAATCTCTGTACTGTCATGGAAACTTAGCTTCCATTACTGACACACACTTAAAGCAGTGACCACTTTGTCCACACAGAAGCACAGACCAGACACTCGAATGTGCTTTCTGATCCTTCCCCAGTCTCCTCACCCTATCCAATCCACTTCTCTTCCTCTTTAATCCCACGTGACTCTCCATTCCTGCCTTCACTAAAGCCGACATCAGACTTCAAATAGATTGCCACAATCACCTCCATTCTGACTCGTCTTGTTCCCGTCAGTCTGTTGTACATGGAACGGAAGCAGAGCTCCTGAAATCGCAGGCTTGATCACATTGCTCTTCTGTTTAAGATCTCAGTGGTTTCTAGTAACTTTCGGGATAAGGATTAACTCCTAATGTTTATAAGACTGGTGTCTGCTCCAGCATACTGATTTTCTCTTAGCTGTAATTCCAGGCTTTCTCCTGCCCGGTGCCTTTCCTTTGCACGTGCCGCACCCTCTGCTTGGAACATCCTTTCTCTCCTCTTCACATTACTATCTCCATGTTATTCTTCATATCTCAGTTGAGATGTCGCTTCCTCAGGGAAGTCTTCCCTGATCCTGAGAGTTGATTAGGTTTTACCATCAAGGGACCTCAGAGAGCCCTGTAATCGTTCTTATATAATTCTTGTCATATTATATACACTGGGAGTACTCAATTATATTTCTGTCACCTCCAGGAGGAAAGAGGCTGTTGTGTTTACCATGTGACCTAAATACCTAACACCACAGATGGATACCTAGCCTATGAGACAGTGAAGATTAAATGAGTCTGAAGACTAAGGGAAAGAAGCATTAATGAGTCTAAACTATTCAATCTTTTCTTTTCCTCTCTCTCTCTCTCTCTCTCTCTCTCTCTCTCTCTCTCTCTCTCTCACACACACACACACACACACACACACACACACACTCCCTTCTTCCCTTCTTCCCCTCCCTCCATTCTTATGATAGTATCTTTATTTTCCTGGTCATACATATGACAAGTTGTTAGTAGAAACAGAAGCTTTTGACTCATGTGGAACCACCTAAAACACAGACTTCACATTCCATAGCTGATTTATGCGTATGCACCTTATTCTTCCAGAGCAGTGGAGACACTGCCCAAAGCTAACCCAGTTATTTTCATTTCATTCCTGGATGCCCACACATTCCACCCACACTTCCACCTCTGGGTTACCAAGCAGTAAGGAAGGGCTAACAGGGGAGGAACTAGAGGCCTTCTCTCCCTGCTCCACCTATGGTCTCGTTGTTTTAGCAAAGACATACCTGGAGGCATTGCAGGTTCATTTCCAGACCACTGCAACAAAGTAAGTATAACAATTCAGCATGCCACATGAAATCTCTGGTTTCCCACAGCATCTGAAAGCTATGTTTACACTCTCTCATAGTCTAAGTGTGGGATTATGCTATAGGTCTAAACCATCTCCCAAGGGCTTGTGGTGCTATTTGGACTCAGGTCTTATTACAACTAAGCCATCTCTCCTGCCCTCAGTCTCAGACACGTTGACCCAGCAATAGGAAATTAACACAACTAAAATTATATTTTACAATTTGTGTATCTTAATGTAAAATTGTTACTAAACTGCTAGTGACCTTCTGAGCTACCAGGAAAGTACTGTCCACATACTTAATACAAAGTAGTTCCAGTAAAATATACTCTTAGTGAAGGATAGAAAACCAGGATGTAGCTGTGTGTGGTGGCACACCCCTGCAAATCACAGTGCTTAGGAGGTGAAAGCAAGAGTGTGAGTTCAAAGACAGTCTGAACTGTGTTGGAAGTTCCAGGCTAGCCTGAGCTACAAAACAAGGTAGAGGTTAACTGCTGAACATGGCAAGAGCTGTTCCTGTGAAAACATTGGTTAATGAAGGAAGAAATGACAGAAATTGTAGCAAGAAGCATTTTCTCCTGTCCTATCTCAAGAAAAATGTTTGGTCAATACTGAAGTGTCTCAAGTTAAAAATAAGAACATTTCTTCAAAAGCTACTGTATTTTTTTTAAGTGAAAAATCAAGTTTGGTTTGAGAGGAACATGTGACCTCATGGTTGTCCAGGTCACCACTCAATTAGTCATAGGCCTAGTGATCTTGCTTTCCACTTGAAATGAGTCTTCTTCAACATTTTCCCTTGTGAGCAGTCCTGGAGTTCTGTCCTCATGGCTCATTGAGAAGGTTGTGTGTGAGTGGCAGTCACCCACACTCTGTGTCTCCTCGTTCTGGGTACACGCTCCAGTGTCCCACCATCATTCACTTACGAAATACAAATGGACAGCTACTAGTATTGATCACTTCAAGGTGGCAACAGCACAGTATACACTGAGGTCAGGGCACTTGAGTGTAAGGCTCTGTGGAACCATATGAACTACCCTGTGATGATGGCCATGATGTATGGTAGAAACTCACTAAATAGATGATGTGTAAATGACAATGTGTCATGCAATGTAAGATATGCAATCATTTGGGGGTCTTGTTTTTGGCTTTGTTTTGTCTGTTTGTTTTTTGAGATCTGGTCTCTCTATGTAGCCCAGGTTGGTCTTAAGCTCATTCTTCTCCTGAGTGCTGGGATCACAGGTGTGTGCCACCACACCTCAACAAGCTCACTTGGTTTGGATATATACTAAAAGCCTCCTGCTCAATTACCTTGGAGATCCACATATGCTTGTGCAGGGGTACCCTTGCCTGGCTTGTCTATCCTGGGGTGAGACATTTCCTTCAACATTTCAGAAAAGGAGTAGGGGTGGGGCATGAAGAAGCTGATGAATCAATCTATTATCACACTTTGCATAATCTTTGTAGCCTTAAAAATATTTTTATCAATTCTTTGAGAATTTCATACTGTTTTGATCATACTCATCCCTACTCCTCTCCATAACTCCTCCCAGATCTGCCCATCACCTCCTCACCACCTTCCAACTTTGTTAAAAAGAAAGCTCACTAAGTTCAATTTGTGCTATTCGTATTTTCCTACGATCATCACTGCCGTGTGGCAGACCTACCAGGGAGACACACTCTTAGAGGAAATGGACTCTTTTTTCCTCAAAAGCCATTAACTGTCCACAGCTCCTTGGAGGTGGAGGATATGAACTCCTGCCTCTTCTAGTTAGAATGTTTTCTGGCACTGAGCCTTTTATTTAGCAATCTGGGAAGAGCACTGTCCCCTGTGTATGTATGGCAACTCCAATTAAACCCTCATAGATAGATAGATAGATAGATAGATAGATAGATAGATAGATAGATAGATAGGTAGTGGATAGATAGATAGATAGATAGATAGATAGATAGATAGATAGATAGATAGATAGGAGAGACAAAGCTTATAAAAGAGTAGGTTTCCCTGTAGCTTTCTCAAACATCCTTGGTGTTGCCTATCCTACCTCCTGCCCTCCTCTGCCCTCCTCTCCCATCCCTTTCCCCACTTATGCCTCACCTCCCATTATTCCCCTCTTTCCCTTCCTATCGTGACTTAAGTATAAATTAAGCATCTCAGCTCACTACTTTGGTCCACCTTCACCTTCTCCTAAAGAGGACTGGCATCTGTCTCATCAGCACGCAACTTTTGAGATCCATTCTGGTGGAGACAGACTACATTAGCTCAGCCAAGGTCAGTTCTACAGACTACTGGGCATGCTCCAAATCTTTGTACCTGGCCTTGATGCCCAGTCCACAGCTCAGCAGGTGCAGGAAGTCTTCTGTAAGTCTCAAAGACCATGAATCAGAAGGTCTCTCTTCTCAAGGTAGTCTTTACAATGCCATGCCTCTCTATGACTTTAGTCAAGCAATGTCCAGTCTCCAGCTCTCATCAAATGAAAAAAAAATGGATGAGGAAAGTATCCTCATCCTAAAGTTAAGTTCCTCAAAACCATCAGAATCTCAGGACCTGAACTAGTTGGGGCAGGGGAGAATCCCCGCCACTGCAGTCATGAGTAGAAAGAACTTAGCAGAGTAGCATTCTAGGGCACACACAGAGCACTCACGGCTGTAGGGGTAACCTGCACCCTTCATGCAGATCAGTCCTAGCAGCAGTTACAGTGTTCCTACAGGATGGCCTCAAACTACCCATTTTCAGATGAGGAAACAGGTTATGTGGGTTATTCTGGGTAATACACCTAGTAAATGGTCTAGGAGAGATTTGAACCTGTGTAGTCTATACACTTCCTTAACTATGCTACCATTTAATTCACTTATCCATTAACTTATCCATCCATCCTTCCAGCGGAGTTCCATGTAAGTTTACCTAGCACCGACTAAAACATAAAAGAAGGTAGACAAGTGCTAGATTTTACTACTGAAAGTGGAGCAGTGCCTGAGGTGGGGTGCTGGGCTGCTTCCAGCTTCCTGGGTCACCCTTAGGGTAGCTTCTGTGTGTACAGGTGAAGAAGTGTAGGCAGCACTGAGAACAAGATAATATTTTAGAAGTACTTGTCAAACACAGCAGCCCACAGATTCTGTGTGCAGACAGACGAGACATGAGATGCTCAGGCAACTGGGTCGAGCTCCCTCCTCCCTTCCCTAACTCGTCATAACTCTTTTCTTCTCATAAGGCAGAGAGAGAGAGGCGGTTTGATGAGACCTCAGAGGACTGAACTGGGTACAGCGGAGAGCAGAAAAGTGAAAAGGTGGTCACAGCTTAGTGTAAAAACAACAAATAAACACAAAAAGGTCAGAAAGTTCAGCTTACCATTTGTTACCCTCAAGTTTGGTAATCACATGTAAGGCAAACATTTGTTTGCCCTGAGAGGTTATGAGTGGTGTCTGCTATCCAGGGAAACTGAGTGGTTGCTTGCATCTGAGAGAATGCACAAGAGTAGGTAGTTTCTTGGTCCCCAGCATGGTGGAATAATGCTGTTCCCAGAAGTCATAGTTGTTTGGTTTGGTTTGGTTTTTTTTACATCTCAGTGCCATGTGTGGGATAGCTTCCTTTGAGTTGTGGGCCTGAGTAGTTTTCAAAACAATACTTGTTCTTGCCCTTGCTCTTGATTGCCAATGGTTAGTTGAGATAAGAGCTAAAGATACCACCCACTTTAGTTACAGGACACAGAAATCAACCTGGAGCTAAGCTGGAAGTTCTCTCTGTGATGTTAACATTCTTCGTCCAGAAAGGTACTGTGCAGGCTTCTGGGGAAGAAAGGCCCAACAGTAGCATGACTGAGGGATAACCAACCACTTTCTGAGGGGGGGGGGAGAGGAGAAGGGGGAGAGAGGAAAAGAAGAAGAGGGCGAAGAAAAAGAGGAGGGGGAAGAAGACTGTTGAATATTCGGTCCCTGTCCTAGCCCCGGAAACATCACATAAGAGGGAGAACCAAAAATGTAATAACCAGAGCATAGGAAGAAGTGCTATGAAATACAGACCACTGGCTAGGACAAGACCACCACAGTCAAGAACACACTGCAGCTGAACACACCGAACCCACACAAGACCTGCACAAGATGTCTTCAACATTTCACCATGGAGCCCCATCCCATCCTGGGAGCTCTTGGCAGGGTGGAGGTGCCATTTTCTTCAGTAGTGTAGCCACTGGTAAGTTGTCCATGCTCCAGCTTCTCACCCAAACTCAATAAACAGCCCTAATGAAACACAGTGAATAAAAAAGAAATAAATCAAAACAAGACGTGAAAACAGGAGGGGAGCTATTTGGGAAAAGGTGAGGAAGGGATTTAGGGAGAGGGGCAGGAGGATAAGAAGGGGCAATGGGAGTGGCCAATCACAATACATTATATATGTAAAATTGAAGAAAATAAATGAAGAGGCAATCTTTCGCTTTTTTCTCCTAGGTTCTGTGATATATCCACACTGGACTCCACAGTGGAGTTCCTTAGGCCAAGAGGAAGCTTATCTTGATTCCACCACACATAGCTATGCAGACAGAGGTCAGGTCAATTAATTTGGATTCTCTGTCCAACCTGGGTCTCCAGCTAAAAGCTTCCCCAAACATATTTAACGCCACTCCACAGATGCCCTTCTAATCTCAGCATCCATGCTGTTCCTTCATGGTTTGCTAAATTTTCAGTGTGTTCTTCTCAGAGGCTTCCAGCCTTCTGCAAAGTCAATACAGACTACCTACTGGGGCAGAAGTTGTGGGTACAGTGGTAATGGATGTTCCTACCTCTCCCTGGTCTGAAAGTTCTATTTGGATCTGGGTGTATTTCCCAAATTATTTGTTTGCCATGTTCCTGTAGAACAGACACAGATGGGAGCCAAAGGGATTCCAACATATTTCCTGATGTGTTCAGAGGCTAGGATGGGTAAACTCTAGGTTCTACAACTGCAGGACATACTTGGCCTTCCTATCACATTAAAATTTCCTACTCCTGCAAAGCTGAGTCCATTATACACCTTTGTCCAGGACACCATTGTCCAGGACAGTATCTGGAGAGAAGTTATGATGCTGGGGAGGAAGAGAGTGAGAATTTAAACCCATCTGCTTTTCACAGAACCTGTATTATTTTCCATGATTCTATTCTACCCCCAAATTCAGGAAAAACCCAAAGAAATGACAACTGGCAGGGCGAGTGAGTGTTATACTCAAACCAGAGGAGCCTGGCTGCTTCAAGATGGGGAGAGGACCTGAACTAGGCAAGCTTGCATTGACCTATCCACCAGTCAATTAGGATGAGCAGGGCTTCCCAGAGAGATGCACTGATATGGTGTAGTCTGGAGTCCTCCTCTGAGGCCATGCTGTGAAATGCATCCTCCCACTAACACAGGCTCCCTAGGCTGCCTGAGAGAAAGGAGGGCAGAGTGGGATTTCCAGCTGTGCTATGCTCAAGCTTCAGGTGAGTCACTGTTTCCTCTCTACTTCTGTTCCCTTTTCTGTAAAATGAGATTGATGATAATATTCCATGGACTTTGGGTGAAGGATGAAAGAGGCGAATGTCTGGGAGAGCACATTGCTGGGAAGGAAGAGAGCAAGAATTCAAACCCATCTATCTGCCTTCACAGAACCTGTATCATTTTCCATCAGGACAGCATTACTCTCAGCAGTGAAACTGCTCTCTACCTGCTCCACACTCCATTAGATGTTCTTCCAAGTGCTTCACACTCGTGAACACACACACAGTTTTAGAGGAATTGCTGTCCTCGCCCAGATTCTCTGTGTTAGATTCCATTGTTATAATAAATACCAGAGGCAATCAGGTCATGAAAAAGAGAGGTTTGTTACTTGCTTCTTTCTTTCTTTTTCTTTCTTTCATTCCTTCTTCCTTCCTTCCTTTTTTTTCTATGTTAGAACCCTCTTAACTTCAGCTCTTGAGTGCTGGGATGACATGTGTGGGCTACATCCTCATTCTATATTCCATAAGGTTCAGAAGTTCCTGTCCATGATTGGTTGTCTCTGGCTGTGTCTGGCACATCATGGTGGGAACACACGTGATCAAAAAACGCTTCACACCAATATAAAAGAAAGGAAGAGGAGGGGTCAAAGTTCTAACATTTCTTTCATGAGCATGCTACAGCGACCTAATTTCTTTCTCCTGGGCCCCATTTCTAAAATGTTCCACTACCTCACAGTGGTGCCATAGGTTGAGGACCAAACTTTGAACAACACAGGGGACTTGGGATAGCCTTGAGCGCCAAGCTGCTATTCTGTCCATGTATGTGTTATAACATGTGGTGTGGAGCAAGAGGAACAAAGGCTAAGAATTGGAGACTGGGGTTTGGGTGTTTTGTTTTGTTCTGTTTTTTCACTTGTGTTTTTTGTTTAAATTTAAATTATGTTTATTGTTGGGTTTGGGGGCTATGAACCTTAAAGAAAGCCATTAATTGCTTCTGAGCTTCATTTAACACTTCAGAAAAAAACAGAAGTGAGAACAGATCGTAGCTTGCTTAGGGCTCACCGAGAAGCAAATGAACATGACGGCATTTGACACCCATGGTTCCTTTACTCTCATGATGAGTTTATGTGAACTCAAGTTACCATACCAATTTTGACAGTCAAGGAAACCAGAACTGATTGAGCTTTGAGGTGAAATAAAAATGCTGACTGGGACCAATGGCCTTATTATTATGTGTCAGGGAAGCAAACACCCACAGAGAGAGGACCTAGCCACTCCCAGGAAAGACTGCCTGGTTTATTTCCCCAAAGCTGACAGCCTCATTAATTTCATCTCAGCCAACAGAATCCTTATGAAGCCATATGACCCAGAAGTTCTGGTTGTATTTTGGGGGAAGGGGATTAGCTGATGTTTTCCCAGAGGCCGGAGACAAAGAAATGACCCCTGGTCACCCAGTCTAGCTGTCCGGGATCCATCAGATATTCTGAGCTGGAGCCGATGCTGACAATGTCTCCTCCACAGCTGTACCTGCTCACCTACAGCTGAACGGATCCAGGTCAGAATCCCAGGGCCTTCTGTGCTGCAGCAAGAAACTTTATGTTTAGATGTTGGCCTGTGGGTGGACTGGCCACAGGCATAGGAAGGGACAGGTGGTTGGTACTCAGTTAGTACAATGGGCCAGGACGACCAAAGGGCATGTGGCGTTTACCCAACTAAGTTGTTACATACCCCTGTCGCACTATCAAATTACTGCAGAATTATTACTTTTAATATGTATATTTGTTACTTTTCCAGTTGTTTGGATTGAATACCCCGATAAAAGCAACTTAAGGAAGAAGGGTTTATATTGTCTCTGTTCACAGACAGTTCATCTTAGCAGGAATGATGATGGCAGAACCTGAGGCACGGGTGCCCGGTCCAAGTACAGGAAGCAGGAAGTGCTGACAGGCAGCGGTTAGTTGGCGTTCTCCATTTAGTCAGCCCAGGACCCCAGTCTGGGCAGTGTTGTTGCTGACATTCATTTTGATCTTCCTACCTTAACCAACCTAATGGAGATAATCCCTCCCAGGCGACATTTGAAACATCACTCATGCACGTCTCTTAGCTGATTCTCAATCAGATCAAGTTCACAGTAAACATTAACCAACACAGCATGTATGTATCATAGCTAAGAGAGAGCCTAGAAATGGCCTGTTCAACATCTCGTTTTTTAAATTAGTTCTCGTAGCATCTCATACAATCTCTTTGAACCATATTTTCCCCACCCAACCCCTCCCCTACCTATCCACCTTTCTGTATTCCCTCGCCTCCTCCTCTTATGTCCAACAGATTCAATTCTCACTGCTTCGATCTGTGGCCCTCCACTGCAGCATGGTCAGCTTATAAGGAGACGCATTCTCAGAGAAATTGTTTCTCCATCTCCCAGCAATTATCAATTGCTGACAGCTCCTCGGCTAGGGGTGGAACTTCATGCCAATCTCCGCTCTCCATGATTGGATTTTGTCTGACTGGAGCTGACACAGGTCCTGTGCATGCAGTCATATCCCTGTAAGGTCATGTGTGCAACTGCCCTCTTCATCCACAAGACTGTTTCGATGGAGTCATCTGCCACCCTGCTCCCCCTCTGCAGAAATCCCTGAGCCTTGGGAGGAGGGGGGAGTGTGATATAGATGTCCCATTTAGGGTTAGAAATTCCACAGTAGAAACATAGAAAATTAGAGATTTTCTGCACAGTTGTGGACTCTCTGAGTTAATCACCATTTACTGCAAACAGAAACGTCCCTGATAAGAAGAGAAGCAATAATCAATAAATGTAACAATAACTCATTAGAAGCTGGTTAAATACTATGTCCATTAAGCAGAATACTAGTGGTGGGTTCTCTCCTAGTGCCTATGAACTATCTAGTCAAATAGCTCTTGATTTTGAAATATTTTATTGTCAATTTTATATATATATGTATGTGTGTGTAGAAAAAGATAAGATAAATAAATATAAATATAAAGTATATATTTCTGTGAATATAATATATGTGATACATATACATACACATGTGATATGTATATATTTGCACACACAATTTATCCAAATACAGTTGTAATTTTATTTTTCTTATTTTCTTATTTATTCATTTTGCCATCCTGGAGATGGAGTCCAGGGCCTCTTGCATGATATGCAAGATGATCAGCACTTAAATACCTGTCCCTATAATGCTATTTTAGTGAAAGAGACAACCAGCTCACAGCCTGGGGTAACATTTCATATGGCTGCATTCTTACCCACAACCAAAAGAGATTGTTTATTTTCTTTTGTCTTTTCATCTCAGCAACTTACCACCTCATAATTTTATTTGAAAATATTATTTGAACATCTATTGTGCTCAAAGTCTTGGACTTGGGCAGGATGGAGTAATAAGTAGGTACTCAGATTCATGAGACATTCATAAAAAGTTTACAGTCTTACAGATAAAGAAAGCTCCACAGTTGACTATGCAACAGAGAGAACAGTGACAACCAGGGAGAGCTAGAGCCAGCTGACATGGGAATCCAGGAAGAAGAGACATTGGAAGCTACCCATGGATGGCAAAGGGGCTTTAGTACAGAGCCTTGATCTGACAGGATTTGAACATGTAGGGATTCGAGATAAGAAAGAACACTTTAGGCTAGAAAACACAGGAAAGATAGAAGATGTGGTTGACTTTGGGAAAGAGTAAATGGTCTAATTTGGTTAGGACCAGTTGGACCATTTGGTTGGAATCCTTAGGAGAAAGGCTAGACTTCTACAATGCTGAAAGAGACGTGTGAAGTGAAGCAGAGAAAGACAGAAAGCAGCAGAACACCCAGGAGCCGCCATTCACAGAATGGCCTAGGGTGGGATCCCAAGCTCATAATGAAGCTGTTCTCCCAGGGTTCCCCACTCCTCACATTATCAGGAAAGATCCTGAACATTACATTCTAAAGCCTTGGGATCCAGTTCCCACAGTGCTGCCTTGCCTGTGAAAGTCAACACTACTTGAGACTCAAATGTTTTTATGTCCAGGATGAGCATGTGGTCAGTGAGAGAGCACTTGCCAAGTGTGCATACAGGCCCTGGGTGCTACTCCTGGTACTGTTAAATAGATAGATGATGATGATGATGATGAAGATAGATATAGATAGATAGATAGATAGATAGATAACGAGATAGATAGATAGATAGATAGATAGATAGATAGATAGATAGATAGATAGATAGATAGATAGATAGATAGATGATAGATAGATAGATAGATAGACAGGCAGATAGGCAGATGGTATCCTAAGAAGGAAAATAGTACTCCTTCACCTGCCCCACTCAGAACATGAAGGTGGGGTGCCCCGGCCTGCAGGGGTTTTCAACGGGGGACCCTAAGAGAGAAGGGGAAAGAATGGAAAGGACAGAAGACACAAGAAATGAGACCAAGACAAGCTTTCTGATCAAGGTTTGATAAACTGTATTTTCTCAGGGAATTTATACAGGCAGGGGAAGAAATAAAGCAAGTGGAATTCTCCACAAAGCCTGGACATTCTGCCAAGGTGAATCTCTGGCAGCTGTAAGATGCTCTTCTGGCAGGGCGCAGTGACCATCGACCACTTGATTTCCCCAAGGTCTGTAGCTGAGGAGAAGTCAAAACCTAAGCCTATCTTTAAAAAGGAATCTAAACATAAAGTAAGGTCAGCTTGGCTCCTGGAAGTGGGGTTATGCTTTACAACCTTGAAAGGGCTCACAGCCTGGGTGTACACACTTAGGGAGCATCGAAATCATCAGGGAATGTAACTAACATGTAGGTTTGGGCACTGGGCAATAATACATTGCCCAGAAGCCAAGACCTAAGACTGCACTTGTCTTCCAGCTATTGACCACTATAAAAACATATATAGTATGTTTAAAAACCATTTTCCAGGCAAGTAGCTCAGAGCTACGTATGGTTTCTGAAAAATCCAAGCAGAGTAGGTGGTCCTCTCGTCACCTGGGCCGTCTGACTGGAGAACCATTAAGGCTGTAATGATGGAGCAAACTAAAGCAGAATGCATGTGCTTCTCTGGAATAAGAATACACAGGGTAGCATGGGGTAGGTGCAAGGTAGAGAGGCAATGTGTTGAACTCACTGAAATGTACCATCAAGCACGAGAGAAGGGAGAGCTAGGTGTGCTATGTAGTATTTTGTCAACTTGAAAAAAACTAGAGTTATCTGTGAAGAAGGGATCTCAGTTGAGGAAATGCCTCCATTGGATTGGCCCGTAGGCAGGTCTTTGAGACATTTTCTTCATTATTCATTGATGTGGGAGAACCCAACCCAATGTGGGCAGTGCTGTCCCTGGGCAGGTGGCCCTAGCTTATATAAGAAAACCAATAGAGCAAGCCACAGAGAGCAAGTCAGCAAACAATATTGCTCTGTGGCCTTTGCTTCTTTCTAGCCTCCAGTTTCCTGCCTTGATTTCCTGTCCTCACTTCCTTTCACTGTAACTAAAATGAACTAAACCCTTTCCTCCACACGCTGCGTATGGCCCTGGTGTTTATCTCATCAATAAAAAGCAAACTAGGACAGTAGTAAAGAAAGACCTTCAGAAACTGAAGCATCCCCTTTGAATCTGCTGACAAAATGTTAACAGCATCAGGGACAGAGACACAGCTCCCTGCTGTCACTCACAGTAACCAGAGGAGGTCCTTGGCTGTAGTAGGGAACTCAACTCAAATAAACTCATCCTTGGCTAGATGCAGAAAAGAATTTCAGGACAAACCAGTAAGGAGGCAGAGTTGAAGTTTATTGTTCGAGGAAGAAGAAGAAGAAGAGGAAGAGGAGGAGGAGGAAGAGGAGGAGGAGGAGGAAGAGGAGGAGGAGGAGGAAGAGGAAGAGGAGGAGGAGGAGGAAGAGGAAGAGGAGGAGGAAGAAAAGGAAGAGGAGGAGGAAGAAGAGGAAGAGGAAGGGAAAGAATAGAACACACCTGAGAGCGTGGTGTGGTGAGAGAGTGTGGGTGTGATGGGAGAGAACGTGGGTGTGGTGAGAGTGTGGGTGTGGTGAGACAGTGTGGGTGTGAACTTCTTAGGGGAAGATTACAGTTTCCTAAAAGACATTTTTTTAAAACCATAGATTCTAAGCACAATTTCTAAAAGAAAGAGATTTTCTCTGGGGAAAGAAGAAGACATACTCAAGTGTGGGCATGGGCTCCAAAAGAGAAGTCTGTAGTGGAAACCAACTGTTTCACTCTAATGTTTATCCTTAATACCATCTCTCTACTATCATATCTAGGGTAAACAGTAGAATTAAATAGTTGCTTTCCACTATAGAAGCCATAATTGTCTTAAATCTAGCCATATCTACCATGTTGGTAACTCTTAAGCTACATCTTAAAGGGATACTCTTTCTGGTAAGTGAAATTCTGGGGTGGCTTTGGAGGTATCTTGGTTTGGTTAGAATATGGTAAAGGTGAACCAGAAGTCATTGGAATTGCACCAGGGGGTTAGAAGAGAGCATTTAACTATAGAGGGGGGTTTCTGACAAGATTTCTACAAATTTTCAAATTTTTATCTGGAAAGAGAGAAAGGCCTTTATGAAATGTTGCTCCTTGTGTTGGAATCCTTGATTCTCAGTTGACAAAAGTCTTCGACAAGTTTCCTCCGTGAGGAGCTCCTTTCACCCCTTACATTCTTTCTACCCCGCCTCATGGTTATAACCTGAAATGCACACAGTGGGACTCAATAACACAGAGCATGTAGAATCACCCTGAGCACTGCTGGACTGTGAGCTGAACACTTCAAACTCACACACACACACACACACACTGGAAGAGATGACACAGAGATCAGCTCTAGAGTAGTCATTCTCCTAGACTTGACCTACCAAAGCTCAAAACAAAGCCAGACTCAAGAAATGTATCTACCTGCTAGGACAACAGACAGTGCGCTTAAAGGAAAAATAACAAAATGTGGACTTAGTGAAATCACAAACAAAATGTAAAAAACAACAACAACAAAAAACTACATATGTAAAGGGACAGGGAAAGGAAAACCCAAAAGAAAAAAGAAGCATAGCAGAAAAAGAAATTGGAAGAACATTTAAAAAGAAAAGAAATAGATGAAATTTATACAGTTGAATCTTCAAACTGTAACACAGAAAATTAAAAAAACTGAGAAAATGACACCAGAGACTCAATGACCTATAGAGAAACATCAGCCAATCTAGACAGTTTATGTTTGATCTCACTGATGCTTAAAACTTCTGCAATATATATCTGCTGGGAATCCCATCCAGTACAAATTTCATTTCAGATATTACATTCCTAGGGGGTGAAACACTGCTTAGAAATTCCATTTAGTTATTTTTTAAAATCACATTTCTTGCCCCATTGTGTTCATATATATCTTTAAACCCTTAAACATATTTAGAGCAGCTGTCTCCAGACCATGCCTGTGGATTCCACTCACCGTGTTTCTGCTTTTCTCCTTCTTTTGAGTTATCATGGGAGCAAGAATGGGCATAAACTTCTTGTCAGAAAGTGCAAGCCAAGGACCCAGGAACTGTGATTACAAGTACTGAAAGAAAATAGAAGTCGGTCCGGAACTAAACCCAGAGAAAAGGAGCCCCAGCAAAGAGACAAACCAGAGGCCTCAGTGCTGCTTCTGGGAACCGAGGCAGAGCCACTGTGCGAGGTCACTAGGAAGTTTCATCCTAAGTTAAAACGTGCATTTCAAACAATTCAGAATTCCAATTCTAGATTTTTACTCTTGACAAAGCCTGTCCTTTAATAATGATAGCAGCTTTTTCTATACAATCAGAGCAGACTGCTGATAGCCATGTTTTTATTACTACCCAGCCCACTTTCCTTGTGCAGTGAACTCAATGAACTTTTCTTCCTTAAAATAAACTTGCTACTTCTCTGCTCTCGTGTAATGCTGTAACCACAGTTCATGCCTGGATGACCTGTGACCTGGAGGTTTATTTTTTTCTGAGAGTTAAAAGTTATTGTATAATTTGCTTTTGCAGGTGCTGAACTGTAGCTTTATGTGTGCATTGTGCTTTCTGGTGATATAGTAATGTGGGGTTTTTCAGGAAAAATAATGGGTCTAAGGAAAATAATAAAAAAGGCTTTGATTATGTATTATTGTATAACAAGGAAGTGTGTGTGTGTAACCAATAAAAGACCGATGTGAACTCAGAATATATATATATATATATATATATAGAGAGAGAGAGAGAGAGAGAACCAAAAACTCAGCTTCAGAACAACAGTGAGTCACTTGTCAGCGTGCACCTGCAAAAAAAAAAAGTGCTAAAGAACAAAAACATCCACCAACAGCATCAGCAAGTAGACAAAGAGAAAACTTTACTCTCTCTGTTGTTGATACCACTCTGAAACGAAAAGAAATTAATGGTGCTTGTAACAGACTAGATGGACCACAAACTCATCAGACACAAGTCAGTATACATTACGTGACTTCGTTAATATTAAATTCCACAAGAGGCAAAACTAATTGTATTTAGGGGATGCAGATGAGTGCTTAGCTGGGACTGGGGACAAGAAGTTGAACAGAGCAGAGGGGTACTTATTACATACAGCAGTTTTGCTTGTAATGATGAGTGATTGGGTGTCTACTGTCAAAAGGCACAGAGCTGTGTAGCCAGAATGAGCACAGATTGTTGCATATGAATTATTATGCCAAATGCCCTGAGACCTCATTTCTAGAGAAAATCCAGCACTAGAAGTCTTCCTGCCTTAATTTTCCTCTGGCTGACCTAATATAATGCTGCATTCAGTGGATGTTATATGCAAAGACTGTAGAAACGAACAGATAATTCCATGTTGATTCATGTCTCTGAGCTTCCAGGAAAACCCTTCCTTCCTCAAATGTTAATTCTTCCAAGAAGCTTTCCCAGATCCCCAGACTGGCGACTCCTACAACACTCTGGTCACAGCTCTGTCGTGCTACCTTACCACCTTTCAAAATTAATTATTAAGTCTTCTTTCACCACATATAAGCTACAAGAAGCCAACAAATCCATCCTGTTAGTTTTTGTTATACCATCTCCTAGTCCAGTGTTTACTAATTGCATGCACTTCCTGGATGTTGAACAGTTGCTTCAGAAGGTTCTAGAAACGGGAGCCTCAGAGGCCCTGTTCTATTTAGTTTCTGTTCCTGTTAGCGCTGTCCAAAGAGCCATGAGATCTCATTTCCAGGGAAAATCCCTGCATGAACAGCCTTCCTGCCTTAACTTACCCCTGCCAGAACTAAGCAACAGTCGCACACACTGTTTTCTAGGGTCTCATAACTGTTCACGGACATCCCACAAAGCAAATTGAGCATCAAAAAGGCAGGTGTGTCTCTTTCTCAGAAGATCTTAAAAATGGGCCCTGCCTCTGAGATGGCTAGATACAAGAAAATGTGATTGTGACCTTTTCGAGTTGGGTGCCTCTCTTTCTCTCTCTGCCTTTATTCTTCCTCTTTCTCTTTTTTGTCTTAGTTCCATAGCACTTTCCCAGTGCTTCTGCTTGTGTTGGCTCTTCCTTCTTCCCCGCATAGGACTGATCTCCATTCTGGGTTTTCACAGAGTATGCTGCTCGACCCAGCCTCTTCCCCTCTGCTCCCCACCCCACCACCCGCCTCCCCTACACCCCCGCGGGAAGCAGAGTTCCTCACGAAGCCCAGAGGTGGGAGGTGGGCCCTGGCGCCGGCCCGCCCCTCAGTGCGTGTGCGAATGCCTGTGTGGCAGTGACGCGCAGGCGACGGCGGGAAGGGGAGGGAGGGAGAGGGAGGGAGGCCACCGACCGCCAGAGCTGCTGGGCTGCTGGGCTCCTGCGCGCACACGCTCCCCGCCGCCCGCCTAGGCGCAGGCAGGGCACAGGCGGCGGCGGGCGGCATGGAGAGCCTGCTGGAGAACCCGGTGCGCGCCGTGCTCTACCTCAAGGAGCTCACGGCCATCGTGCAGAACCAGCAAAGCCTCATCCATACCCAGCGCCAGCGCATCGATGAGCTGGAGCGGCGTCTAGACGAGCTGAGCGCGGAGAACCGCAGCCTGTGGGAACACCAGCAGCTGCTGCAAGCCCAGCCTCCGCCTGGGCTGGTTCCCCCGCCGTCTGCCCCTCTGCCTGCTTCTGCAGCCACTGCTCCGGCCGCCGCTGCGGGCCAGGAACCGCTTCAGGACCACGGACAGCTCATACCCGCCACCCCAGAGCCGCCGCTTCAGCACCACGGACAGCTCCTGGCGCAGCCCCAGCCGGCACCCAGCAGCAGGGTTCAGACTCCCCAGTCGCCCCACCAACACCCGGTGGCACCCGGGGCCGTAGCTGACAAGGAGAAGGAGCGTCCCTCGAGTTGTTGTACTGCCGCGGGAGCCCTGCTTCAGCACGCATCCCCCGCCGCCCTCGGCAAGGGCGTCCTGAGCAGGAGACCCGAGTGAGTGGGGATGAGGAGGTGGGAGAAGCAAGTGGGTGTGAGGAAATAGGGGAAATCTGCGTGTAAGAGTGAAGGACTTGAGTACTGTGAAGTGAAGCGGGCAAAAACAAAAAAAATTGCCTTGGGTAAAAATGTGTCAAGGAGAGTCCCGCAAAGGAGGGCTTGAGATCCGCGTTGGAAGGTCTGTGGTGGTTGGAGCAAAAGGAAGTATCTGGACCATCTTTGAGGCAAAGAATGACAGGAATGGGCTTTACCTGGTTGGGGATATTGGTAACTTTCAGGAATTAAAGGAGATAAAATTGGGAGGAAGTTGGAGGCAAAAATTAAGCCAAAACAGGGAACCATCGAAGGATTTAAGCTAGGAAAATTTCAAAAGGGAGTTTGCATAGTACATCTGTTTAAATAAAGAGTGAGACGCCAAGACAGGCTTTATCAGGAGGTTTGAGAGCTTTATAGGGGCCAGGGGCCAGCAGCAAGAATTAGAGTGGGTAGAATAAAGCAAAGAATGGGGGAGGATGTGAACAGGCAGGGGAGCTGGATACAGAAAGATGAATGGTGGGAGACAGCACTGCCCAGGGGAAGGGACTGGCTCTTTATCTGATGCAGTGGGAGTCAAAGCCAGGAGTGGCTCACTTGGGGAAGCTTTCTCCCCTCTGGCCCAAGCAAACATCTTTATGCTGAGTCCCTACAGTGCCAAAGTGTACACAGAAACAACCCTCCAGACTCCTAGATGTCTCTGTTATGGCTTGAGAACTCACCTGGCTGGAGCTCTCCACTGGCTCAGAAGCTTGTCTGGGTTCAGATGATGGGAAGAGAATAGTGAGATCAGAGACAGCTGGAAAGCAGTTTCTTGAATGTAATGCCTCTATAAATCTCTGTGGTGGTCTCTTATGGCAAACCCTGTTTCCCTCTGGTTATTAGGAAACCTCATCTTGGATTCCAGGAGAACCCAAGATGTTAATTGTCCCCATTCAGAGTCTAGGGCCTCAAGATTTCTCTTCACTTGTGAGGACCATGGTATAGGAACGTGGGAGGACAAGATAAAGGGGGCTGGAATGTTTTCTCCTCTGTGTTAGGAGAGCTTGGAGATCCTGTCAGTATTGCTTCCTTTTAGACAGGCAAGGGAAGAACAGCCCTGTGGCAATCAGTACCTGGTCAGCCCTGGTCTTGATGATGTGATGCTACAGAGGAGGGAGGGGCAAGTGAGCAGAGCCAAGTGCCTCATTCCTACTCACATGTGCTTTACATCAGGAAGACACTTGTGAGGACTGGCTGCATTACTTAAAAGCTCACCTCTTCTCTGCCCCTTACCTCGCTATCCTTTCCCATCTAGGTGGAGTTAAAAAGGCAAACCAGGCATGCTTGGTCACAGGGTAGGTTTGGCCAGGAGCACAGGAGCTCAGGGGTGGAGATCTAGGATGATCTGGCTTGATAGATCTGAAGCATCTGATTCAAGACCCAAGAAAATCCTCTGTGGCCTATTTGTCTTTCAGTTTTATGGCTGTCTTTTTTTTTTCCTGGCCTGAAAACCAAAGAGTTGGGTTTTCCTCAATGCCCACATCTCAGCTAAAGATGACATTCTTCCAAGATATTATATGGCCTTTTCCCCCAACAGAGGGAACAATTCCACCCCACTTCCCTGGGGGCAGCCGTAGAGGCCTGGCACTCAGAATTCTTCACTTGAATTCTCTCCTCATGATATCTGGTGTCCTCTTTCTTTCCTATTACAGCCTCAGTATCTTTGCAACTTGTTTGGAAGCTGTGATTGATAAGAATTGATGACTGATCTTATTCTTGGAGAAAGACTTCTCTGTGGCCCCCAAAGGATGCCAGAGAGCCCATGCCTTCTATGCAGATGCTCCTGCTAAGACTCCGGAAGTTGAGGAATCACCTGGATTCCTCTCTGGCCTCTCATATCAATACCATGTGACATCCTTGTCGCTCTGTCTTCCCTACCCTGCTTCTGCTTCCCACGGTGCAAAAATAAGAACCAACCAGTATGGTAGAAGGCAATGGAAGCAGCTGGGAATATTTTACTAGGAAACTTGTGTCAGGCACTAAGGGGTTCATCATACCATTAGCTTCTCCAGAGTCTTCAGCCTTTTCCCTTCTCCCCAGGCCTAGATTCCCAGAAACGTCAAGAGTGAGCAATAATTACCTCACTTCCCATCAACTTTCTTCCCTTCTTTCTTCCTTTCAGGTCCCTGAAACACTATTTCTCTCCCATGCTTTTGCTTGACTTCAAGCGACATTTCCCCCATAGAACTCAGGAATGAGTCACTGTGGCTCATTAAGTATTTAGCTCACTCTGTCCTCTACCCACAGCCTCATGGATGTTCATCCTTTGCGCATCTCTTCTTCCACAGGGCAGGGCTAGGTGGAGCCAGCAGGTAGAGAGAGACCTCCATGTACAGGGTGAGGAAGGGACCAGAACCAGCAATTGTGCCCCTGAGCCACACCTGGTCTCTATCCCATGCTTCTGCTAAGTCAGTTCCCTACTGTGCAGAGAGGGAAGAGATGGAAGGTATTCAAATCACAAGTTTTCTGCAAAACTTTGCTTATTCCTCTCTGTCCTCATTACAGAAGGAGAATGGGGGTCTATGCAGGAGAATGATGACTACAGATGGGAAAAAGGTTCAAAGATTTAGGCACTGTTAGATACCATCTACACACACACACACACACACACACACACTTGTGCGCACACACACATGTGCACATACATTACCAGTCACATACTCTCTTCTCTCCTGAAGTCCTCTTCTTGCCCAACACTGGGAAGGAGCTCAGGAGCTGGGAAATGATGGGATCATTTGATGGGGATTAGTGTGCAGCCTGACCTCTCTCCCTCCTTCAGCTGGGGGCACTCAAAGGGGTTGGTCTTGGGATCCAAGCTAAGAAAGCAGCAATGTGGAGGTGGGTGAGTGCAGCCATATTACAGAAGCCCTAGGGGTTAGCATCCTTTCTCTGCCTGCTTCCCGCTTCTGCTAGTGCAAGCCCCCACTGTTTATGCTATTCAATGGAAGCAGCAAACACAGCTTCTTCCTCTGTTTTTCAATCAAGGCTCACAGCACTTATGGAATTGATTACTATCTTTTTCCTGGCTGGAGCCAGGTCTCAGCCTGCCTTGGAAAAGACCCCTTGCCATAGAAGCACATGGCCCTGGGCTGCCTTTGTGGCCACGGCTTCTATTACAGCATACTTGCCCACCTACTCAATCACATGCTCGGTTAGGATCCCAGGGCTTTCCTGTGTCTCCAGTCCCAGCGGCAGGTGATCATTCACATCGAGGTAAGGTTTGGGCATCATGCTTCAAGTTCAGCCTTTTCTCCAAGCTCCCTGATGCAATGTGAAAGTCTAAGTGCCCTTAGTACTTACTGTGGCTTTGTGTATTCCTCCCTCATCCTTGTGGAACACCCTTCCCTTGTTCATTGCTTTCCTCATCTTCTCCCCCCGCTTTTCTTGAATGTTCTCTCTATCCCTCCTTTCTTCCTCTGTTCCCCCTTTTATTCTCCTAATGGAGATTGTGCCCATGGCTTTGGACATGCTAAGTACATGTTCTAGCACTGAGCTCCACCCCCTAGCACCACATGAAACACATCTTCAGTCATCTCTAGAGCTCCTTAGCATCACGCCACCTAGGGCCTGGGGACAGATTTATGCATATGCCTTTTAGCAAGAATTGTCTAGGATGCTGATTGGAGCAGACATCTTTACTGTGGAGTGAGGTTGGTCTTCCTGAAGGTGGCAAGTGCCTGGCTGGCTCACCCTGATAGCTCTCCCGAGTGTGGAAGTCTATCGGGGAGCTAAATGTTTCAGGTGTTCCATCTGTTTAAAAGCCTGAATTCTGTGCTGTGGAAAGACAGGAAGGAAGGAAGTGGTCCTTACAGGACATATAACAAGACATATCTAGAAATGTCTAAGCAAGTATAAGCATACTGCAGCTGCCTAGAGCTGTCTTCTCTCCGAATATTATAAAGTAAAAAGAATGGGCATACACAGAAATTTGGAACCAGGTGGAAGGGTTTCTTGGCTAGAGGTGAGGGTTTGTGTCAGAAAACAGTAAGAGCCAAAGATAGCCAGTCTATCAGATTAGTCCTGGGATACATCTGTATGAGATGCAGACAGATGCAGACATCACTCCTTCCTCTGACAGAGCGTCCCTGCCTGAGCCACGTCACTGGGCAGGGGCAGTCTCAGCATGTCTTGAGCCTAGACTTGCCTTGTTGTCAAAGCCCACTCCTTTGTCTATCCACACCCTGTCCATTTGCTGCCATCAACAGGCAGAGGATTCCAAACAAACTAGTTAGAAAGTAGAGTCTGAGGAAGGTTCACTTGAGGAAGGACTGAGCCTTTTATTCACTCCCGGAAGCCGGTACAGAGTAGATCTTTATAAAATTTGCATGCCAGACCTTTGCAAAGGTCCAGACCAATCCTCTTTCTGCCCTTTAATCCAGAAACAAACAAACAAACCCCACAGTTTTTGAGGTTCAAGCCATCCCCTACTCCGTGCATCGCATCCTCCTTTCCTTCCCCCATCTCTTCCCACATTGTGTGGGCACCACCACAGGGCCCCACAGAGCCATCCTGGCACAGGTCCCTCTTGGCCCCAACCCAAGCAAGAGAGTACAGCAGTTGGTACTGCTGATTCAGCAAGTATCTGCACAGCCTCAATGCCGAAGGTTGATTCCTGGGGAGGAAAGGGAGAGGAGAGACTGGGTTAGGGATGGCTGGGAAGGGAAGGAGGTTGTGATATGAAAAGGAAAAGCAAGCTAGGACCCACAGCTGGGCCAAAGGTCCAAAAGAAAACCCAACTCTTGAGACTTGAAACCCCACCTAACAATTTTTTCTCTCACTTCTTTATTGGGAAGCCAGAACATTCTTCCCCCACAGGGGTCTAGACATAAGCTCCATGGTCCAGGACACAGGACAGCAGCAGCTTCATAAGAGGTTCTGGGGACACTCATTACACTGGCAGGGTCTCAACCGGGAGATTTCTGGCAGGCTTCCAAGCTCAGGACACTGCAGCAACTATCTGCTTCACTCTGGAAAAGCACCAAGTACTGATCTCTACAGAAGCTGCAAAGGGATTCTCATTTCTGTGCAGGAAGGGGACAGCTGGGTGTCGTTTCTGATTTTGAAAGCCTTCGTAGAAAGAGAAAGATAGGCGTGTGGTGAGGAGAGAAGCTGGGGCTCTCAACTGGAAAGCTGGGGAACCACTGAAGCCCAGAACACTTAGGGTCTAAGCATCGGAGAATCCGGGATCTCAGAGGCACACACAGGCCGGAGTTCAGGGGTACCTCACCTCATCCCACTTTCTTACTTTAGTCCTTAAGAACTCTGAACTGTTCCTTACTTAGCACTATTCTGGGCTCTTGTTAAGCACTTAATACAGCACAGAAACCAACGTATAAAGACCAATGAAGGATGAATGCGTCACCTACTCTCAAATAATGTCAATAGCCCAGAATCCACACTTGGGTTTCTTCTGGTCTATTAGGTCACCTTTGGACATGTGTCCCCTGTTCTTTTATTCCTCTACCACCAGACAACACGCACCCAGAGTATTTCAGAACTGTGACTATCGGCTCGACCTTGTCAAACAGCCAGGCAGGACAAAGAAAGCCACCATGGCCTGTGATCTCTATGAGAAGTGACAACTTCACAGCTTGAAAATGCATCTTATGCCAGCTGCAAGCTCTCCTGCAGCACTTTAAGACTGTCTGCCCTTCTCTTAAGATATCAAAGACTTGTGGGTTGTCACCATGCCCTCTGGTGAAAAGGAAATCTGCCACTTTTCCTAAAATGGGAAGCCACTGTCTCCTCAAGGAAAAGGCAAAGTGACCTGCCAGGGAGAACAGTGATCATGAGGACAGAACCCGGGAAATGCCTTCCATGTTCAGAAAAATGTAGGTCCAGTGAGTCCCTGCTGCTGACTGCTCCTACTGGGCATGGGGGGCAGAGCTTCACCATGGAACCCCCACCGAGGTGGAGACAAAGCAGGGAGAGACCAAAAGGACAAGAGGCCCTTATGATGCTAAATGACATGAGGGAAGTATGGGAACCCTACTATCTCTGGTCAGACCTAAAGGATATGAAACTTCTCTCAGATATTTTTCTTAAATGAGATACTTCCAGAAAAAAAAGAAAACACATCAAAGATTCTCAGATTCTCTCACAGGTGCCTGTGGCTACAAAGCCCCTGATGGCGTGTGTGTGTGTGTGTGTGTGTGTGTGTGTGTGTGTGTGTGTGTGTGTGTGTGGTGTGGTTCTGAGTGCGCTGGGAACAGGCTGTTTTGTTGTTGTTCTTTGCTGGGTTCAGGAGGGTTATGTAACTAAGGCCAATGCCGTGCTGCTGCGTGGTACCTGTCCCTCCCCCGTGGCAGGCTGCTGTGGACAGAGGGTATACAGAGTCCCTTCCCTGAGAAGGTCCCATGCTCTGTGCTGCCATCAGGTTATTTCTTCTTGTCCAGAGCTACAAGGACTAAAGGACTTCATGGGGCCCTCTGGGGAATCAAGCAAATGTCAGCACTGGAAGGATGCTTTAAGGCCACCTGGTTCAGGCTTCCTCCACGAAGGAGAAAGGAGAAAATGAAAGGCAGAGGGAAGTGTCTGATAACTTCCAAACCACTGAGTCGCAGGACTGGGTTTAGAGCTCCCTCTTTTTTTATAGTAACTTATTAAATATCCTTTCATCCCAATTGCAGCCCTCATCTCCTGCAAGTCCCACCCTTACAAGTCCCATCCCCCCACTACCCCCTCCCTTGTTACTCTGGCTTTTCATGGTGACAGATTAGAAAAACCCATCTGGGTGCTCCCATGACACTCAGAAGCAAACTTGCAGCTACCTCCTGGGGCTTGGAGGGCTGTGGGAGTCCATGCAGGCTGCTCTCCACAATCTCTTCCCCCATGCCACAATCCCAGAGATTTGTTTTGAGCACTTCCAGGTTATCCTGTTTTTAAGATGCCCATTGTAGGACAGGATAAAAACCATCCTTGCAGATTTGTCAGCCTTCCCCACTTTCATGTAGAAGTGTGTTTGTGGACGATTCCGAGGGCAGTGTTAGCCGGAAAAGGAGGCCACATGAAGGCTCTGGTTGTCTGAAGGCCAGGGCTGGAGGCTCCGAGACATGAAGGGGCATAAAGAGGTTGCTGAGAACCTGAGCGCTCATCCTCATTTCCACTAATGTGTTGTAAGAGTTGGAACCACTTGAGGGAGGGGAGAGGGCACAAAACTCACTCACAGGGGTAGTTCTGTTATATTTGGGCTATAGAGGACAGCCTCCCCTGCTGGTCATGCTTGCTGCAAGAGCCACAGAAGAAGGACCCAGGAAGCACCAGGGCGCTGGGAAAGCCCCGATCAAGGATCCTGAGACAATGTTTGGGGTGGCAAAATTCTCCACGACAATGTTAGGCGTTGCTACAGAATGGGAATTTTGGACTAGCAGCAAGCAGGGCTTGACGGTCCACAAAACCAAAGATGTGGGAGACAAGAGCAGAACTGAGCACTGAGCCAGTCCCCGATGAAAGGATGCTGGTTAAAAAACGCCAGGGTCTGCAGAGCCAAGGGGGTTAAAAAAAACAGCCAGGATCCTCAGAGCCAAGGGGGTTCTTGGCTTCTGGAGTGGACAGAGAGAAGGGAGATGGTGTCAGGGCTGAGGAGGAGCTGACCAGAAGACAAACCCCCTCTCCCCATAGTTCACAACTAGGCCAACAGCACTGAGCTTGCTATCTCTCATCTGAGCATGTGCAAAGAGCAGGTCTGGGGGCTCAGCCCTCCCAGGCTGCTATGGAAATGAAGTGCGTGGACAGCACCTGTCCATCTGTAATGGAGCCCACTGTTCCTGTCTATGAGCACGGAGAGTCCACCTCTCATTCCCAGCCTCTGACAAGTCTCCTAGCCTAGGAAGCACACCAACGACCAAGCATGAGAAAAGACTCTGATGAATGTCTTAGTCACACACATGGACTTAGTCACCTTGGAGGGTGAACAAGCAATAGAAAACGTCTACAGGATGGAGTCCTGAAGCATGGCCTTATCTCTGGAAGAGGAGGAAGACTGGGATGTGACTCGTGGTAGAGAGCACACAGGAAGCTCTAGGTCCCCATCCTTCTTCACCCCCAGGAAGACGGAGGAAGGCAGAGGAGAAACAGAGCTGGAAGATGAGGTGGGAAACACCATTCTGCCTGGGATACCACAGGAACCCTCTAGGTCTGCCCCTTCAGCCAAGCTTTTCTTGAAACATCTCCTAGGTGATGTTAAGATCCCGATGGAGGGTGGTGGACATGCACATGGTGGGGGTGTGCTTGTGAGGATAGGTGAGTGCACGGCTGTGCAGGCCTAGCAGTGAGGTCACCGTCACCTCCCTATCCACCCCTAGTCCCCAAGTGAGGCCTGTCTGGTCAACTCAGAACTATCAGAAAGCCAGTTGGTTGCCATTGTTGTTTCTGTTTCCCTCTCTTCATGGCAAGCTTCATCTCTTCCCCACCCCCACCCCCACCCCGTGAGCTGGTTCATTCTCACCTCACCTCTGTAATCCTCTGCAACCCTGGACCTCCACACCTATCCTCCTGTCACTGGTGTGCTTTCTGGGAAAGGCAGGATTCTTAGATCCCCTGCCCCCCCACCCCCCATGTAAAGCTCTGGGAGGAAGGACCCCTAGGAAGTGGGCATGGCTGCGGGAGCTGCTCCCAGGAGTTCTCTGTAGAGACACAGAGCTTCAATGTAACAGTACAGAGAAATACAATAGACAGAAACCCGCATGGTTTTCTCTGCAGACTCTCCCCACTTGCCCTGCGGCCAGGCCAGGGACTGGCACTAGCTAGCTGCCTCGCTTTTAACTTGCCAGGTCAAACCAGCCTCCTGCTTCCAGCAGTCTGGGATGCGCTCCCTTCCTGACACAGGCAGGGAACTCCGCAATTTCTTCCGTGATGAATGGTTCCAATCTACCACAATTTTCAATCAGTCCTAAAATTTAACACAATGATTATTTAAAAACAACAGAAACAAAAACTCTGCGAAGCATTTGGGAATTGTTTGATTGGGTCTAGCATCAGAATTTCCCTTATAGAGTCACCTGCATACAAGAGATTCTGCCCAGAAGCTTTGACTATTTCGTGCTACTCAGTAAGACACACACACACACACACACACACACACACACACACACACACACACACGTATGCACGTGCACGCGCACACACACAACTACTTCCAGAGTCAGGTACAGGCAGCAGGTTGACAACACTCCTTTTACACAACTAGATTCTGATCCTACAGCCAAGACAGAGTTGATGCCAGGCCTCCCTCACAGACTGAGTTCCAGCCTTGCAGCAAACCCTCCCCTTATAGGACCTTGATTTCCCTCCTACTCCACTGCGCCAGTTATTTATTCCCTTGGCCTGTACCTTCAGCTCACCATGAATAAGGAAGCAGAGCCCTTAGTGGGGAACACATCTCAAGGCAAGACCCTGGGAAGGGTGTCCAAGAGACTAACTGCTGTCTTTGTGGGTGTAGGGGAGGTGTGGCCGGTGAGCCTCTGGAGGGTGGGACGAAGGGGAATCGGGAGAGCTAAGAACCCTGGAAATCCATTGGGTCCCCTATGACCATCAAGGCTTAAACCTAAAGAGCAGCAGGAGGGGCTTTGCAGCCAACCGGCAGGCTTCCCTCCGGAGCCTAGGGACGCCCTCCGCCCTCACCTCTACTCGCCAGACCCCATAGGCTGCCTGGTCCCCAAACCACGGGGAAACCCAGGAAAGTCCTTCCTCCTCCACCCACTCCTGGGACTCCCGGCTGGGGGCGAGAGCGGAGGCCGGGCCTGGGAGTGTGGGCGGCTGGCTTGCTGACGAACAGCACAGGATCTCCCGGCCCACGCGCCCCCTCTGCGCTGACGTCACGCTCCCTCGCGGGGGCGGGCACCCCAGCCTCGGGGAAGCCGCGCGCCCCCGCCGCCCCGCGCGCGCTCGCTGCTGAGTCACATGCGTGGGGGAAGAGCCATCCTCACCTGTGCGCTGACCCCCGCCCCTTGCCGGGCCCACAACTGCCCGGTGCCCCTCCATACTTTCCTGCTCTCCCTCCCACACCAAGCTCCACATCACCCTCCATCCCTTCATAACCCACCCCCCTCCACCACAGTGTGGTGGCCGCACCCCCTCAGAATTGGCAGTAGGTGTGGGGGCAAGGCTGGTCAGTTGATGCCGAAAGTGCCCTTACCTGGCCTACTGAGGTCTAGCCTAGGTCTGCCTGGGGATTCTTTTTGGAGAAGGAGAAGTAAAGGCAGGTGTGACAGGGTCTTAGTTGAAGATGGTTTTCCCAAAGTCAAGATTTCTGCCCAGCATTCTCTCTCTCCCTCTCTCCCTCGCTCCCTTTCCATTTCCCCTTCTGTCTCCCTTTCACACACACACACACACACACTTCACCTTACCCCCACCACACAGCAACCAGCGTGTGTAATTTTCCCATCTTTCTACTGGTTTTGTTGGTAAACCCAAGCACACGCGTTCACATGGTTCTTTTTACCCAGAGTGTAGTAACCAGCTGCTGTCTGTACCTGGTTTTCGCCCCACATTTGTTATCAGAAGAACTGCCTCAATAGCTGCTGAGTCCATTGCACGGCCATAAATCTTGGCTCCTCAGAGCCTGCTGGAAGGCAAGCTCTGGACAGTTTGCCTCTGTGTGGTCATTTGGTGTATACTTTCCTGTTAGCAAGAGGGGAGAAAGTCAGGCCGCCATTACTGAGGGCCTCTATCTGAAATGCCCCTCCCCCGCCGTGCTATGAACATTGGTAAATTGCAGATGAAGATCCGAGGAGAATGTTTCTTGGATGAAAAGAAAACGCTGGTCTAGCTTGCTTTTGTTCTTTGGGGCTCTCTTTGCTCTCAGGGTTGGAGAAGTAACCCCAAAAAAGTGATGAAAACTCACAGTGTACCTGGCGCGTTAGCTGCTCTAGAGAAAGGGCAAGTAGAGAAGACTGGAAATAAGAAATATGGGATATGAACAGATGTTGAGAAGTCCACACAGGCAAGGTGGACTACACAAAGAGGTGGAGAAAGGGGGCAGCTTCTGGACTCTTGGGGTTCGGCTACATAAGAGCCTGCATGTGCAAGGAGCATAGCCCGAGGCAAAAATCAGAGAGCCTGGTGGCTGTCTGTGATAAAAATGCCCTGGCAAAAGCTACTTAGGAGAGAAAGGGTTTCTTTTAGCTACACTTTCAGGTTACACTCCATCCTTGAGGGAAGTCCAGCCAGCAGGACGAAGCTCTTCACATTATATCCACAGTCAAGGAGCAGAGAGGAATGAATCAATACCTTGTATCTGTGTGTCAAGCTCACCTTGTCCGGTCTTACAGAGGTCAAGATCCTCTGTCGAGGGAACGATGCCACCCAATAGTGGATCTCCCCCACCTTAAATTAAGGAATCAAGATAACCCCTCACAGACCAATCTGTGACAGTCTCTCACTGAAACAAACTTCCCAAGTGAATCTAGACTGTACCAAGTTGACAAAAACCAATCATCACAGGGAGGGTGAAGAGTGTAACTGATCTGGTAAGAGATTCTCAACTGGGATGCCACTCCACTCCAGGCAGTTTTGGAAATGCATACGGACATCCCAGAACTCTAAGTGGCTGACAGACTTGCTGGGAGATAATGTCTCTGCCAACCTTTAGTGGGTCAAGGCCCACTGTGGCTGCATCCTCCACAGGATGTGATAGAGCATCCTGCAGTGTCCAGTGCAGCCTACATAATGAAGACCTCTCCCAGCAATACCAGTGCTTTTTGCATATTGTGAAGTGCTGAGAAAAACAGACCCATAGGATAATTTTGAGCAAAGAATCCTTATAGAGAACTTTCAATATTGATTTGAGAAGACTTTGGAGAGAAGACAGAAACAGGGAGTTCAGGTAGGAGGTTTGCAGAAATCCAAAAAGAGCATGGTGGTAGCTACGACTGAGGCGGTGGCAGGAAACATGCTAGACTGTCCAGTAAGTAGATTAATGTAGTTTACACCGGGAGCTACTGTCTCGAAGACCAGTCCAGACCCCCTGCAGCCAGCTCCTCTCCAGACACTGTTGTGAGAGTTGACAGACCACCTGTTGTGGTCTGTGGGCTGTCACAATGACTACTTGAGGAGGGAAAAGAATCACAGGCAACCAAAATTGTAGGCACTTAAGTCAGTTGGATACTTACTATGTGGCACTGGGTCCTCAGAAACCTTAAGAAAGAAACCTCACTTGGTCTGGAGGGACTGAAAGCTCTTCAGAATCCAGCAAGGGCTGCCTGTCTGTGGCATTAATAATTCCCTACTCTTACCCCAAATGACAATGTAGCTCGATGCCCTTCTTAAACCTAACCTTACAGCATGCACTTGAGAGAGTCGGAGGTTGGGGATGAGTTCAAGGGTTGAGCCAAAGTCATCAGAAGGGCAGGTGTTGAAATTCAGACAGGTGAAGGTTGAGAGGTCCAGCAGACCCTTGTGGGGAGTGGGGGGATATTGAGTGTGCCTCTGGTTGGTCTAGAAACAGAAACTTGAGTCTGCTTTTAAGTCTATGAGACTAAACAATACTGGTAACTAAATGAGAAGGGGGGTGGCTAAAGAGGACCAGGGGCAGAACGCTGGCACACACCAGTGCTGGGAAACAGGGTGGAGCTGAGATGCGGTGGCCAAAGGTGGGTAAGAAAAGCTTGGCAAACCCCAGGAATTGCAGCAGAGGCTGTTGCTGCTGCTGTGGCCATGCCTAACAGAAGAAGGAGGAACTGACCAATGCCTTGAGCAATATTTAAGCCATTGTGACCTGGAGGACAAACGTGATTCGGGTGGGCTTCAGGGAGACAGGAAAGGGGCTTAAGAGAAACCGCAAGCCCGGTGCAACGTGCGGGCCTGATTTCATCCTGATTTAAATGAAGCAAAGAGACATTTTTTCAGGCAACCCGGGAAATTTACATGCAGACAAGGTATTAGCAGAGATTAGAGAATTACCATTAATTTAAGTAGGTGTGATAATGATACTGTTATTATATCTTTTAAAAGTTCTCACCTGTTAGAAATGCATGCTGAATAAAATGATGTTATTTCTGGGGTTTGTTTTAAAGGGGAAAAAAATACTCCACCAAAATACAGGGATGAAGATTAGCCAGCGGTGTTTGAAGTCTCCTGGGAAAGGAGTGTAGAAGGAAGATAGGATGTAGAGGACTGCATAGAGTGTGTGAAGCGGTCTCCTTGATGAATTTTGCCGTGAAGGGTTGTGAAAGCTGGGGTGACGGAGGCGCTGCTCTTTACACTGGAGGAAAGCATACTCTGTTCCGCCGCACGCCAGCCAGCTCCGCGTACTGGCCACCCACTGCAGGAAAACTCCTAACTTAAGCGCTGCAAAGCAATCACCAAAGACTCCCGGAGGAAAATAATTGTTTAATCACTGTAAGTGCACAGGAAATGTGAGCATGCACTTACCACGGGGTGGGTGCCATGTAAATGCCCTACAGACTTTCTCTCAATATGTCCTAGTAAAACGTAATGAGTCCGCTCCATTCCACAACCCACACCACATGGGGTTGCTCTTCAGATTGAAACCCAGGCAGAGGCTCTGGTGTTGAGAGCCTCTCTTCTCCTCTGTCTCCTGTGGATGGACTACAGTCGCAAGCATCCAAGCTTCCCAGAGAAGGCTTTACAAAATGCACCCTGTCTGAGCATCTGCCCTGGACTTGGTCACAAGGACACACTTTTAGAAGGGGTTCAGAGTAAGCCCTGGGATTCTGATGCCTCTCCCTGCTTACAAGCCATTAGGCTGGAGCAGCCTGATACATTCATTTGCCAGCACACGCTCCCTAATTTCATGCTTGGAACAAAGCTAGAAACCCAGTGAATTGCTGAATAGGAAAAGGATGTGGTGAGAAGGAACAAAGGGTATTTCTGCTGGGGATGGACAATTTTATTTATGTTCCTCAGGGAGGAGTCAGTGTCTATTGAGGTAGACTGTGCCTATTGAGCACCTCCTGCATGCCAGGCTCTGATGCCGTCATTGGCACTGGGGACTCACCAGCAGATCAAAGGCCCTGCCATTGTGCATGTACGCATCTCCTCACGGTGAGGAGGTGAACAATAAATACAGCAAGGAAACCTGGGAAGGTGCCATCTAAGCTCATAAGAATGGAAAGGGAATTAAAGGGTGACTGGGAGGAGAGCTGTGCTGTTAGGCAGGACCCCACGGGGAGGTGACATTTGAGCGGAGAAAAATTAAAACCTACAGTAGAAAACAGGTGCCGAGCTTGGCTGCCGGCGTTGGAACGCCCGGGGTTGAATCTGCACCAACACCTTTCTATAGGGAAAGAAGTCCATGCGAAGACTCGCTGGGCTAGAAGACAAGTGTGTTCTCTAAGAAAACAAGAAGGGAAGGAGAGTCCAGAGACCTAGATAGGTAACAGCAGGAAAGATGAACAGAGTCAGGGTTGGAAAGGGTTTACCAGAGGAGCTTGTGGGTGGGAGATTCACGGGAAGGCAGAGGGTCACTGAGCAGAGGAGTGATGTCATCTGGTAGCACATTAGACAGCTGAAGGGCTAAGAGCCAAAAACGAGAGGTCACACACTGATTCCATATTCAGTCCTGAAGTATTTCATTTCTGTTGTGCATGGCATTTATGGGCATTTATTATCTCATTGATCCACATAGCCCTGGCGGGAATGCATTACTATCCCTATTCCACAGAGGTAGAGTTTGACGGACAGAGAAATTAGGGTGACCTACCCAAGGCCATAGAGAATAGAAGAAGAGCCACCTTTCGGCCCTGCACACAAGCTCTGTAGTCTGTTAAATCCTGACGTGGCTGTCTCAGTCTTAGGGGAGAGTCCCTCTTCCCCCAAGCAAAGCCTAGTCTTGGACGTAAACCAGGGTTTAGGAACAAAAAGGCTGGTGGCACCATGCCCATATGACAGTTGTTCATAATGTCATAGCTGTGAACTTGGCTGTTGGCCAGCTTGTCTCTGTCATGCCAGGCAGGACTGGTGAATGTCACCCACATGTAGCCACAGGGTGATGGCTTACGGGTCATCACAGAACTTTGACTGTGTCCATGGTGTGTATGGTCAAGAGGGTTCATGTAGATAATAAAACATCTTTGGTTTGACCTCAGTGTACATGCACACAAGTAGCATGTAGGCACCTACAATCCTGTGTGTGAAAATGTGGACGTGTAAGGCTACATATCCAAGAGTGAGTGTGTGTCAATGTGCTTCTGTGTGCAAGATTGTGCAAGGATAGGTTTGCTGGGCTAGAATTTTAGGTGAAGACTCTTGCATTTTTATGAGTACCCTGAATGTGTGCATGAAGTTAGGAATGTGGACATGGATATGCTAGCACCGAGAAGGGTGTGTGTGTGTGTGTGTGTGTGTGTGTGTGTGTGTGTGAATCTTTGCTCACCAAGACAGGTGTGCACAAGTAGGTTGAGTGCTACATTTTGACTCATTCGTCAGAAGAAGGTAGGCGTTCCATAAGCCTATGAGTTAGATGCATACTGCGAGCAGAGAGCGCTTAGAGGTTGGCGCCATGAGGCGGGTGATTGGCTGGGTGAGGTCCAACGTTTTTGTCTAATTCTAGAGCTTTTTCTATGGAAGACATAATCAAGGCTCTTCCATTCACAACCCAGAAGCCACTCACCTCCATCCCCCACTCCCTACAGAGGCCTGGAGTAGAGGAAGGGAGTATAAGAGTTACCAGAGGCAGTGTGAGGTTATGCAAAAGACACAGCTGAAGTCTTAGCCGTGGGTCCTTGGGAGGTCATCAGACCCCTCTTAACTCTGGTTATCCATTGTCCAAATAACACCAGTGCATAATTATAGTTATTAACATGATGTATTAGCCAGGCTGTGCTATTAAGAATATATTAGGCATGGAGCTCTTCTTAGGACGTGACCGTGAGGCAGGAGCACGACACAAACGTAGTTCTCATCGTTGGTCAGACTTGACCATTCCTGAAGACATGCACACAATTGAAGGGAGGTGAGTTTTTGGTTCCTGCCATTCTGGCACTGCACAGCAGGCCTCAGGGTGAGGCAGCCTCTGGAGCTGACACTGGCTTCACAGCCCTGAGTCACCCTGTGGAGTCATCTTTGCTCGGTAGTCAGGCTCGAGTCTGCCAAGGAATGGAGAGGTATCCTTTGAGGAAAGCTGTCAAGATGCAGTGAAGACTCAGCTCTGTAACTCGTGTGGTGCTGCCAGCCTGGCACTGGGAGGCCACCTAGCTCCTGTCAAATCTGACGGGGCTCAGATTAAACCAGACTTTGAGCCGAACAGCTAACTGCCTGGGCTTGCAAAGTAGAAACAGAGAAGATAGCATGAGCCCTGACCTTCTGGGGCCAGGGTAGGTGGCTATAGGGGAGAAGGAAAGGGAGGTGAGATTTGGGGGCTCACTTGACTTGCAAACTGACTTTCTGTTCTGAGGGAATCACCCCAGAGCCTTCCAGATGGGTGTGAAGAGTGTGTTATGCCGAGGTGATGTACGGAAAGGGATTATATGCCTTGAGCCTGTGGTGGCAATGATGAATAGCTCCATAAGTCTATGGCATGCACTGGTGCTTTCATTTGCGTGTGTGTGTGTGTGTGTGTGTGTGTGTGTGTGTATGTGTACTTGCTTGATTCGCCCATTGATTTCCAGTCCCTCAGGAGCCAGGATTTATTTTTGGATTCTGTGATGAGTAGCGGCTGCACTATCATGTGCCTGGTCATGTCCTGCACTGGATGTGGAAATGAACTGGCCACAGGAGTGGCTCTGGAAAGCTCACTCCAGTGTAGGGAGCAGTGCCATGCATATAAACCTCAGCAATGCACCAGGAAAACACTGGGCATTGCAGCCAGTCATCAGGAGAGCCGCTGAGGGCTCGCAGATACGTGCTTCAGGGCGTCTCTTTAACAGCTGAGCAACTCGGGCTGAAAGAGGTCAGAGAAGCTGCCTGTGAATCCAAAGCCAGTAAGAAGACAACATCTGAAGGCGGGTCTCACAAATCTACAGCCTACTGCTGTTCTGGGAACCGTGCCTTCTGCTATGATTTGAGACGAGGCCTCTGAAATCTCTCTCCCCGTGAATGAGTGGCTCCCTCTCAGTGTCACATGACTGCAGGCACACAGCCACACCATGCTGTGAGACTGGCATCTTAAAACCAAACCCCAAACTCAGCATGCAATGAAGTCTCTACTTTAAAGAAAACTGCAACCTGCCCAGGGCTTAATGGAGACAGTTCTTTTCTGTTCCACAGAGCCTGAACGAGGGAGGCCCGACTGGGGCGGCAAGCCTTGTCTTTGGGGGTGGTCATCCAGTGGCTGGCAGTTGAGGCTGGTCAGTGGTTCCTTTCTTCGTGGGTCTCTCTAGAGCAGTTGCTTGGACTTCCTCCCAGTGCTGGTTACCTGTTATTACCATTTTTTGAAAAAAAGATCAGGAAGCAAAATAGCCCACTCCTGTGCCAAGGAGAGAAGCCATGAATGGAGGATGTTTTTAGGAGGCTCTGACCACTGACTACTGCTAGAGCCGAGTCCACTGGGGACTGGAAAAATCCCTCATTTTGGCAATGAAATCATTGGGAATCCTCGTGGGAAGGTACTGCTGAGGGTCCAAGGAAGATCTCAGATTCTAGGGCGTGGACAAGAGAGCAAAGAGAAGGGAGGCTCGTTCAGCATCGACTCTTCTGGCTAACCGAGGAAGAAAGGAGAGCTGACTAGTAGAGAAAGCATGGGTTTGTGACTGGAGACGTAAGCAAGTGTTTGTACCCAAACAAAGCAGCCTATGAAACTAACAACCTTGAAGGCCATTAGGAGATGAAGAAATGATGGGAGATAGAGAGGACCTGTTACTCAGAGCCACATGGGGAAGGGAAACGATGGCCTATGTTGAATATGTTGGTAGCAGCCGCCATTGATTAAACTAACATGCATTTAAATGCTTTGTGTTTTAACTCATTGTCTCTCCAGACCACTCCTAAATGAAGTTCAGTTTTTGTTCCAGATTTGGATGTAGTTTGTCCCTGTCAAAATTTGTGCTGAAGTTTGGTTCCCAGTATATTTCAATATATAAAATCTGAAGGTGGTATGGCCTTTAGTAGGTGGAACTTAATGGGAAGTGATTGGGTCATGAGCTTTAAGGGATTAATGCTGGTCTCAGAGCAGTAGATTAATTCCCACAAGAGCAGATTAGGTCCCACAAGGGTGGCCTGCCATAACTTAGCTCAACCTTTCTCAGCTCTCTTGTTTTCATACAGTATGAGTTCTGTCACACACACACACACACACACACACACACACACACACACACCTGCCATCTTCTGCCTGCTGCCATGTTTGGGTACATCTAGGGAGATCCTCCCATAACCACACTACTTGGACTTTCCAACTTCTAAAATCCCGAGGTAGGACATTTTTTGTTTTTTGATACTGCAGCGTCAGGAATTTGGTGACAGTAACATGAAACAGAGTGAGGTAATTACACATCCCTTACTAACTCCTTCCACCATGAGGAAATAGCTGTAAAGCCCACAGCATTAGGAAGGACTGAATACTCATTGAGGCTCCCTGTACGCAGTGACATAGGGTGGGCTGCCAAGGGACACTCCTCTCTATAAGGGTAGGGCTGAATGAGGTGGGACTGGTTTCTCAGTGACGATCAAGGACTTCGGATTAGAAGGTTTAGATGTTTTATTTGAGGACATAGAGTTGGCTTTTGACACAGAGTCTAGCTCTGCAGCCCATCTGGCCAGGAAGTCACTACTTACTCCATGGTGACCATGAGCCCATGGTAATTCTCTTATCTCATCTTCTATAAGCAGTGGTTTTCTACCTGTGGGGTAGACTCCTTTGGGGGTTGCACATCAGATATCTTCCACATCAGATATTTACATTACGATTCACTTCAGTAGCAAATTTACAGACTGAGGTAACAATGAAATAATTTAACAGTTGGGGTCACTACAACATGAGGAACTGTGTTAAGGGTCACAGCATTTAGGAAGGTTGAGAAGCACTGGTTTGGGGTGTTCAGTTTACAGGTGTAAGCCTCCCAAATTGCTTTTGTTTCTATTTTTGCCCCTTAAAGGAAACTTGCCCCCCCCCAAATTAAAACTAGTAGGCAGCTCTAATGCACAAACAGACCACACGATACTTCCATGAACCAGCAGGCTTATGGCCTTCCTTCTCCACTTTCCTCTTAATGTTGATGTTCCTGGAGCGGCTGGTGGTTTATCACAAGACCAGCCTCATCTTCATGAGGACATCTGATACCCTTCACCGTGCTCTCCAGAAGGGTCTGGCTGAAGGGGACAGGCAGATGCCCACTACTCAGGACTCTGTCACCCATCTTTCTCCTGGCGGCAGAAGTGGGAAGATCTGAGAAGGTTACCCCAAAGTAAAGTGAGAAAGCAGCAGGGACCACAGATAGAGATGCCAGGCCCTGAAGCTGACTGGGCGGTCACCATGTCCCAAGACTAACACAACATGGCTTTCTGTGCTGTGAGTGCCAGCTCTGGGAAGAGCTGTCATCACTCACCATACTGAGATCGTTCACACCCTTCTCTGTTGCTGTCAGAGTGTCCCACTAAACAGAGGACGTCTACACAGACATCTATGGTGAGCTGTGGCTGCCAGTCCCTGGAGCAGAGACTAATAGTATTAGCAGTAGTCATTAAAAGAGTCTGGCCTTACACAGGGCTTAACTTCCTCTCGTGGTGACTTTCCATCCAGAGTCAAATCCCCACCACTCAGTGAAATAAACAATTTGGGCACAGGAGCCTCATTTACGACAACCATCATTGCACCCTATACAATGCATCCCAGAGTGGGCTGTGGTGCACACAGGTGTCTGTCTTCAGCTCAGGTCATTTCTGCCACACATCCTAGGGATTCTCAGGCCTCGGGCCTGGCTCCTTAATGTCTCCCATTCCACCCCTAGGTTTCTTCTTGTCCCATTTCCTGGCCCCTGCACTCCTCCAGCTCAGTGATGAGCCATCTGGTCTCAGCAAAAGCAATCTAGCAGGAGGAAGCAGGAAATACAGCATCTCCTCCCACAGCTGGGAAGGAGGTTAATACTCAAGTGACCTGGGGTTGTGGGTAGAGGGAGGATTTAAAGATGAAATGGCTTAATAGGCTCTGGAAAAAGTAAGAAGGGAGAAAGGGGGAGCACAGATTCGGTCCTTTTCCCTTTTAAAACCAGTTCTATTCGGGTGCGATTATATACAATGAAATGCACTCACTCTAACGGCATGGGCTGATATGCTTTGACAGACGTCTGCCGTTGTGTAACTGCTGTCATTATCAAGATGTAGAGCATTTCCATAGCCCCAGATGACCCAAGTTCCTTCTGTACCAAGCCTTTCCCGTGTGGCCGAAACAGACCCTCTGCTTTTTCTAGACTGGCCTTGGTTTACTGGAACACGTAGGAAATCCACCCATATTGGGGCGTGTGAACTGGTTCCCCTTTACACAACATGTATTCCACCGTACAGATATGCTACAATTTGCTTGTCCCTTTAGCAGATAAATGGGCATTTTAACTGTTCCTTTCCCCCTACTATGTGAATCTGCTGCTATGGACAGTTTTGTGTCCCTATGTGTTTTTATTGTGAGTAATTACAGTTGCAGGGACATATGGTGAGAGTGTATTTAACTTTATAGGAGACTGCCAGACTGCCATTTTGCCTTCCCACTGGAGATGTGGGAGAGTTCCATGAACTGTACAACCATGGCGACACTTGGTATTGTGGTCAGGAATGAAAGGTCACCTAGGTGGCCTTCCCCCCTCATGGTGTGCCTTTGTATTTACTGATGTACTTGTCCCTCCAAGGTCAGATGTTTCTGTTGGCCTGGTGAAACTATTGAGAACATGGGTGTCCTAAAAGATAAGTGACTCATGAGCACAAGGGATTGGGACCCATGTCTGGGGACTTGCAATGCCTTGCAGCTGTACCACAAGTCAGTCTGGGATAAAATGGTGGCAGACCTCAGGTCAGGAAGAAATGCTTCATTTAGAGTCTGTGGACAAATGGACTATACTCGGGAACACTGGCCCTTCACATGGACAGGCTATAGTGGTCTGCCCTAAAACAGCCTTGGGCTGGTCCCACCCTAGAAACCCCAGGAGCAAACCTGCTATTCCTTTCTCCTGTCTCTTGGGTTACCTCACAGCCTCTGGAACACAGTTCCTTCAGGTGGGGATGGTTCTCCAGAAGGTGGGAAGAGAAGGATGAAGAGAGAAAGAGAAGAGAGATGCTGTATCCTATTGATTAGGGAATCAGGTATAGGCTTTAGGACAATGTCAAGATAAGCATCAGACCTGAGCTGAGCAGATCACATGAGGCTGTAATTCCTGAGTTTATTCGTGGTTTCCTTCCCAGCTGCAACCACACCAGAGCTTTAGCCTTTGTCAATGTACTAAGAACCAGACTTGTGCCAGGCACTGGTCTCAGTTTCCCAAAAGGGCCAGGGGCACAATCCCTGAACCAACCTGTTGAGCTGTCATTGTACCTTAGCCAGCCTTGTGCCTCCATTAACCACTTTTCCAGTTGCCCTTACCAATACTGATGCAAACTACTTATGAGAGGAGGTGTTTATTTTGAATCACATTTTCAGTGGAGGAGGGGTTGGTCCATCATTCAGGTGGGAGGACGCAGTGGCGAGGTCAGCTCAGTTGGCATCAGCAGGAGCAGAGAGCTCTGGCTTGAACCAGAACCGAGTAGAATCTTCACAGGCTGGACTTCATGGCTAAAGGGTTCACAGACTTCTGAAACAGTGGCCACTAGTTGAGAACCAAGTGATCAAACACATGGCCCTGGGAGTGTTGCGCTGTGATAAGTTTAGGTGAGTCGCTTGCCCTTTTCTTTTCTTTCTTTCTTTCTTTCTTTCTTTCTTTCTTTCTTTCTTTCTTTCTTTCTTTCTTTCTTTCTTTCTTTCTTTCTATTTGTTTTCTTTTTTGTATAAAGGGGGTTAGCAGTGCACACCATGAAGAATTGTTGTGAGGAGGCATAAACTTGACACACCACTGGAAGTTCACAAACACAAGGCGCCTCAGTTTCTTCTTCTATTGAGGGAATTTTGTTGTGGGTTGGGGTTTTGTAAAGATGAAAGATTGTATGTGTAAAAACATTTAAGAACAATATAAAGTGATAAAACACGGTTACTGGTATTTTCTTCCACACTTAACCATCATTCATTTGTTGCCTGTCACTTATCAATTGTCTATCATCTGTCCTGATCACCTAGACCCGAGTCCATACCTGCGTTCTCCTGATTTTTCCACTGATGTCCCTTTTGTGGTCCAGGACTTGTGCTCCTGGTATATCACATGCAGTTCCTGTGTCTCCTCGGTGTCCTCTGTGTCAAACTCCATCTCCTGCGGTTTCTATGTTCTCAGAAGTTTGTGGGGCAGTATTAGTGGAGTATCCCTATTTTAGAACCTACACTTGGTTTACGTGTCCCACCTCCCATTGCTGGGGCTCTGGGCCCTTCTGCTTACTGAAAGAGTCCAGCCTTCAACTCCCCTTTTCAAGCCAGCAAGATCTGGATATTATTACAATGTCTTTTGGTTCCAGACAGTTCTCTATAAAGTTTCTGTGTTTTTCTCACAATCACACCGGGCCTGAGTTCTAGAGAAGGAAGATCACAGGGAAGCACCTTCTTCATGGCAGCTCCCATTTTATCTTTAGTGAGAAGGAGTTGGTTCTTTGGTTCCCTCCTTAATGCTCCCTTTCGGAGTAGAGGGAAGGAGTCTGCAAAAGATGTAGGTAACATTTAGCCCATGGAAGCTAAGACCTGCTGAGGTCAGGGGGCTTGGAACGTGACCTTGAGCAAGGGAAGGGATCTGAACCTGCAACTCAGTGTGGGCTAAAACCTCAGCGGAAGACAAGGAAGAAAGGGTTGGGAGAGTTGGGGAGGCTCTAAGGAAGTGGATGGAGGGACAGTGGGAAAAGGGTGGAAACCTCAGCCTCCAAGGGACCCCAAAACATAATGTTCAACAAAGATTGAACCCTGGCAGCATTGCCAACTAGCCATACCTGGAGAGTAGAAGGGTTCCCAGGCATTAGGCTTTTATCAGCCTTGTCATGTGTCAGTGCAATTAGAAAACTGAGGGTCTGGGGCCCCTCAGGGCCTGCCTTCCATGACTGGACAGCAGAACAGCTCGCAGCCTGCCTTAGAAATAGACAGTCCCCAGGCACTCTGTGTCAGCTGGTTCCCATTCCTGAAGTGCCATCCCCCTCTGGACAGCAGGCTGCTTGCCTGCCTATGTGCTATGGCCTTGCCAGGAACTCTAAGCCTCCCAAGGCCATAGGAGCGGTTGATGGACTGGGACTGGAAGTGTAGGCGAGGCTTTACCTGTACACTTGGTTTAGTGTCCCACCTCCCATTGCTGGGGCTCTGGGCCCTTCTGCTTACTGAAAGAGTCCAGCCTTCAACTCCCCTTTTCAAGCCAGCAAGATCTGGATATTATTACAATGTCTTTTGGTTCCAGACAGTTCTCTATAAAGTTTCTGATTTGTCCCAGGAAGTCAGAGCTGGAGGAGGAAGTGGAGGAAGCTGGAAAACTGAGCATAGGACAATTCTAGAGGCGTTGTCTCTATCCTGGGCCTCGGTTCTCATTTGTAGCATAAGTGGTTAGAAACAGACATTTAGTTTCCCTCCTCTACCTCCTCCCTCTGCTCCTCCTCCTGCTCCTCCTCCTCCTCCTCCTCTTCATTATTATTATTTGCTCTCCCCATCACTCTCTCTGTAGAGGGTCCCCTCCTCTTCTTCCTCTTCCTTCTCTTCCTCCTCTTCCTCTTCCTCCTCTTCTTCCTCCTCCTCTTCCTCTTCCTCCTCCTCTTCCTTCTCTTCACTATTATTATTTGCTCTCCCTATCCCTCTCTCTGTAGGGGGTATGTGTTCACATGTGCACATTCCTGTGCATACGTGAGTCAGAGGTTGACACTAGGTATCTTCCTCCATGGATTTCCTTTTGGTTTTTTGGGGGCTGGTTGGAAGTAGATTTCTTCGGGGAGATTGGAAGCAGATTCTGATTGAACATTGGCTGGCTGATTGGAAAGTTTCTGGGGATTCTCTTATCTCTGTGCTCCGACAGCTAGAATGCTGTCTGGGTACCTGGACTCAGGTCCGAATATTTGGATGACAAGCATCTAACTTCTGAGCCACCATCCTAGTCCCAATTATTTTCTTCGTTTCCCTTTTATTTATTCTTTGGCCATATAAGACATTGAATTCATGCTCTTAGACAAGCCACACCTTCATTCTCTCATTGACCTCAGCCCTTGCCTTTTTATAATGCCATATTAGTTGAATAACAAATTAACATCTATAATCATGGGCTATATCCTAAACTATAATCGACAATCCCTTAAATTAGAAAATTCAAGATAAAACCAATATGTGATTCCTGAAGAGACATCAGTATTCGTGTTGGTTTCTGACATTCTCTGTCCCCATCCAAGTATATATTCAGTTTTTATGTATTTACAGTAATAGCATAAACATGAATTTATAGATGACTTTTTTGACATTCTTTTGATCACTGTCATACCGAGCGTTTCTTTCTTTCTTGTACATCTGACCTCTTCTCTTTTTGTCTCAGCTTCCTCTGCTGCAGTAGCCAAAGTTAACAGCTTAGTTTGCACATAAAACACTGAGAGCGCACATGTAGAATTCACATTCAGGGATGCCCTAGTTTGTGTTCTAGTGCTATGATAACCACCATGACCAAAGGCAACTTGAGAAAGAAAGGGTTTATTTGGCTTACACTTCAATATAGCAGTCCATCATTGAAGGAAGTCAAAGCAGGCACTTAAAAAGGAACCTGGAGGCGGGCGCTGATGCAGAGACCACCAAGGAGCAAGGGATCTCCATGCACTGGCTTGCATCTTGTGGCTGGTTCAGTTTGCTTTTTTATACAGCCAGGATCACCTGCCCAGGAGGGGCACTTTCCCACAGTAGCCTGGGCTCTCCCACATCAACGATTAATCAAGAAAATGCCTCCCACAGACTTCCCTACAGGCCAATCAAATGCAAACATTTTCTTAAGTGAGGTTCCCAGATTTTCCAATTTAGCCCTAAGTGTGGACATCTATTCTCAGACCAAGAGACGAAGTGCTGGTTCTTTTGGACAGGCATGTAATTACAAGGTATGGATGAAGGTCCCACAGGTTTATCACCCATTCCTTGCTGCCTGGAATGTTGTTTCTAGCTGTTCTTTCTTCCCACAAAGCAATGCTCCCTTAAACATTTGGAATAAATACCTTTCTGAGAAATATTTGAGTCCTTGCAAGTATAAAAATCCAAGCAGTGGTATTTCTGGATGAAAAGACATGTCCTTTCTAATTCCCCCAAGCAGCTATAAGAATTCATATCTGCTCAGGCAGAGCTGAGAGCCCCTGTCTCTCACAGCCTTATAACACTGGGAGTTAGCAGTCTCGTTAATGTTTGCCCATCTGATGGATAGACTATGGTACCTCAGTGCTAGCTTAATTTGCACTTTGTCAGTTACAAGCTATGTGGAACATCTCTTCATATATCTATTGGCTCCTTAGATTTCTTCTTCTTCCAAGAACTATTTCCACATTTTTCCTCTCCTGGCTTAGTCTTTTCCTTGTGGATGTATTAGAACTCAACGTAAGAAGACTATTAACTTGACAGAACAGCCAAGAGAAGCCACTTGAGGCGCAAGAGATTTATCCTAGCAGTTTTAGAAGTCACAGTTCAGCATGGCAGGGGAAACATGGGGACTGGAGCAGCTTAGAGCATGGTGGTGGGAACCACTCTACTGTGGCAGTATAGATTTGCAGTGTGGCTTTATCCATATGCTAGAAGCTCAGGAAGCAAGAGACAGGACCAGAAAGAGCCCCCAGGTAACATCTCTATCAGTCCTGCCTCTTAGCCTAAAGGTTCGACAGCCTTCCCAAACAGCACCACCAGTTAGACCAAGTGTTCAAACACAGGACCCCACGAGGAACATCCCACTCAAGTCTAAATACCTTCTGTACATGGTGCAAAATACCTTCCCAGTCTACTGCCTTTGACTTACAATAGTATTGTTGTATAACAATAGGGTTTCACTACATAGTACTATCTAGCTTTGAATGTGTTATGTGGCTCAGGCCGGCCTCAAACTGACCTGTCTACCTCAGCTTCTCATACACCACAATGCCAGCATATCTTTTTCTTATTGGCATCTTTGGCTTCTGTTTTGTTCAAAAACATCACTCCAACTCATAAGCTATAGTTCTGTTTCCTTCTTATTTTTTTTCTTGCTTAAACATATACTCTCTGTGTTATTATATTTATCTGTTTAAGGTAGGCTCCATTGTTACTTTCTTCCATGGATGTAGCTGAATGTTGTGCCCTATATGGAACTCTGATCTCAGAACTTAGGGACTCTTAAGAGGTACCTGGGTAGCAGGTTTCAAAATTGGGTCTCGGCGGGGAACAGTCTGCAAAGTGACACAAAATCTCTGCTCCCCAGAGACATAACTGTTCCCCCTTTGTTGTTCTACAAAATGTGCTTTAAGTAAAGTGTTTGTTTAGACAAGGTACTCTGTACCTAAAGGAGCTCTGAAACCCTCTTTCAGATGACCCAGGATCCATCTAGACTATTAGGTCTAGACTTAAGAAAGGAAAATTGACAACAGAACAAGGTAACTTCACCCAACAACAAGTGTAGTATTAGTTCCAAGTTGGCTCAAAGCAGGTACCAGAATCACAGTGTGTTAGCAGGGAGGGGATTGTGGCAGTCTGAAGTTTATATAGGGACCTGGTGCTTGAACCCCTTCCAGACCACATGAACTTGGAGTCCCTGGTGTGCAGAACCTAGACGCTGGTATATTTTAAAATCTGGTGGCTCTAATAGGCAGCTAGGGTTGAGAACCATTTCTCCAGTTCAACTTCCTGATCTCAGTAAAAGTGCAAGTTGTCTCAATAGAGCTGATAGGTGGAGGCCCACAGAGGTGAAACATCAATACAGCTGGCCATGCCATCCAGAGTTCTAGTGAGAACCCACATGTCCACTGCCTCATCACCATCAGGCATCTTGCTGTCATCTCTCACCAAGCAGCACACCCTGAATTTCTAGGAGGCAACACAAAGTCCGTCTGTATGCTTGGAGACTTTGCATGCATGCAGTGGGCTTTATAGAGGTTTACAGATGCCAAGTCCTCGTGTTTAGACCGTGTTCTGCCTTACAGAGCTTCTAAGGAACAGGATCGGAAAGAACTAGGATAAAAGAGGTCTCCATGAACAGAGAATCGCGGGTGGGAGCCCCCTGTAGAGATGCGCTCTGCAGTACAAGAGTGAGAGACCAGGGAGACTAAGGACCCGTTTTTGAATTGGTCCAGGAATGGTTGGGAAAACCTGGATGTATGGACAGTGTGTTCTGCACACTCTTCCCAGAGCCGTGTATGGTTGTGGGGGGTTTCAGATAGGCAGCCATGTTGGGTCGGGGGGTAGATGCTGAGAGGTCTTCAGAGCTGGGCTCAGCCTGCCTTACACTCTGACCTTCTCCCCTTCTCCGCCTGCAGGAATGAGACTGTGCTGCACCAATTCTGCTGCCCCGCTGCTGACACTGAGCAGAAGCCTGCCTGCTCCGACCTGGCTTTCCAAAGGTGCGAACTGAACCTTCCTCCGCTCCCTGCCACCCTCCTTCCTCTCTGAACCCAGCATCCAACATGAGCTGCTTTGGCCTCCTGTTAGTCTTGTGTGGTCTGTTTGCTTTTCTTTGCCTTCCCATCCTCCCATTCCTCTTTCCTTCCCCTGGTCCTATGTGAGCGATTCCCATTCTTCAAGGTCATTATACCCCATTGCTCTATACCCAGCCATGTTCCTTCCTTCTGATCAGCTTGTGTAAATTATGGATTTGGCAAACAAGAGAGATGATTTTGGCTTTTCACATGTGGGTATTCCTTGTGACGGGGCGGCTGGACTCAGTCGAGGCTCAACCCATGCCCTCTGCCTGGCCTTCCTGTTGGCAGATTCGGTTTTCCTACTGATCTTTCTCCTTCCAAAAAGGGGCCAAGGAGACTGGCTTTAATTGTAAGGATTTCTCAACCCTCACTGGGTTGTTGACAACCTAGAGAGGAAGGGCAGTGGAGACACGGCCGGGCTTGCTGTCTCTGTCCTGTGCTGTCCTCATTCTGTCTAAGGCAGTCACACTCCCTCTTGCCTCAGTCACCTTTGCTCATGGTGCTGTCACCAGGCTTTCACCACACCTCCTCTGTGCATCTCTCCTTCCCTGCCTTGTGCTTTTAGCCGTCCTCCTTCTCCTCCTCGTCGTCCACATCACTGTCACATCCATCTTTCTCTTCTCTCAGTCTCCGTCGATCTCTCATGTTTCCCTTTCCTTCACATCACCTGTTTTCTGGCCCCCATCTTGAATCTCCAAACATGGAAATGGCATTAATTCTATAACATCCCTGGCCCTCAGTTTCCTCATCTGTAGAGTAAAGGGCTGGGTCTGTCTAGAAAGTAGCATTTCCACGTAACGTCACAGATCTCTGAGTAGCTCCATGAGGCAGAGCAGGCAGGTGATCCTCCTTGCTAAGCATGAGCGGAGAGGGAGGTTGATTCACGGACAGCCATATGTAGTCAATACCAACACCTGGGCTTGAACTTGGGGCTCGAACTCTCATATTTGAGATTCCATGATTCTATAATTGTGTCCTTTTCACTCCTTGGGAAACAATGAGGAATATAAAAAAGCACACACACATATACAACTCATACACACACACACACACACACACACACACACACACACACACACCAAAAGGCATTGCTACTCAGATACTCAGATGTCCTTAAGAGGAGTAACAGAAAAAGACAAGCCTCTGCAGCATATACTAGGGGCCAACAGAGGGACACATAGTCTAGGTTCTTAAATCCAAGGCTTAGGAAGAGGTGGGGGTTCCCTGAAGGTGGCCAGAATGGAGGAGGGGAGACAAAAACGGAAGGACTAGGAGTGCTCCATTTTGCGTGGTTTCTCCCAAGTTTGGGGACATAAGACACACAAGGCTCACTTGGACCCTGGAGAAGCAAGCCCTCTGCTCCCATCTAGTAGGGCACGGGGACAACAAGGTAAAAACAGTTCATCAGGAAGTTAGAACGAAGAGCTTGGAGACACAAGAGGAAGGGAAGGGAGGAAAGAGGAGAGGAGTTCTGCCGGGGCATGGGTGGCACTGCAGGACGAGACAGAGGGCACTGGCTCCTACCTTTGGACGGTCACTGTTCCATAGGCAGAAGAGGAGAAGCGGCCTCCTGCCCAAGCAGTCAACGCCATCTTCTGTGAACATTGTGCTGGAACTGCCTAAGCACAAGACTCCTTTGCGAAAGTTGAATAGGGATGCTAAGGCCTACTTAAGGCAGACTCTTTCCTTGCCTCTTCCCCTCTCAGGGTCTTCTGTGTCTTACTGCACGGCACCCCTGGACCCACCGTATCCTGCAGCATCAGGAAAGAGTGCAGTACCTCGTAAGGGTGAAGGTTTTCAAAGCTTGGAGTGGATGGTGGGAAAACCCTTCTCCTACTTCCCAAAGGTTTGCTGTGTCTCTGCTAGAAGTTTGGGCAGTAGGCTTCGAGACTGGAAGTATTTGGGGAGGAAGAACAAGAGATGTCTTAGGAATATTCCAGGAGGGCCTCTTAAGCCCCTACTGGAACCGAGTCATTTCTGCATGAGACAGGCAATCATCTCAGATCTGCCTCCAGATTTCAGCTGTAGTCCCGTCTGTCTGGCTTATAGTTTCCTATAGTGTGTCTTATCTATTTGTCTGATGCCAGCTTCTTGGATCCTTTGGGAGGACTGCTCAACAACTCATATGTCTGTTGGTTTCTGGGAAAACTCCAAACTAAGACAAATCTTCTCCCATTAGAATCCTAACAACTGCTCCTGAGCCTTACACAGTCCTTTGTCCTGTTCCTTGGACCAGGCATCCCACCTCCAGAGACAATAGACTAAACTTACCGACAACTCATCAAGAAGACGAAAAGGGGAAGTGATTTGGAATGTAAATTAAAAAAAAATAAAATTAAATTAAATTAAAAAAAAAAAAAAGAAGAAGACGATGTCAAGGCCAAGGGCCAGACTATACCTAGCACAGGCCAGAGCCTCTGCACTACCCTTAAACATCTTGCCATGGCCAGACTGGTTTCATACTATCTCTGTCAGTCTCCAGACAGAGGATTTGTGGAGATAAACTTAACTGGTCTCAACAGAAGATTTTGAGTGACAAAGAATCGAAACCAGTCAGTAAGATCTTTTATCCAATTCTGGAGTCTCCTCCTCTTTTTCCTCTGCTTTCCAGCTGAGGTCAAGGTCAACACAAGTTTGTAGCGTATCTTTCTCCTATTGCAGGGCTGAGTCAGGGACCTACCTGTTTCTTAATCCTTGGTCTCTTCTCTTAGGGAATGCAATAGTTTATCTATCTGTTCAATTGTGTTGTCTTGAGGCCAGAACTGTAGATAGAAAGTCACAGGGGTCTAAAGGGACCCCCACTGGCTCCCAAAGAAGCAGAGAAGCCCAGTTATAGGGAAGAGAGGAGAGCCTCTTCAAGTCTCCAGCTGGTGGCTGTATCAGGAATGATTCTCTCTAGACCTGGAGCCTGCCAGTGAGCACTGCTTGTTAGAGAGGGGAGAGCTGAAAATGAGTAAATTGGAAGCTTGTCTGTGAAGGGGAGGTAGGGACAGGCAGCAGGGAGCCAGGTGCAGAGGAGCCATTGTGGACTGGTAGAGGCTGCTGGAGCAGAATGAAGAGACTGACTCCCACACAGCTCAGACAAACGGCCTGAGCCTGCTGGCCAGGGAAGTGAACCCTCAAGTGGGAGTCTGGGGAGCTAGAGGAGCCCCACTCCACAGCAGCAATGTCACACCCGGCAGGAAACAGCAGCTATGTGCCAGTGTCTCCATCTCTCCCCACCGCTGGCTGGGGAGCTGGTGTTGGCCCCCTTCTCCCTCCTCCTCACTACTGTGAAAACAGGGCTGTGCTCTGGGAGCTGAATAAGCTTGTAATTGCAGCTACCAGTGACATTCAGAACAACGGATGACCCAAAAGCTGGTCAGCCGCCTCCCAGCCTCCCAGCACCTCTCAGAATTGCAACCCACTTCTCTCCGTGGGTGGTAATAGGACTGAGGTGAGGACAGTGGGCTTCCATTAGCGTAATGGGAGGTGGGTGGCAGGATTGGCATGTGGCAGAGGAAACCCAGCAGGAGGAAGAGGAGCTCACAGCTGGGAAGCCTAGGGCCCCAGCATCCAGAAGAGAGTTCTCCCTGGGTGCCTGCTTCATCTCCATTGCTTCAACCCTGTTTCCAGGCAGTCACCCCAGCCTACCCACGCCTGTGAGACAGATGTGATGTCCAAGTGCACACAAGGACTCATGGCAAAAGGACCATGGCCAGTGAAACCTGGTAGCAAAGCCAGGTCCAACTCCAAGGCCTAACCCCACTAGAGCTCAAGGAAAATCCATCTAGCCATTTCATTTGATCTTAAGTCATGTATATTTCCTTTTGAAAGTCTAGTGGATGCAGAAATAAAAAGAAAAATGAAAATGCTCTCCAATAATACAGTATGAACTACTGATAATATTTGAGTGGACAACCTTCTGCTAGTTTGTTTCTCTATGCCTTGGGTTTTACGTTTTCCTACCATTAAAAGAGGAGGGAAAGGAGGAGGGGGGAGGAGGATGAAGAAGAAGAGGTGGAGGAGGAGAAAGAAAAGGAGGAGGGAAAAGAAGGAGGAGGGGAAGGAGGAGGAGGAAGAAGAAGGAGAAGAAAAGAAGAAGAAGAAGGAGGAGGAGGAGGAGGAAGAGGAGGAGGAAGGAAAAGAAGAGAAAGGAGGAAGAGGAGGAGGAGGAGTTGGAATCTGCAGCCTGCATCCTCCTCTGGTATGCAGCATTATAGTTCCTCCAGGGCCTCCAGTCCTAACCAAGCTTCCCTGGTCCTACCATGCCTGCCTTGGGTAGTGACATATATGCCTTACCTGGTAACCAGCTGACCAACAATGCCTACAGCAGGTCTTAGAGATCTGAAGGATGCTGAACGAACTCAGTACCCTCAAGGTGGGATCGTTCTGGGAGGACTATCAGGCAGAGGTCCTGCACTGGCCTGGGGAAACCCCTAGTTCATCCACCGACAGCCTTTACCCAGCTGGCTCTAATGGGCCTGAAGCAGATCAATGGGTCAGCTTGTGTTTACTAGACAATTACAGTTTTCACATGCCTGTTCCTGTAGTCACCGAGGCCCAGAGACTGCCTGAAACCTGTCTCATCCACTGATTTAGACCAGCCAAGGGGGTCATCCAGGTCACACTGCTGGAGCATCTTCCCTTCAAGATACCTGGGGCAGCCCCCTAGCCTGCCAGGCCCCTGACCCTGGAGCCTTAGTGTCCACACACAAGGGAGGCAATGTATGGCAGAGGAGACAAAAAAGACAAAAAGGACCCCTCCTTCAGGGGGATCCTGCAGTGTCCTGCCCTGACATGGCACAGCTGACCCACTAGTCCTCAGATGGGAACTTAAACCTCCCATATATAGAATATGGGACTGAGTGGCCCCTGCAGAAAGGCGGGATAGAACAGGGAAGGCTTGCTCCTCATTGGGACTTCTGAATACCCTAGAGACAGCATCCGTCTGGGTCTGGAGCCATGTAAAGGGTGGAGGAGCATCAGGGCTTGGAGGGGAAGAAATCTGACCCTGAGAAGCTGTGTGGCCTCTCCCTTTTGTCCCGTCGAAACCCATTCATGGACTTCCAGAGCAGAATGAACAGTACCCCAGGAGTACCTTGGGGTTCAACAGTGCTTGTCATCAGCACAGACGGCCCAGTTTTCTAGTGAAGCTGTTTTAATTTTATTTACTGAAACTGTCTTATGCGAATCCTTGCGCTGTTCTTTTCTGGTTCCCATGAGCACCATCTTCTCCTTGATGACCTGAAGATTTTCTAATCCACACTTTCCTGAGCCTTGTCTTATTTCCCTCTGAAAGGCACTTTTACTACTTCATCATCATTTAACCTATCACCCATCCATAAAAAATAATTTATAAATTCCACAATGGCACCCAATGTCAGACCAAAAATAAATAAATAAAAACCTTTTTTTTTCAAAAAAAATCAAACCAAGAGTTGGAGAAAAGAAATCATTTATAGCAACACTAGATAATCGTATCAGGCATTCTGATTTTCTTTTTAGAGGCTTAAGACGCTTTAAGATAGGAGGCATCTAGAGATTTCTTTTAAGATCTTTTAAAAGGACAAACAGTAGACATGGTGGCAATATGCCTGTAATTCCAACATAGCAGAGGCTATGGCAGGGTCATCAATAGTTCAAGGCTAACCTGGACTACAAAAGAAAAATTAATAAGACAAAGACTGTTGATGAGGAGATGGAGAAGGCCAGTGTGTGTGGCCATCCCTGGCAGGAGGAAGAGCCAGATGAGTGAAGAGAATGTCCGTCTAGTGTTGTAAAAGCATGGGGCAGGGGACTCCACTGGAAGAGACTTGTCATCTCCATTCCAGCTGAGGAAGCTAGGGCTGATGGACACTAGGGCCCTCAGAAGCCCAGAACTTTTGCCAGCACAAGAAAAGAGACATTCCCTCTCTGTGCCTCAGTTTCTTCAATATGGTCTCAGGGATGCATTGTCAAATCCCAGCTTTGTCCTGGACTTAGACATTCTTCTGCACCACATCCAAGGACCCATGTGATTCAAAGAGGGCTGAGGAGGTTGGCCCTCACCTTTATCCTCACAAGAAGTGTCCCGACACAACATCAGCTACACACTTCTCAGTATGGAACTGGCAGCCTGGGTATCCTCCTGACCGACCTTGGGAAAGAATTTTTGTGTCCTCTTGGAGAAGATGGGCCAGGAGGGTAGAGTCTGTCAGAGGTGAAGACCAGAAGCCATTCAAAGACAGCAGCAGGCAGTAGAGACTATGAGGCCTGCTTCTCTTACCCATGTTTGAATGTCTCACCTTGGTTGGACCACAGGTACCAGAACCCACACCGTCTGGTGAGTTCTCAGTGTGGGTCATGTTCTATGTCTATGCCAAAGTTCAGAAGACTTAGGGAGTCAGTGAGAACTCCTTTGAGTCCCCAGGGAAACTATCTTACCAAATATATTTGTAGGAGATTGATGTATCTTAACTGCATGAGTTGGCTAATACATGATGGAAAAATCACCTCAGTGAGCAAGATTCTGTTTGTATATTACTAAAACCATGAGTCCCCTTTTCCCTTCAGGGATCAAAGGATGGTCCCCAGAGGGTTTTGATGCCCTTCAAAGGCAAGGGTGTAGTGAAGGGCTCAGCAGGAGAAGATGGATGCAGGGAGACTTCATGACAGTCCAGTGGAGCAGGTGACAGTGATGAATAGAGAAACTCAAATTCAAGCTCAAATCTAGGCATGGTGCTTACAAACTTCATGGTTAAGTGACTTAATGGGTCTCACCTTCGCCAGTGTGACCCAGGGACAGCAACAGCTCTCATCTTTGGGATGTTTGGGGGCATTAAATATGATAATGAGTTGGGAAGATGCTTGACATGTCCTAAGAACTCAGTGGATGCTAGCTTCTTGAAAGCTGGACTTTCTAGGAATAGCTTGATGGTAGACTATTTACCTAGAACACATGAGGCTCTCACTTCTACTCCATGGTGTGCTCTCTCTCTCTCTCTCTCTCTCTCTCTCTCTCTCTCTCTCTCTCTCTCTCTCACACACACACACACACACACACACACACACACAGAGAGAGATAGACACAGACACACACACACATACTTAAGGGGTGGGGAAGTGAGATTTTTCAGTACAACTGAGAAGTATTTAGATCAACAGTCAGTGGTGGACCAGTGGAAGACAACTTAAAGTATGCAGGTATATTTTGGCTCACAGTTTCAAAGGCTGTAGTCAATGATCATGTGGTTCTATCGTTTCTGGGCCCCTGGAAGTACCACATATGGTGGAGGGAGTATACAATGGTGGAAATTTCTTATTTCAATGCAACCAGGAAGGAGAGAGATAGAAGGAGAGATGGGTTCACAGGGAAGAAAGAAAACAGAGAAGAGGAGAAAGGGTTGGGGTATCACTATACCTCTAAAGAGCATACCCATGCCCTAACTTCCTCCCACCAGACTGCATGCCCTAAATGTTCCTCTCCTTCCTAGTAGAGCCACAGATTAGCAACCAACACTTGGTTTGGGGGAGCACTTCAGGTAAAAATTCTAACAGTCATTGTGCTGGGCCCCTCAGACAAAGGTCTTTTTTTTTTTTTGACATGGCAGGAGGGTTCACCAGGAGGGACTCTCATCCAAAGAGGTCTGTTCTCACTGTGGCAAATACAGTACTGGCTGAAAAGAGCCTGACATTCAAGGCAGACTCTGAATGGATGGTCTTACTAAGGCAGAAATCATAAAAGGATTGTCTCAGATGATTGCCATGCAACTAGAGCAACAGATTTGGGGGATTTTCTAGTCATCAGGCAGGAGATGGAAAGTTTAAACCAGACCTGGGAGGTCACCATGGAGGCTGTGATGATACAGAGAGCCTGGCATTATATCAGAAAGGTCTCCTTGCCAGCCCAGACCTTGCCTGTCTGCTCTTCAGAGAGGAGATAATAATTTAATCTCAAGAGTGAAGGGTTTATGGCTCAGTCCTGCCCCTCAGCTGCTGAGCAAGCTGTGTTCTCCGAGGCTTCCTCCCAAAGTCAATATGTAGTGGAGAGGCTCTAGACGATGCACATCATCTCTGATGCTGTGACAGGCTGGCATTCCTTCCTACTAGGACGGTGGGAGATCATGGAACCTGTCTTAGCTTGTTCTCTACTGAGCAAGTAAAGCCAGCAGGGCTCTAGAAAAGCCTCGAGGGAGGAAAACTGAGAGGGGCTCCAGGGATGCCATAAGGAGTCTTGCTCCCCAGTGTTACTGAGAACATTTGAAACAACATTTACTCTACCGGTGATGCTGCCGTATCCACCTCCGAGTCCCTTAGTAATTACCTTCCATAATGACCACAGTACCCGAGAGAAACACTTGAGGTTTCCAAAGGTTTCAGTTCATCATGGAGGGGACAGCATAGCAGAACAAATGAACAACTTCATAGCAGTGGAAGCTGTGGTAGGAGTTGTCCAAATTATGGAGGGCTAAAGAGCAGAGAAAGGCAGGAAGCAGAGGCTGGGGATAACCTCCAAAACCCGGCTCCTAGCGACTCTTCTGCAGACTGGGCCCTGGCTCTCCCAGTATCCAGAACCTACTGACTTGGTTACTTTGACCCTCTTCTGACAAGGTACCTTGATAAAAGCAACCTAAGGAAGAAGTTTGGTTCATAATTTGAGGTTAAGATCTGCCATGGCAGGGAAGTCGCAGCAGCGGGAGGTTGAGGCAGCAGCCATATTGCAGCCTCAGTTGAGAAACAGAAAAACACAAATGTGCATTCGGATCACTTTCTCCATTTCGTACAGTCTAGAATTCCAACCCAGAGACTAGTGAGTGGATCTTCCCACCCCAGTTGCTCTAACAAAATAATCCCCAACAGTCCCGCCCAGAAGTCCCACCTCCCAGGTGATTCTAGAGTTCACTACATTGACAGCTAAGAATAGCTGATCACCACAGCTCCAAAAAACAGTACCACCAACCAAGGGCTCAGGCCTCAAATCATGAGTCTGGGGTGTCATTGATAGATCAAACCAAAGTAGGTGCCAGGCTACAGTTTTCAGCAAGTCCCTAGTCCATGTCTTCTTGAGGAAAGACCTTCCTATAGCATGTGGTCATTCTGAACCTGTGAGCAGTCTCCTTCCTTGAAACTAGCTCAGGGACAAAGACGAAGAAGAAAGGTGGATGGCCAGGGTTGGAACAGGACAAAGGCACACCGATGGGACTCTACAGAGGTGGGAAGACACAATTGTGCCCTGTCTCATGGATGAGTCACAAGCACAAGGTTTGGGCAATCACTCTAACAAGTCCTATGAGGGTTCCTTGTGGATGGACAATTAAGTCCTCAGCCTCAAAACACTGGGGTCACACACAGTGCGAGTGCAGCTGGAAATTGTAAGTGCTGCTCGGACCAGCTGTGACATTACATTAGGGTGTATGTATTTTCAGGGAAGGTTCTGGAGGCTCATCATAAGGCTGAGGGAGACAAGGGTGTCAGAAGACAGGAGCTTCCTAGAGGACTGGCTAACATGAAGCAAGACAATGCCAGCAGCTCACAGTGCTTCTCAGTTGTCTACCACAATTTGAGAAACTGAGTCATGTGGTGGCTAAGGGCAGAGAAGGGTCTTAGAACTCAATTCTAATTCCAGAACTCCATCATGCTTGTGGGAGTATGACATTCTTGTCAACATGATGACATCACACATGAGACAATTAGGGAGTCTAGAGAGATACTGTCCATAGGAGACTAAGATAAGCCTCCTGGAGTGTCTTGGGACCTGGCAGATGGGTTATGGCTTTCATTGCATGTATAAAACAGGAACTGCTAGCTCACCAGCAAGACCAGCATTTCTGACCACCTCTACAACCTCGGAATGGTAGGGTGAGGGCTGGCGCTCAAACAAGAAGCTACTCTCACTTTGACAGGAAGCCCTGGAGACAAAGCAAGCTCAACAGCCCCTTGTGAGGCAGTTGTGAGGCCAAAGCTTCCATGAGGCCAATAGGTAAAGCAAAAAAATCTCAACTAGAGTGCTAGAGAGCTGGTGGAGCAGGACTGTCACCACAAGAGGAGCTGTGACTTGAAGGACCCTTCCTAGGGCTTCTATGGCAGACCTAATTTCCAGATTGGGTCATGGTGGTCAAGGATCTGTGGGCCAGTGAAGCTTGTGTTAAATGATCTCAGGAAGACATGGGAGGCTTCTGCATAGGGATCTGGGGTGGCTGAGGGTTGCGAGCAAGAGCTGGGGTGGGAGAGTATGGCCTCTGGTGGTACACAAGGCTCAAGAACTTGAAAGCCAGCTTCTCTCTCCTTCCAGATCTTGAGGCGTCTTGTCCAGAATGTTGCTGCATGCTGAGGAAACAGAGCCCACTAAGGGAGGGTGATGTTCCAGTGCCAGAGAACACAGAAGGAAGGGAGACCAGCCCTGGCCTTGTTCTGCCCATCTTGTAGGACTTTTCAGCCTTCTCCCCAACTTTGTTCTTGTCTGTCACTAACACCGGCCTTCTCTAGTCTCAGCCCTTCCCTGATCCCATCTGGGGCCTGAGAGGACACTTGCCTTCCTACGCTCATTCTGTCCATCTAAAACTACTCCGTTGATTCAAAGAAAGGAGAAAAAAGAAATGTGTTTTAGTAAAGAATGAAAAATCTTGAGGGGTTGTGAAGTGTGCTGTTAGCTTTTGTCTAGAAAATGCTTTGTTTCTTTATCTCAGAAGAGCTTTGAGAATGAGTGGCAGAGTGGGGAGTAATCTAGTGTGGGTGTCCAGGCCCTCGGGAGGGGCCTCAACATAAAAGGGGAGTCCTTCAGTTTTCAAAACCCTTCCATCAAGGTCTGTGGTAATTATTGTTGTAGCTACTGCAGTGCTATGAAAATATACATATCTGGTCCTTGTAAAGGACAACATCTGCTGCCACCGACCCCTGGGGTCTGTGTGCTTCCTTATCACCTTATCCCAACAGTGTGCAAGACTGCCAGGCAAGCTAACCTCTGCCTAGAGAAACAAAGCCCCCATTACCTCTCCTATTTTCAAGTTGCCCCTGTCCCCTCTAGCTCCCAAAACTGCAAAGTATGATCTACTAGGGACTCCTAAGGAGTCGAAAGGGGACTGTCCCTTCCCGAGTCAGCTCCCTGCTAGAGCTTTATGGACATAGTTTATCTGTGAGGTCACTCCATCTTCATCTGATCTGGAAGGGAAATATTTACATCCCCATTTTTTTTTCAGATGAGAGAGAAGGGCATTGGGTATCTGGCTGCTCAGGAGCAGAAGCAGGAACCTTACCTCTCTCAGGCTTTCTGACCTTTGATTAAGCATTCCATCAGCCCTGAAGATAATGACAAGTTTCTGCAAAGCTGTGTATAGCTTCTTCTCTAAGCATCTTCCCTATGTCTCCAGAGATACCTGCAGCCCTTGGCACAGAAACTTCTCCGTGACTTTGCTCAGAATGAGTATTCTTACTTGGACACATGCATGAAGTCCCTATAGCACAACATGCTAGATGTGAGAATGTAGGCATATCCCTGGAAGAGAACCGAGATGTCAGCAAAGGCACTTGGGTCTTGGAAATGACCTGAGAACAAAAGACAAAGATAATCCTAGCCATCCAGAAAAGAGGAGGAGCAGCAAGGTGGGCTTCCACCATGAGTTTGGTCAGCATACTGTAACCTTCATGTGTCGACTTTTAACTTGCATTGCAACTAGATGACCTCCATAGGGACATGAGGGACACAGCAGGTCAAAGTCCAAGTGCAAAAAAATCTACTAGTCTTAGACAATCTGTTATAAGTGTTGGGTGGGAGAGGGGAGTCCCAATGGATCTCAATGGACTTTTGTTTTAGTTGGTCATGTGGGCATTCCTGAGGAGGATGACTTGGAGACAGATACTCTGATATAGTTTGTGGTAGGGACAATAGTACCCATGGCCAAGGAGAATCTCCCATAGCACTCTCAGTAGATGGGCAAGAAACCAATCCTTGGACGACAATTAAAATAGCACATACTGAATCACACTCCAGTTTCTGTGCCCTTAGGGAAGTAGTAAAGATTAAGCAATATATATCTACCCACCTGTCCATTCATCCATCCATTAACATTTATTATACATATCTTATGAGCCATCCCAATGTAATAAGTACCTGTGATTTAAAGGCAAGGGTGCACATGAAAGTCTAGTGCAGAATAGAGGCACACTTATAAATAATTAGAATGTCACTACTTAAAGAGAATCAAATGTCAAAACTTTCCCATCCAAGGTAAGAAGGGGAACATAGAAGGAGGATCAACTCTTCCCACAGGCACTAATTGAGTCTTGAAAGAGTTCACAAGAAGAACGGTGTGGGCGGAAGGGTCATGCAGGAAGAGAAGGATCCTACGAGACACACCATGACCTGAGAGGGCTTGGCAGACTTGGCGATGGTGTGGATGAGTGGAGAGGTCATTCAGAGGGCTAATTATGAATGGACTTCTTCCCCCAGCCCTGGAATCATTGAGGGATCCTGGGCAGAGGATTGCATTTCAGAAAGGTGGTTCTGACAGTGGGCACAGTGGACAGCATGGAGAAGTTACAAGAAACCCAAGAAAAGACTTATCTATGCCAACATACGCTGGGATGGGGCATGCACAGCAGACGTCTAGTGACCCTCAAACTATAAGCCAATCTCCCATCTAAGTAACCTTCTTCACATGTGATGTTTAGTTCCGACACGTGGGTCGTCTGCTGCTGGGCATGTGTAATGTCTGAACAACTGACTATTCCTCAGTCTCCCAAAGACCTTCACTTCCTGTATGTAAATTACTGCATTCTCAAGTATGGGCTAGCCTTTATTGGTGCCCTGGGCCCTTTTAGACTTGTGGACTTTAAGTCACATGGGCAGACTCTAAGCTTTCTCAGAGCCTTTCCTTTCAGTGCCACCACATCCTACTTTTTTGCCTTTTCAAGTGGGTGCCCAAGACCAAAAAAGAACCCAGTGGACGGTTCTCCTCACATGCTAGCAATGGTCAGGGCAAGTGCATCGTCTTTGGGCACAAGCAAGCTGAGATCACCTAGACACCCTCTAGACTCTCAGAGGCAAAACTGTAAGGAAGCTATTTTGTTTTCAGAATGAGTGAATGACTCCCATTAACAGAACCTCTGTTACAGCTAGGCTGCCTAGAACCTGACCCATTAAGGAGCTGCAGAGACACAGCCTAGGTCCTGGAAAAAGCATTGTTCCGGGTTCAAATACAAGAGGATATGCACCTAAGATCACCACCTCTAGGTTGGAGTAGTTGGTCCTCCATCTGCAATAGCTTATCAGGAGAGTCCCAAATGAAAAATCCCAGCATTTCTTTAAATATCTGTCTAAACAGGGCATAGGGCCCATTCTGCTGGTGCTTAGACACAAAATAACAGTTCTGAGCATGGAGAACTCTTCTGTTCCATGGCCAAGGGTCCAATTCACAGGTTTATACAATGGACTCTGGACAATGCCTATCCAGGGAAGGTCACATTGTGATAGGTACCACCAAGGAGTCTGCATGGAGGCAGTGAGTGGAGAGGAGCCAACAATCCCACAGGTGGCAATGCTCAGAACCAGGAGCTCTTCTCTGTGCACAGAATAGGAGTCAGGTAAGCCTCAAGGAAGCCAGTCAATCTGGAGGGCTGGTAAGGCCATATGTTATATGGAGAACCTTATTATTCATTTTGTGAAGGCCAAAAGAAGACCAAATGTGGGGAAATGCCTTCTAGTTCAGAATAGTTCATGCCGTGTGATTCTGGCTCAGAAACAAACCATGCCCTCTATTTATTAAGGCCCAAGTGTGTGCCAGGCAGTGGATATATCCTTATCTGTTCCTTACAGCAAAGTCTTGCAAGGTACTTATCCAGTCTGTAGATGAACAGATAAAGTTGCAAAGAAGGTGGCTAATGGACCAAGGTCACATAGACAAGAACAGAGCAGAATTATAATTCATACTTACTGATAGTGAAGCTATGATCATCTCCTTCCACTATCTAATCTTGGCCTCGTTGGAAAGAACAGTTCAGGTGGTTCATAGCCACTTCCCATCATGCTGCTCATAGGAGAGCCCAGGGACGGAAGGCAAAGCCATGATTTATCTACCAACCTACAGTTTCATGGTCAGAACACAGCCATCAAAGGATAACAACTCCATGAAGCCTCTTGACAGGCACAGGTCAGCAACTAAAGAAAACAAATGTCTATGTAGCCCTGAACAGTGCCCAGTTCCCTAGAGGATCAAGTAGCTCTGGGTGTCAGGGCCAAGACCGAGGCAAGGACAGGCTGGAGAAAAGAGGGTAAGAGTGTGCTTCTGCCCAGCCCTGGAGGCAAGGTGACCTATTTGTGGGTGAGGGACATTTCTATACACTTAGGAGTAAGAAGAGACATATGCTATAGCAAGAGGTGTTAAAGTAGGATGGTCATCAGAACTTTCTGGTGACTGTAGTGAGAAAACATGGAAGATGTCTAGGCTGCCACATCCCAACATGGGGCTTGTCTGGTGGCCACAGGGTGGAGGGGTGATAGACTGGAGTGCTATGTTATGGAGCAATGCTCCTTGTGTCTAAGGCATGCCCATGAGCTCTTCTTTATCTGTGGGGAGTAAGGAAGGCTGGGACAGTTGGTAGAGATGGGGACAAGAGGGTTCTTCACCCCGCCTCTGGGGGTTTGGGACTCTATAAGGAGTATCTCTGTTCCCCAAGGTCAGAGAAAGCACAGGAAAGGGCCTTCTAGCAGAGTTCAGAGGACCTTTGCAGGAGCAGTCTTGGAAGAACTAACTCCTGAGGTTTCACAGCTCTCCAGTGCCAGCGTCACCCCCCCCACTGACCCCCTACTCCTCCTCTGTCACAGTTGAACAGGAGACCCTGTATGACCCCAAGGTCTCCCCCAATCCTGACCTTCTATTGCTGCTTGCTGCAGGAGCGTTCTGCAGACCCTTGGTTCACTTCATGTCATACATCAGTAACTGTGTGCATTTATCATCTGCTCAGCTCTCAGCAGGGAAAAAAGAATCAAATAGAATCCAGGTCTTGGCCTCTAGGAAGGGACAGCGCAGAAAGAAGAGTTCACTTAGCACATAGCCTGTGCTAACCCCCTTATACGCAGGACCCCTGTGGTCCTCACTGTAACTCAGTGAGGTCAGAATTGACCTTATATCCATAGACTCCCCTGTTCCTTACTGTAACTCACTAAAGTCAGTATTAGCCCTGGTTATGCAGATAAGGAACCCCAGACTCAGAGGCAACATGACAAGCGGCACAGTCAGGGCTGGACTGGAGCCGGCTGTTAACACCACTGGTCTCTATTGTGCAGTGTACAATGACTCTCCGAGGACGGCTCTCAGTGTTCTAAGAAAGAGCAGGGAAAGCTACAGTCGTCCTGAGGAGCTTCTTCCAGAAGGGCTTAGCTCTGGGCCTTGAAGTAGGGAACAGCTTGGAGGCTAGTGGAGAAAGAAGCAGCCCAAATTACTAACTCCCTATCTCCTTAAGATAGGCAAGAGGAAGGCTTGGCCTCACCCCCCTGGGGGTTCCATGGGAGGAAAAGGAGAGCCAGCCAAGAACAGAGGCCTCTCTAAACCCAGCAGTGCAAGCTCCCTCCTCTCCAAGGTCCAGCCCCGAGCTCGGACTCTAATATCACTCCCTAAAAGCCGTCCAAAGATATAACAAGGTCCAGTAAACGTTCCAAGTGATGGCTATGGACCCAGACCAGTGACTACCACAGTGGTTAGCACTGTGTCCACAAGCCAGGCAATTTGAAGATGTGCAGTAACTACACCTTTCCACTTCCCATGAAGCCTGCACCTTTAACACGGCCATTTCCAGACTGGGAGCAGGTGCCAGGTCATTTAAGTTACCTGCTGGTCATTTAAGTAGCTGAGATGCTAAGAGGAAGATCCCGGATGTGAGGTCCATCACTCTTCACCATTCTGCTTCTGTTCTGACTCCCAGCTCCAGGTGCTTTCTCTACCTCGAGTGCCCTCCCAATCTCAGGTTTACCCCTGCTGTGGCTCTTTCCAGCCATAAGAGCCCTTCCCTAGAGGGGCAGCAGGAGATATCCCATGAGTCCCTCCCACTGGAAAGAACTAGCACCAGGCAGGTCAGGCCACATGCACCATCCCCCTCTCCCCCAACCGAGCACGTTGCCTTCTGTTCACAGTGATGGCTCCTGTGCCCAGGCCGGTGGGGGCATGGAGGACTCCGTGGTGGCAGCGGTGGCAGCCGGCAGACCCAGTGCCCATGCCCCGAAGGCTCAAGCCCCGGAGCTACAGCAGGAGGAGGAGCGGCCAGGGGCGGTGGGCTCCCCACGGGCTGGCCCCCTCCGCGCGGCCTCCCCTGGCCAGCAGCAGCCTGCCCTGGCGACGGCGCTCTGCTCCCACACTCCTGCTGCCTCCGAGTATGAACTCTCCCTTGACCTAAAGAATAAACAGGTACTCAGGGCCTCCTAGGGGGGTGTGGGGAGGGTGGTTGAAGGGCCCTGCCTTTTGGGGACTGTCCAGGGTGCCAGGGACCCACAGGTACATTTTCTTTCTATGTATCTCCCCAGCTGAGCTACCTAATCGCCCTTTCCTAGAGACCAGTTCCTCAGGAGGCCATGATTAACTCCCTTCCTGGCCTTCATGGGGCAAGGTCCACATCCTGCAGCACCCTGCCTGTAGGTAGTGTATCCAGGGGCTCTGTTCTTTACAAAAAGCAAACCTCTAAACAATCATCTGTCATCAGGGGAGTCCTCACTTCCACTTTACCCAGAAGAAATAGCTTTATTTCCATGCCTTCCAGGGGAAAGCCCAATTCTTAGGCATACACTAGCAAAATAAGGTGCAAAGTCGGTGGCTGTATATAGACTGACAGAATGGCCAAGGCTGATCAGTTGCGGGCATTCAGAACCTCCCCACAGGGAGAGGGACACGTGCTTAGAGGGAGATGCAACTATTAGAGTCTATCAGAAAACAGATTTGAACCTGGAGAGGTAGTTCTGGGGTCCAGTCCTCATGGTTTCTTCAGGAATGCCCTGGAAAACACTGTGGGTATCGCTTTTCTCGTCGCGAGATTGGGAACTAGGCCTTCAGTTCCTGCCAATAGCCTGGCTAGTTCTGTAATGTGTAGGCCCTGAAGAACACAGTCTTGGCCTGTGAACAAGGCAAATCTCCATAAGCTGGGAGAACTAAGTAAAGCCAAAGTAACTTCTTTCCTTCTGGGGGACATTGATGCCAAGCTATCATCCTGGGTTGAGACCAGCAGTGGGCACTGTGCCTGACTTTTAGTAAAGCACTTTGGCAAAATCCTTCATGTTATCTATGTGACAAGACAGGATTATATGGATCAGATGACAACACAGACAGGTGTGGGTTTTTCAAAAGTAGAACTTGTGAGACAGAAACAAAACCCAAATCATCAGCATTTTCTATCTGGTCGACATCTAAGGAACGTGACCAATGTCCTTGGTTCTGACTAGTCCCGCATTTTGAGAAGGCACTGTATAAAAATATGAAAGTTATTATCAAGCATTCCAATAAGATGAGGTTAAAGAGCAGTAGCAAGAGCATTAATAACTGAACCCGAGATTTGGTTTTTATAATGAATGGAAAGATGCTTCAAATAAAAATAAGTCAGAGAAAATAGGAAGAATTCTAATATTCTGCGTATAGTCTTACAATGCCTAAAGGACCAGTATTCTGTGTGTTAGGTGAGAACACAGCCTTGGAGCAGGAGCCCAGGGCTTTGGTTGAGTGTAAGCTCACAGACTTCCGCCGTAGGGCAATGGGATAGCCAGCCAGTGGTCCTTGACCTCACACTCCTTTGGTCCTTCTGCATTCTGGATGCAGAATGAGAACTCTGGAAGTCCTGAAGAAGGAAAACAGAATAGGTTATGGCCACAGGAAGAAACCATAGACTAGAAGACAAGTTTGAAATGTGGAAGGGCTGAGGTATGGAAAAGCGATGAGATGTGTTTTCTATCCTTCCAGGAACACACAGGGGTACTGACATATGAACACTGAGGATGGTTGGAGAGCATTTTAGTGTAAGGATTACGTACAGATGCCTGACCCATGCGGTGCTCCTTCTCACTGGATGAAGCTCTCTGAGGATCAGGACAGTGTGGCCTGGGGCATAGGCAAGCTGTGAGCACACTCCGCCATTCTCTCTGTCCCTCTGGGACAGGAGTCATCTTTAGTAAACCTCCCCTCACACACCCTCAGCATCCAACAAAGTGTCTTGGATATAGCAAGTACTGGTTGGAGTGGGTATCATTTTTAGTAACTATGCATTCAGGCACCAAGAAGAAAAGTCAAGTGTCTTCCCCACCCCGGAGGGACCACAATCACATTTAGAGTCCCATCAACCAAACCAAAGAAGGCCTGGCTTGAGCAGGAGAGATTAGTCCAAGTGCTAGCTGTTGTGCTGAGAGATGGAGAATTGTGGCAGGTTCAAACCTGATTGATGACTTGTTAGCCGTGAGCCCGATTCTAACAGGTGGGATTGCATTTCAGGCCACTAGGACCGGGTCAGTATATCATGTGAATTCAGTCCGAGAAACAGCTGACCTGCCCTGAATTCTGTATCTTTTTAGACCATCCATAGGTAGGGCATACAGGAGGAGAAGTGGGCAAATGGGGCATTGAGGAGGCCAGAACAAGCTAGTTGATGCATGGCACACATTTACAGTAGACTGAATTCCCACTTTCTCTGCTAAAGAGCTGTGTGGCCTTGGGCAAGCTGTTTACCATCTCTGGGCCTCAGCTATATCACATGTGTCTCTGAGGCATTGTGTGCTGCCTCCTTCGTCTCTGTCTTTGAAGTTCTTCCTCTTCCCAATGCTCCCGCCCTGGGCCTCCTAATTTCCAGCTTGTTGGAGGTGTCTCCTCACCTCTCCGGAAGCTTGTCTGGCCTCTCAGCACCGTCCCCCCAGTGCCCAGCTCAGCACCTGATATTAAACAGATGTTCTGTGGTAGAACACTCTTGTTGATTATGGGGCAGACTTTATCCCCAGCCTCGTAGGGAGGTGAAATTAAACCTCGAGGAGGGGCCTCTTAAGATTAATAAAACCCTAGTCATTACAGAAGGAAAACGAAGTATGAAATGTCACAATAAATATCACTGTCAGGCCAACTTACAAGTTAATTTAAAATGGATGAAAATATCTGAGATATCAGAAAAAAAAAATCCAAAGAAAATGTTTGGAGACTGAAAAGGAGGAAGAATGATTTTATGACAAAGAGAGACGGGGATGGGCCTGAAGCCTAAGCCGGTCCTACCTCTTCATAGCTCTTTGAGAGAGAGGGATTGGTATTCTGACCCTGTGGTTACCAACAATCACACGGAATCCAGCAGTTCTCAGGCTTGGGGGTGTGGGTAACCGTGGTCTCTCCTGTCTTCCCCGACCCAGGGTTCCCTGTCAGCGAGTTGAGACCTAGAAGCCTTTCTCTGACTCCTTGTTACCTTCTATCATCTCCATCCTTTAGCCTTACTGAGATTGCCTCTAACTTCTTTCCAAATCCCACCCTTTCCACCCCCCCTTTAAGGGCGGGCCAGCCTGCCTCTTGCCTGCACCCCTGGGTCACCTCCTGCCAGCTGCAGCTTCAGCTGCACCTCTCCACCCTGGCCACCACAGACAGCACTGCTGAGTCATCTCTGCAAAGTGCCCTTGTGCTGCTGCTCTCGGCTTGAAACCCTTGATTCAGGCTGCCTTGATGTGCAGTACAAAAGCGGCTCTGCACCCCCACCCCCACCACCACCACAGACCCAAGCCCACTCCGGGTCCCCACTGATCCTTTCCACAGTCCCTGGATCCCCCTGGCTAGCTGTTACCTCTGGTTCTTCACACAGTGCTGAACCTGGGTTGGCTCTACTGTGTTTCTCAGGTGGTCTCAGTTTACACTTAGGTCCATCCGGAAGCTCCAAGCTGGGTGGACACATGTAGAGTTCCCATGGCTACACGGCTGTCCGGGAGTTGCCCCACTCACACAGATAAGGACCATGTTGTTCTCTGGCTCTTACAGAGCTGAGTGGATTATCCCTTGAACGCTCACAGTGTGGGAGTGGGAGTGGGGCAGAGGTTGTACTTCATAGTACCATCTACATGGACAGCTTGTGACCCCAGAGTGGTACACTAGCTGCTCTGCTCTTGGCCACAGGTCTCCTACACCCAGCATAGTTCTTAGATTTTAGGGAATGCTCAGCCTGGAATGAGTGAATAAAAGACATCTGCCCCAAGCTTCCCCACACCTCACTGACCCCTTCCCCAAGACCCTGCCCCAGGAAGAAGGCCCCTTACCCAACTCCAACACCCTTTACCTCTTCTGCCCTGGTTTGTTCACTTCCTCTTGCAATGACCTAGAGAGACAGAGCAAGCATGTATGTTCCACATAGCCTTTAGGAAAGCGGCTATATCCTCTGTACTACAGAGGGCCTGGTGTGATTCCCAAATCCTGCAGCTCTCCAAGGAGTTTGTGCCTTGTGCTCTTTTGGGACTGCCGAAGAAGCCATCTTGGCTGGCTGTCCAGACTATAGAGCTCGCTGATCTTACCAAACCTCAGGGCCATGGATCTGTGGTCAGCAACATCCAGGCATTGTCCCCCAATCCAGGAACCATACATGTGACATTTGGTCCCCTCCTTTGGCATATCTTCTAGACCCCAAGCTTGAAAATCCCTCCTTACCCTGGGGCACCTTGCCAAGAAGTATGCCAAGAAGTATGCCAAGAAGGCTATGTTTCCAAATCGCCTCTCCTCTCTGAGCCTGTTTCCTCATTTGTGAACTCTAGTGCTGTGCTGAAGCATCCCTAGGCTCTTTGCACTCCAAAGGAAGGTGAGATTTTTTTTTTACCACAAGAAGGGAACCAGAGAACCAGGCTGTGGAGGGTGGGGTGAAGACAAGACTACGCAGAAGTGGTATCCCACTTGGCTTCGTTCACAGAGAGGGTGTTACCCTGCCCCTCTCTGCTCACTGTGAGACCTGGTGGTGACACCATAATGCAAAACACACAATCCCTCTTGCCACAGAATTAGTCTTCCAGTGGTAGACAATGACATGTAAGTGCATCTAGGGCTACCTGAGACCCCACTATCTGTTGGGCATAATGCAAAGCCTTTGTCCTACATTGTGTCTCAGATCTGGATCTTGTTTCTGTTCCGTATCATGGATGGAAAGACTAAGTAAGACACAGTCCATGGTGTTAACCTGGTTCCTTCCCATCTCTGGTCATCGCAGTAAACTACTTGGGTAGGCTCCACAGGTCAATGCACTCAGCCTGACCTGCTGTTCAAAGTGGATCAGCTTTGCATGTGGGGGTCTCTATTGTCCACCTGATGTTGGAGTTTGCTTTGCAAGGTCCAGAAACTCATAACGTGACTTTAATGTTCTCCATCGAGAAATTCAGCCAGAGGAAATCCTCCCTCATTTTGAAAGGAGACCCCCCCCACCCAGCCCAGTCTCCTCAGTACTGTACCCCTCCCCCAGCCAGCAACTCTTTCTCCACTGCCTCTTGCTGCCATCTCTCAGGGCCCTCATCAGGCTCAGCTGGCCTGACCTCTGGAAAGAGGGAGCATGTTCTAAGGACTTTCAGGGCCCCTCACTTCTGTTCCTGGCAGAAGGTGGGAGATCACTCTCTTGGAAGCAGAGAGGGTCACAATTTATTACCTATGAATCACAGGCTCAGGGAGACGTGAACAGACCTGTTCCTTGGTCAGTGGGTCCAGCCATCCCCTGCTCCTTCCTGGGCACTCTAGGCTGCCACATCCCCGCTTAGCTCTCCACATGACCCTGTTAAGAACAGATTGAGGTGACTGGGTAGACCTGATCTTGGGCACTGCAGAGCTCTTCAGTCCTAGGAGAATCTGTCTGGAAATAAGGAGGAGGAGGAAGGGTGGAGAATTTGGCTTCCAGCCTAGACCAGAGAGAAAGTCTGGGTTTTTATTTCCCCCAAGCATAGGAAAAAGTTCGTTTAGCTCAGGGCCACACTCATTTACTAGTCTCCAGCCATGGATCTAGCCCAGCACCAGGCACAAGGGATGGCTTTGAGGGGCAGCATGGGAGAGCTGAGGGTTCCGAGCCAGCAGAGGCACAATCTTCGTAGATGGCTGTAAAGGATGGGAAGGCAGTACTGGAAACAGCTGGAGCCCACAGGGGACGGCTGTGCAAAATGCCTGGAGCAGAGGGCGACGAAGTAATCATGAATATCTGTGCTTTCCGTGAACAGCTGCTCTGTGCTGGGCACTGCTTGAGTATCCAGGGCAATGGAAGCATAGAAAATGTCTCCAAGAAGTGATGCTTCTGCTCCTGTTGAGTCTGGGGCAAAAAGAATAGACAAAGAAAGGGGTGGGTAGTCTAAATATACCCCCCAACTCATGGGGAAGCAGTGTCAAAGGTCAGTTTGGACAACATTCTATACTGGCTGGCTGGATCATTAAGACAGACTTCTGGAAGAGAGAGGCACATTTGGGACAGGTCTTGGAGAAAGAGGAACATATGTACCTGGAGAAGAGAGGCTGAGCCAGGGCCCAGCAAAGAGGTTCGTGTGGTGAGGGAGAGTTGTTAGCATGGGGCTGACTGACATATAAGCTGCACAGAAAGAACAAGACATGGCCAGATGCTTTGGGTTGGAAAACAAGGGAGAAGAATTTCCATTTTCTGTGGGTGATGGTTCAAAACCAACAAAAAATGCTTTCATCTTGTTTTTAAAATGTAGATTAGGTTCATAATGTGTCAGAATGAAGAAGGGACAGAAGCAAAAAATGATCCTGCCTGGCAGCTCTTAGGATGGCCCAGTAAGTCGTCCACAGGCAGCTTCTTTGGTGACATTGTTGCAGAAAGATCAGGCATGGTTGCAAAATGGTGAAGTGAGGGTTTCAGTCTTACAGCTCAGAGGACAGGGCACAGGGATACACACAGCGTGCCTAGACTGGATCATGTAAGGATCAAAGTTCTAAGAGGCAAACGAAGAAGCTGGTTGGGGCGAGGTGAGGCAGGGCAGTGGTTTGTAGCATCAGATAGAGATATCTGAAAAGCTGTTGAGCCTCTAGGATCATGGGTTGGAATGGAAATGAATCTGAGACATACACGTATGTCCATTATCGTCGTGTTCAAATAATTACCATTCACTAAGCACACGACACATGTTGAGAGCCTTCACAGTCTCATTTAAGCTTCACAAGCCTCAGGGTCAGCAAAATTGGCCTCATTTAATGCATAAGAGATGTTAAAAAGCATGCCCAAGGTCCACTAGCACAGAAGAGGCAAATCTGAAAGGTGCTATTTTCTTTTATGATGTTCTCTCATCGAGTTATTAGGGTGGTATTCTGATAGTGGCCAAGGCATGACGATAGTCACTGGAAAATGTATCTGGAGTCCTGAGAATGGCTCTCCCTGAGATACTTCCCCCTCTTAATTAGTTGCTAATTATCAGCCATCAAATGCTGCTCCCTTAGATTCCCAACATAGAAAACATGGAAGATGCTCTAAAATGGATTGGGGAAAAAAGGAAAATGTTTGTAAAGAATTGAAAATGGTCACAAATTGAATTTGTGACTGGTCTGCATGGAATTTTATTGCTAGAGTCTAGGATTGATAGTCTGACTGGGGACAAGGGTTCTGAGTGTCAAGGAGTTTCACAGGAGGAGCATCAAGAGTTGCAGAAAGGAAGGAAGAGGAGGGGTGAGAGAGGGCCTGTGCTGATGAACCCACATAGCTGGTCTTCTTGAGTATCACTTGGAAGGACCTCAAAGTTGTAGGGTATGTAGAACAAGCGAGCACGGAGGTGGAGCAGGAGGTAAACCTCAGGAGTCTGGCTGTTTGGAAAGGAGAGTGAGAGTATAGGCTAGTCATCCACGAGGTTCAGTGGAAAACAGTAAGCTGCTGCCTTGTGCCCAGGAGAGTCAAGTGGAGCTATATTTTAGTCTTCTGACAATAGGGAGAGGGTCATAAAGCAGAAGACAAGTAGCAGACAGGAGGGTAGAAACTGGAAGTGCTGGCAAGAAACAGAAGGTGAGGGAACATCCATAGGAGACAGATGCTCTGGAATGCTTTGTTCTGGGTCTAATGGATAACCTGGTGCAGGGGCTGGTGGGGGGGGGCGTGACAGGAATTTGTTCTCTCGTGTATTCACTACATAGGACGCTGACTGTGTGCTGGGTGCTATCCAAAGACTGGGGATCAGGCAGTGAAAATGGCAAGTGAAGCCTTTGCAGGGTGAAGGCTTTGTTTCCATTCTGTCTGCATCACTGGGACCACGGGGCTTTTGGAGACAACTCAAGGGAAAAAATGTTTCATAGTTTCTGTTCCATCCCAGCAGGCAAGGCATGGAGCAACAGCTCAGTCAGCAGTGGAGGGGCCATGTGGTAGGGCTCTTGGCAACACTGTAGACGAGGAACCAGAGACTGTGACGAAAACCAGACCCTGGATATAAACTTCGAAGATCCACCCCTAGTAACCAGCTAGGCTCCTCCTCCACAAAGTTCCACAATGATACCAAAATGTCCCAAAACAATACCAACAGCTCGGAAATGAGCCAGTGGGGGCATCTTACATTCAAGTCAAAATACTCCATCTGTGGCTATCATAATACAAAATGCATTTAGTCCAAATTTCAGTATATCTAAGCCCAAGTCTCAGGGGGGGTGGGAACAAAAGAGAGGAAATAGCAGAAGCAAATATGACAAAGTACATGGTATATTTGAAAGCAACTATCTTTATTAAACTGAACACTATGAATAATGAATATATTCCCCCCAAAGTTGGAGGGGGGGATCTGAACAGCAGGATCTTATGAAGACTCACAGCAATCTCTTAATTGTGAGCTTCTGTTTTAAAAAAAATAATGAGTTACATAATTTTAATGTGCAATGGTACAAAGTAAGTATTCTCATTCCAAAAAAAAAAAAAAGTTGAAATGGAAACATAGAAACAAAAGGTAGAAAGAACTACTGCGAAACCAAAACTCGGCAGAGAAATGTCAAGTTTTCTCACTCTGTCCCTGAGAACCGGTTTGGTTGTGACATCATTTGAACTTCATCAAGCTTGGGCAATCTTGCCGTTTTCAATCCATATGACCTCTTTCTTGGGATGATTCCAGAAATGCCCCCAGGTTCCCTTGACAGGCAGATATTCTGTATCCCTGCCATCTCGAGCATCCTGAGGTCTTATTGTATCTCAGGTTTTTATTCTCAAAGTTTTACACATCTCTCTCTGTCAGGGAACCCCTAAAGTGGGGCTATGGCCCCACTGACCTTCCAACCCTTCCTTAAAATGATGGGTCCAAGCCTCTGTAACTCTTGTATTTTGGATGCCTACAAAACCAGCACCATACAGGCCAAGTTTTGCCCAGACCTTCAGTGGTAGCCAGACTTTTTAAACCACAGCTACAACAGCCTCTGAGTGCCTGTATGGTTGAACCTGGGAAAATACTTCTCTATGCAGTCCTTTACAAGTGGAATGCCCAGTGTCACTCTCTTTTTACAGGTGAGTCTTTTGAGTGAGTTTGCAGTTTTACACCCAGAGTCTCCAGCGGGCAGTCTTGCCACTTTAAATGTGCTGCTGTCTTAGTTAGGGTTACTATTGCTGTGATGAAACACCATGACCAAAAGCAACTGGGGGAGGGAAGAGTTTACTTCACTCACAGTTCCATAAAACAGTTCATCATCAAAAGGAGGGAGGGCAGGAACTCACACAGGGCAGGAACCCTGAAGTAGGAGCTAATACAGAAGCCAAAGAGGAGTGCTGTTTGCTGGCATGGCTTGCTCAGCCTGCTGTCTCATAGAACCCAGGACCACCAGCCCAGGGATGGCACCACCCACAATGCACCACACCTCCCCCATCAACTGCAAATTACAAAAATGCCCTCCAGGCTTGCCTACAGCCTGATCCTATGGAGGCATTTTCTCAATTGAGGTTCCCTCCTCTCAGATGACTTTAGCTGGTGGCATTGACATAAAACTATCCAGTGTAGCTGCTATTGTGAACAAACAGCATTTTTCATATCTTTCTGTGTGGCTTTTTGTTCCAAGTTGTGACTACATACCTGACTGAAAGCATGCCACAAAAACTGTATCACAACTTGAATGCTATGCTGTCTTGAAGTTACTTTTTAATTCTGTCTCACTTAAAATTTCAGAGTACAAGCAGAATGCAAACAAACTGTTTCCAGGCTGTATCCAAATGGCTGTAGCCTAGTTCCCAATAGAGTCCTTGTTCCCATCTGAAATTTCATGAACACAGCCTTTACTGTCTACATTTTTTTTAAATCACCATTCTAGCCTCCCAAGCTTAAACTGATCAACCTCTGCTTACAGCATCCTAGGGTTTCTGAAACTCCTATCTCCAAACTCTTCCAACTTCTTCCTACAAACTAGTTCCAAAGACCCCATGGACAGAGTCAAGTTACAGTAACAACCTCTTCTGTGGCACCAGTTTTCTGAACTGATTAGTGTTGCTGTGACCACAACACTTAAGAGAAACAATTTAAAGAAAATAAAGTGTATTTTGGCTCACAGTTTGAGGATGTTTGGTTCACCACTGCAGAGAAAGCATAGAGTAGCATCTCAGCTCATATTGGTAGGGGCTGCTCATGTCATCAGAAAACAGAAACTGATAGGAAGGGCTGGCTATAACCTGTCTTTTATTTACCTATTTCCACCAGATAGACCCTCACCTCTTTAAAATGCTCAACACTCTCCTACAAAAAAGTGCTACAAACTGAGGACAAGCATTCAAAGTACAGTGTTGGAGCCTTGGAATCACTGCACAAACCACTCAGATACTGATCTCAGCCAAACAGGGATGATTTATTGAACACCACACCTCAAGACTGACCAATCAGGGACATGGTCCAGATTCCTGACCTGAACCATGACCCCAAGTTAATATCCTACAGGGCTTTTAAGCCTGACATCTAAAAACCTCTGTACCAAGTTATCCTTCCAAACAGGATTTAGGGAGAGGGGGGTTTCCTTAGGAACATGTCTTTGTTCTACACTTATCCTGCTCCCACTCGTTGGGTATTCAACTGTGGCAGAGGACTTGCCTTGTCTAACATTCATGTCTTAACTTGCCTACCAGGATGGGACTTGTCTAACAGTTATGTCTTAACTTGCCAACTAGGGTGTCAGTTGCCCAAGTACATATATTTTTCTGCCAAGTAGGATGTCAGTTCCCAAGGAGGTCTTGAGAACTTAAACTTTACTCGACCCCTACTCAAAATGGAAGTCTTATTTTAAGTATTTTCTTATATCTTTATTCTTGGGTCCATCCCAGGGACAGCTCTTTTTTTACAATTTTTTTAAAAGATTTATTTATTATTGTATGTAAGTGCACTGTAACTGTCTTCAGACACACCAGAAGAGGGCATCAGATCTCATTACGGATGGTTGTGAGCCTCCATGTGGTTGCTGGGATTTGAACTCAGGATTGTTTCGGAAGAGCAGTCAGTGCCCTTATCCGCTGAGCCATCTCACCAGCCCTCCCCGCCCAGGGGCAGCTTATAAAGGCAAATACCAAAAAAGCCTATACACGGTGCAAGAAGTGCTGCTGGGTAGTTGGTTCAGGTCCAAGCTTATTGTGGATAACTAACTATACAAAGGAGTTCTACTGACTTCTATCATGATTGGTTTCTGAGAGCACAGAACATCACAGAATATGTAATCAACTTGGCATTAAAAGTTTCCTTGTAACAGCAGAAACATATGATAAAGTTTCCTTATAATGGCAGGCTGGCCAGGTAACAGTCACCTAGGCCTTAACATTTTACCTTGACCTTAACATGGGCCACTTAACATGGAGACACTTCAGATTGAATCATAGTGTCAAAATGATTTGGTAGGTCAGGGACAGGAATCTAAAATTTGGCTTTTTCTAACAATATAGACATTGAGCTTGAAGACCTCTTAGAGTCACCTCACCAAGTCTTTGGACTCTGAGTGTGACAATAACTCTCCTAGTTTTGCTTTCAGTTGCTACAAGCATCTTGACCAAAGGCAACTTGTGGAAGAAAGGGTTTGTTTGTCTTGGAGGTCACAGTCCGTCATTGAAAGAAGCCAAGGTGGGAACTCAAGGCATGAACCTAAACCTAGAGGCAGAAACTGAAACAGAGTCATGGAAGAATGCTGCTCTCACTGGCTTTCCTTTTCACAGTTTGCTCAGACTGCTGTCTTAAACTCAGAACCATCTCCCCAGGGGTGTGGCACTATCAGAGAGGGCTAGACACTCCCAAATCCATCAATTATTAATCAAAAAACATACCCTTAAAGGCTTGCCTACAGATCAATCTGAAGAAAACATCTTCTAAAATAAGGTTTTTCCTTCCCAGATGACCCTAGACTGTGCCAAGTTGAATAAACAAAACAACAACAAAATCACCTTAGCAAGTACAATACCATACCAAACAAATAGATTCTATACCATGTTGTAACTATGCTAGGCAATGGGTTTCCACAACTTCTTCTTCCAGTTGCTTATGGAATCTTATCACCTGTCAAGATTCTCTTGGGTCTTGGTTTCTCCAGGAATTAGAAATGGGAAAGAGATGTGGAATCCCAGCCTTGAGTGACTCCTCATGGGGATAAAACAATGTCGGTAAAGGGTGGTGTTGTTCATCCTACTCTCCACAGTTTGAGACATGCAGGAAATCATCCACCTTAGGTTTTTTCTTATTTTAGAAGGTTTGCCCAATTGCATCAGACCCATCCGAACGATTTTCCTTTTGGTTAACTAAAAGTCAGTTGATCGAAAACATGTTTCTAATATACTGGAAACTCACAGGAATAATGTCATCACGTTAATTAGGCCAGCTCAAATTCAAAGGGGTTGGGGAATTGCATAGGGTGAAGACAACAGGGTGAGACTCACTGGGACCATCTTGGAATTCCATCTACTGCTCAGCTGGAGAATAGCCTGTTTGGTTTCTCTGTGTAGTCCTTCTGTACCTCATAGAAACCTGGCTTTCTGCCTCAGGACATCTGTTCCTGCTCTTGCAGATATTATTCTAGAGAGAGAAAAAAAGAAGAATTATGGCTTGGTTGGTTCTCAGTGCTGAACTCTAACATGTCCACTGGGACTTAGAATGGAGATTCAGCCTTGACTCAGGTGGGAAAGTCCTCCAAAGATACTGCCCTGCATGGAGAACCCAGTGTCTTGAACAGTGTCCAGACTATTGATATAAAGATCCTGAGAAAATAAATACGTGTTATTTTAGGCTGCTAAGTGTTTAGCAATTTGATAGACAGCATACTTGGTATGATTATTTTTAAAGCAGTGTTGGGAACGAAACCTGTGGCCTTACATGTGTTAGGCAAGGCTTCTGTCACTGAGCTATGTCTCCAAACCCATTCTGGTATGCTTTTAATATCATCTTAAAGACTCCCCTGCAACCCATGGATCTAACACCACTGTAATGCTTCCTCGAGATGCTTAGAGCCGTGTACCGGTCATCCCAGACCATCCAAGACACGACCTTTGATGGGTTGAGTAGATCAGGAAGCAGGTGAGAATACCATGTCGAGGGATGGGCGTGCCTGTCCAGCTACCTGTGCCCCACCCCATCCTGACTCCTGGAGAATGTCGGAACCACAGCGCTGGAGTGACCCTCAGCTCACTCGTCCAGAACTTTAGTTGCAGAAGGACAGTGTGTACGTGGAAGGCAAGGATGAGTGAAGCATAACTTCTGAGTCCAGATTTGCCTTCTCACTCACAAAGGATCCGGGGGACATACTGGGGAGTCTGCAATACTAATTAACCCTATTTCCTTAGTTTTAGCCTGATCTTTTATTTAAATGCAAAGCCCTCCAAGGGGCATAGTTAAATGGCCAGTTGTTTCTGGGGGCATGGTGCAAGGGGAAATGTCTCCCTAGTCTTTGAATTGTATATTTATTCACTTTACATCTCAATTGCACCCTCCTGTCCCTCCTCTCCTCCCAGTCCTATCATAAATCCCCCCCAAATATCGTCTCCCCCTTTTCCTCAGAGAGGAAACATCCTCTCCTGCTGAGGCCCAGCCAGGCAGTCCAGTTAGGAGAACAGGATCCAATGCAGGCAACAGAGTCAGAGAGACAGCCTCTACTCCAGTTGTTAGAGGACCCACAGGAAGACCAAGCTGTACATCTGCTACAAATGTGTAAGGAGACCTAGGTCCACACCTGCATATTCTTTAGTTGATGGTTCAGTCTCTGTGAGCCCCCATGTTCCCAGGTTAGTTGACTCTGTGGGCCTTCTGGGGTGTCCTTGACCCCTCCAACTTATTCAGTTCTATCCCTCACTCTTCCACAAGGCTACCCAAGCTCCCGACTGATGTTTGGCTGTGAGTCTCTGCATCTGCCTCCGTCTGCAGCTGGATGAAGCCTCTCAGGAGAGGGCTGTGCTAGGCTCCTGTCTGCAAGCACAGCAGAGTATCATTAATAGTGTCAGGGGTTGGCTCCCTTACAGGTGGCATCCCTAGACCTTTCTTGAGAAGTCTTGATAAAATAGAGAAAGCAAGAACACCGCCCGTAGGAAAGCAGAAATTCAGAGATAGAGAGCAGAGTCGGAGGAAACGAGGCAGAACCCTGAACGCACGGATGCCATGGGGGTTCTGCTCAGGTTAGATGCTCTAACCAAGCCTGGCCCTGGCTGCACAGCTCCTATTGATACAAACAAAGATGATGTGAATTATGATGCTCTGGAGAGGATCTTGCTCTTGGGCTGTGGTCCATCTCATTACGTTCACATTTATTGAGCACTTCCCATGTACCAGAATCTGGACTGGGGGCTGTTGATGCAAAGATGGTCAGTCCCAGAGCCACACCGCTGGTGTCTCCAGGGAAACATAAGCACCCCATGCAGTGAAGTGAGGAAGGTGCTGTGGGGTGAGCAGGGATCACAGCAGGGGTTTTGTTTGCTTGCTTGATTGATCTTGACATCGCTGTTTAATTTTTCATTTTTAATTATTTTTAAGTGTGCATCAAGGCAGAAACAATAGTGTAATAAACTTCCATACAGCCATCACCAAGCTCCAACCATCTTTATTAATGTTTTATTAATATTAATATCATGCTAGCTAGTACATTTTACTGTATTTTAATATAAATTCAAGATAAGTTTGGGTTTTTTTTTACTCATAAATACTGCATGCATCTCTGATGTAAGCATTCTTTAATAATCAGGAGATTAGCTAAATGGGGCTTCCATCCTAACACCTCTGTCCACCACCACGGGGGACATCACAAATCCCGAGTGGAATATTCCATCATGCCCCTAGGAGTCTTGCCAAGAACTTGGCTTCTCAGGAATGTCCAGCTTGGGGTCTTTGGATGTAGGCTTCCAGTAAGCTGTGCACTTATGCACTGGGGACCCAGAACCTGGGTCTCGTGGTGGGCTGTGCTGATCTCCATGCTATTCCATCCTCTCTAACTGAGCCCTTGTCTCTGTCCCTGCTGCAGATTGAAATGCTAGAACACAAATACGGGGGCCACCTGGTATCCCGCCGCGCCGCGTGCACCATCCAAACCGCTTTTCGCCAGTACCAGCTCAGCAAGAACTTTGAGAAGATCCGTAACTCGCTCCTGGAGAGCCGCCTGCCTCGGCGGATCTCGCTGCGCAAGGTGAGGGCGCCCACAGCAGAGAGCCTGGTGGCAGAGAAAGCGCTCCTGGAGGGCTGTGGGCTCCTGGGGCTCCCGCTGGGGCGCTCGCCTTCGCTGCCGCCCACCTTCGCTGGCTCGCTCACCGAGCTGGAGGACTCCTTTACCGAGCAGGTGCAGTCCCTGGCCAAGTCCATCGACGACGCCCTCAGCACCTGGAGCCTCAAGACGATGTGCTCCCTGCAGGAGAGTGGCGCCTACCAGCTCCACCAGGCGCTGCATCCGAGTGTAGGACAGCCAGGCCTGGAGAACGAGGCGGCGCGGGAGCCAGAGAGCGTCACAGGGTCTGGAGATGAGGCCGGTGGCCTGCCACAGGGTCACAGCGGTACCCTCATGATGGCTTTCCGAGACGTCACGGTGCAGATCGCTAACCAGAACATCTCTGTTTCCTCCTCCACCGCCCTGTCTGTGGCCAACTGTCTGGGCGCACAGACTGCCCAGGCCACAGCCGAGCCTGCGGCCGCCCAAACCGAACAAGAGGACACCACTGCGGCTCAGGAGGTCTCGGAAGTCCCATCCTCGGAACAGATGGACCCACCCAGAGAGGACTCAGAGGCAGCGGAGAGCCGCGCCCAGAGCGCACCTGAACCCACCGTGGCCGAGTCCGTGGTGGAGGAAGCAGTGGCTACTACGGAGGCAGGGGAGGAGGAGGAAGGGGCCAGGCAAGCAGGGAAAGGGGCGGAGGCCGAGGGAGGCGACAATTCTGAGCAGCTGAGCAGCAGCAGCGCTTCCACCAAGTCAGTCAAATCTGGCTCAGAGGTTTCTGCCGCTGCCTCCAAGGAGGCCCTGCAGGCGGTGATCCTGAGTTTGCCGCGCTACCACTGCGAGAACCCAGCCAGCTGCAGGCCCCCTACGCTCTCCACGGACACCCTGCGCAAGCGGCTGTACCGCATCGGCCTCAACCTCTTCAACATGTGAGTGAGCTTGGAGTCCAGGGAAGGACAGGAGGGAGGAACCCTTTCCACGATTTGCCTAGTTTAATACCCTCGCCTGAGGCCCCAGGCAGTGTCTAAGAAATATGCACCATATTTTTCTAGATGACCAACACATTAAACATAGATATTTTTTTACAAGTATTGCTTTCTTAGGTGAGATGGTGGTTTGGAAAGCCGGAAAATACAGAGTTGAGCACAGGCAACATGAAGACTGAGTAGGAATCACTGAGGACGAAATGATGTTAGGGGAAACCGTGTTATTTCACTAGGATCACAACATGAGGAAATGGCAGAGACAGAAGACACGGAATAAAAATAAGATAGAATTCTGATGGAAAGCGCTCAGTCAGCAAGCCTGAGTTCTGTCCCAGGAAAAGACATAAATGTGGAAGGAGAAAGATGACCCCACAGAGTTGTCATCTGACCTCCTGTGAAGGCCATTCCCTCTCCGCACGATAACAATTTATTTGAAAATAATTTTTATAAAGTAGCAGGATAGGTAAGAGGAGAGAAACACAGAGGGGACTATAGAGAGAACCAAGTGGATAGAAAAGGGATTAGGAAATAGGAGAGAAAGTAATGCCTTCCATAATTCAGAGACTCAAACAAAACTGTACAGCAAGAATGCAGGCAGGGCCACACTGAGGTAACAGACATTTCCTTTCCCTGTGAGATACTCATTGATACTCATTAACCCTTCCTCACTCGTAGCTACTGGCACAGAGCAGGAATCCTTTCCTGTGCTCATTCATTCATATAACTATTACTGTCAGGCCCTTACCACAGAGATGAGTGAGACACAGCTCCTGACCTTGGGATGCGCCTGCGGTCCTCCCAGCAGTATCTAGACATAGGGAGCATCCTCCTATTTCCCAGAATAGCTAACAGTCTCACAGGAAGGTAGAAGGTTGCACACTGTTCAACTATTAGCAAGGCGAGGCCAGAGCCATCCATCCTTTTGTAGATCAGGCTGCCACCTGGTGAACACATCTCCACCCTAACACACCACTGTGATCCGCCCCCCCCCCATCACTTCTGTGTGCATGTGAAATCAGATACCCTTATCTTTCAAGACTGTGATTCCAAACCTATCCCTAGTGAAGAACCAGCTGTATCCCCTCCCCCTACAGATGGGAAAACAATGCTTTGCAAAACACAATACAAATTAACTGCTAGGAGAGAAGTCACCGGCTTGAGTGTCCTGAAAATGTCAAACATTTGAGGAAAGGTTTCTCCTGATTACTTATCTCCTCTGACCCAGTGAATGGCAGGGCAGCTCCAGGAGCTGCTGAGGTGCAGGCTGGAAGAGGAGCTTCCCCAGCCACCAGGGGATGTCAGAGGCTATGCAGAGACACACAGGGACAGAGAAGGGGACTTCTCTACTTGTTTTGGGTTCTCATTGAGTCAGACCTCCTCTTCTCAATTCAAACCACATACCTGTCCCCAGCCCCCACCTCACCCCCAACCCCACTCCCCATATCTCCCCAGCATCCTCACCCCACCCCTCTGTGACATTCTGGTGACAGTTACTCCCATGGGGAGCCCCGGGGAGGGCCTGGGAAGTAGATATGGCAGGGCTTATGGGAGACAAGGCAGCAGCCCCAAGCAGCCTTGACTTCCTCTCTCTCCTCCCAACCCCAACCCTTCTGCAGAAATCCGGACAAGGGCATCCAGTTCCTGATCTCGCGTGGCTTCATCCCTGACACCCCCATCGGTGTGGCCCACTTCCTGCTCCAGCGGAAAGGCCTCAGCCGCCAGATGATAGGAGAGTTCCTGGGCAACAGCAAGAAACAGTTCAACCGAGACGTGCTGGAGTGAGTGCCCGAGCAGGAGCCCTGCCCTCTCTTCTTTCATTCATGCCCTGGTCCCAAGAATTCTCATTGTTTCTTGGGAGGTGGGAATCCTTGCTCTGGCTCCCTATATAACAATGGGTGCAGTCATTCATTTGATGGTAGGATGAACCTGGGGCCTTTGGGTGCTCCAGGGACACCCTAGGGCATGAGAAACAGGAGTGGGAGGGGGGCATAAAAGCAATGAATTGTGCAGCTCAGACCTATTTCTGCTCGAGACAGCTCCTTAGCCTACCTTCTCTCTGCACCTGCCCCAGCAGCTGAGGGACACCCTTGCCAAGGCTCATTTTTATATTGGTAGAGGCAAAACATGGAGAAAAGGGGCTAAACTGAGGGTTATTAAAACAGGGAAATACTAAGATTCCATAACAATGAATCAAGGGACAAAATCATCCCCGAAAGAGGCAATGTCTCAAACTCCAGGAAGAGGTCGGGGTGCAGGCTAAGGGACTGCCTCAGCTGTGCTGATCTCTGAGCCATTCAGCAGCTGCATCTCCAGGGGGCAGGTTGGCTGGAGAACAGAGCCTCAGAGCCTCCCCTCCCTGGGAAAGGCCAGGAGGGCCCATAGGTTCTGCTCTGGGCTCCTGGGAAAGCATGTCCTTGTTCTTGAGAGAGGGACACGGGACTGGGAGCTTGGAGGACCACTGTGAGTGTTTGTGGCCAGCGCTGAGTGGATGATCAAGGAGATGGTTTCTCTTATAGAGCAGTCACAGCGCTCTTGCAAAGTAGACAGGGCACAGGCCCTCTGTGTCCCAGCCTGTGAGGGTGGGAGGGTTTGGCCCTGTGAGGATGGACTGGTTGTTCTTTGAGTATGAGGTCCGGTATCCTGGCACACCTCATGGTCTGAAAAATCTAAAGGCCCAGATGGCAGCTCCTTGCATGCTCTGGAGTCAGTGATGGTAACGGGGGTTTGGGAGATGGGGGTGGTGAGGTCTCAATGCAGGTAGGACAGCAAGGGCTGAACCCTGTCTGAAGGATCTCGGTCTCCCTGGATGGCGTTGGTAGACAGAACCAAGGCTTTGCCCCTGCTCTCTGGGAACTGGCGCCTGAGCCTACGGTTTCACACTAAAAGACTAATGAGAACTGATAAACTCTAGCAGTTCCCATTTGCTCTCTTTCCTTCTCCTCCCTCCAGCCCCGTTTTCCCCATCCAGCGAGCCCTGTTAGGTGGTGTGTCCTGAAAGGATGCCCAGGAACCGATGCAGGGACCAGAGCACGCCAAACAATTCGAGAGGAGAAGGACCACACTTCCATCCTCTCCCCGCCCCATCCTGACCCTCATGTTCCATCTTCGGCCTTCTGTCCCTTTCCACTAAGTTCCTTCTGTCGAACTGGCCCATGCTCCCAATCAAAGGGGTCTTTGATTGTCTCTCCCCTCTAGGAGACAAGAGTGACCCTGCTCCCCTCATGGCTTCCTCTGGTTTGTCTGTCTGTCTGTCTGTCTGTCTGTCTTTTCTGCTATGCTCCATCACCAGGCAACTTGGCCCGTATTCCAATGCCAAGCCCACATTTGATCCCGAACACATGGGACACAGATTTGGTGTTGAACAATGCAGGGAAAGCTAATTAGCACCCTTCCCTGGAGACAGGGCATGGCAGATGGGTGAGTCAGTGGGGGACAAGAGCTTCAGACCTGGGCCTGCTGCTGTGGCCTGTGCTGGAGAAGAGCAGGCTAGGGAGTAAGCTGGCAACCTAACCTCGGCACCCAGGCTTGAACCAGACCCACGTCGGCTGTATTTCTGGTGAGAGGGATCTGATGGCTAGATTTTAAAGAAACAGCTGTCTCTGCTTCCGGGTGCTAGGTAGCTTGGGGAAGGTGCTTGCTTATGTCTTGTTTCTTTAACTGTAAGCTGAGAAAGTTGGGCTGTGCAATCTCAGAAGTCTCCTTGAATTCTGTGAAATCTGTCGCCTTTCCTGTTCCTTAGAGTGTTTGCTGATGCATTAGGGCAGATGATTCTCTGCCCTAAATGTGGGAACCATGCTTTGTCATCCTGTCAGAGTCTCAGAGCTGTCCTTAGGCTTGAGGGCAGTGCTGGGGCTTCAGGGAAGAATGAGATGACCATTTATTATTCATTTAACAAACATTGAGTGCCTGTTCTGTGTTAAGGTTAGACCTGGACTGAGCATTCTGTATGTGTATGTTGGAACAAGCATGGCTCATGGTCTCAGGAAATGTACACATCTAAACATGGATGGGGGGGTGGGGGAGGTGAAAGAGAGCTTTTTTAAGCCAATAAGAAGACAAGGACTTTTCTGTTGGCATCCTGGGTGAGGGGAGAAGGACATGTCCCATGCTTTGTTCTGCAGGTACAAATCCTGCCCCAGAATCTGAATTTCTGACACACCCAGCCCCTGGACAGACTCAACCCCACAAAAAAAAAAGAAAAAAGAGCTCTATACCCCAAGTTCATAACTCCCTAGTTTGTTCCTGAGATATGGTAGCTTCTTCCTACAAAAAGCCAGCAGGACGTGGAGAAACAAAGAGTCAGGTGTCAGTGTCAAGAGCCAGGGCACTGGGAGCATTGGTGTCTCCTTGCCACTCCAGCCCGCTACCTGGAAACATTAAATAATCAGCTCCTCCCTCCTTACTCCCACTGGACTCAGCACAGGAAGTCACAGCTGTCTGGTGTGGCTTTGCCCAGGCTGGAAAAGCTTCACTGGGATAGTCTACAGACCTGGCCTCCCCTACCCCTGCATGAAGGCCTTCAGCAAGTCACATCTATTCCATACATAGCTGTTTGCCAAACAAAAGGACATAAATTGCCCCTGTCCTCGGAGACTGAGACATGCCGAGCCACAGAGTTCTCCAGCAAACGGCAGTGGGAGGGAAGATAGAGTTGGAATGACTCTCAGAGGGGAAATTCTTATTTCAGAGGCAGCATTCAGACTTGTGAGGGAGAAGAAAAGAGCAGGAGCTGCCTCAGATGTTTGCCCAAGCCTGAGCATACTTCCATGGGTCCTGATCCCAGAGTGCAACCCTGGGCGTTCTTGGTGGCTGATGGTTCAGGGCTCAGGGCTCATTTTCCCAGAAGACATATTTCATTTGAATGGGAAGTGTCACAAGTTCATGTAGCTGATCCCAAGCTGGCTTTATTATCATAGAGGGTTGTTAGAGTCTTTTGGTATCTGCCTGGTTTGTAGATACAGGGTGAGGAAGGTAGAAGCTTATAAAGCCCGGCCCTGGTCCTGACCCTGTCTCTGCCTTCTGATCTTCTGAGATGTGAGCTAATGTCCCAACATTCTCCGTCTTGAAGCTTCCTGACCAAGCTTTTCCAACCATACTGAACTGTATCTTCTCAAACCATGAGCTAAAATAAATCCATTTTCACTTAGGTTATTTCTTGTTGGGTGTTTGATCACAGCAATGAGAAAAATTGCTAATCTAGAAAATTGGTTCTGAGAAGTAGGGCCATAATTCTAACAAGGCTGACCATATGGCTATTGGGCCTTAAGATCTAGTAACAGGAAGAGAATATGGAAGAGTTTGAAGCTTTAGGCTCGAGAAGTGATCAAAACTCTACCAGGACCTGGACTAGAACCAGATGCTACATCTGTCAAAGCATCTGGCTGGGTTCTACTCAGATTCTGAGGTTTGAGTGAGACTGGAGTTAGAAGCAATGGACCCTGGTTTCGAGGCAGCATAGCATCAGAGGAGTCTGGCATAGTTATGACTCACTGCAAATATAACAGGCGCCATCCTGAGGCCACTGTGAACCCTGGATTCTAGATGTGAAGGTGCAAGGGTTGGCACTGGCCGCACTGAGCCTCAGTGTTGTGTTGTTCCCATCCTTCCTTGACGGAAATATGCAACTTGTCTTTAGATTTCACGGGGGTTCACAACTAAGAGACTGTCTTGAATCTCAGAAGGGATTCTGGAATTTGGGCACCATTGGAACCATAAGACTTTGGTGACTTCTGTGATTGGTTTTACTGGATGCATTTGGTGTTTTGAAAAGGCGCTTACTGTGGGATAGAGGTAGGACACGATGGTCTGAGTGTGAAATGTCTCTCCCCGGCTCATGTGTTTGTACACTCGGTTCCCAGCTCATAGTGCCCTTTTGGAAGATCACAGAACCTCTTGAACCTAGGCCCTAACTGGAAGAAACAGGGCTCTAAGGGCAGAGCTAGTTAGTGATAGGTCCTAGGCCCTAGTTCCAACCTAAGTTCTCTGCTTCCTAATCCACTAAGATGTCTGAAGCTCCCAAGACCACCAAGCTGCCCGCTACCATCCCCTACAGTAGTGGACTGTGTTCCCTGGAACTGCAAGCCAAAATAAGCCCTTCCCCTCCCTAAGTTGCTTCTTGTCAGGTATTTGGTCACAGTGCAAGAAAAGTAACCAATACAGAGTGAATTCTAGTAGACTTATAATCGAGTAAGAATAAAGCTATCAAGGGGCCGTGCCCACTCTAAGGCATTGGCTGTTTGGTTTTAACATCCATGTTTGTTACATAAGAATCATAGTAATCTGCTGAATTATTTCTTTTTAAGCGCAGGTGATGTGTTGAACTGCCTGAGACTCGGGAGGACTTCTATAAATGTTAGCTGTTTCCATTTTTATTTTCCTACCTAAAACTGAGACACATTAGAACCTTTCCGCTGCTTTTTCGGAGCAGAAGAGCTTGGGTGTACCGGTTCTGGTTTGACGTCAGATCCACGCATCAGATGAGAACTTGATAGAATTTGCCAGGGAGACATGGGAAAGAACAGGATGGGACTGGCTTGTCCTGGGGACTACCCTGTATCCTGAAGACATCCCTTCTGGATGTACAAAAGAGACACCTTGCAAGCCCAGGCATATATAGGAGCCAGGCAGGATCTTTTAGGGCTAGCTGCGCCCACCTCTCTCCCCACCCACACTTTTCACGTGCCTGAGAATTTAGCTCTGCTCTATTTCCTTCCTGAAGTGTCCGCTTCAGTGGGCTTGAAGGTCAGCGGATGGGAGAATGTTCTGGGCCAGCTGTGAGAAGTCTCTCTTCTAGCATGGATGATTCTTTCCAATGTGAATCACATGCATGAGGAGAACACCCGTGCCTATCATTTCAGTGGGAATGCTCTAAAGACAGCTTTAGGGTACCACCGACAGCAGGAATTTTCTGGCAAGTTCCTTCCTTCCACTAGTCTTCTTGGGTCCTGTGTGAAGTTCCGGTGCATACTAATTAGCATTTGATGTTGGAGTCAGATTTCCATGACTTCATTTCCACCAACATCGTCTGTTGACCGGAATGTAACAGACTTGTTCTTCTCGGGACATTTTTAAATGAAGACAGATTGTCTGTCAATACCCAACAGTCTGGAAGACTGTGGCCTTTCTGGCTAGCAGGAAATTCTTTGAGAACATCTTGCCCACTCATTGCTGTTATTTCAGAGCAGACCCTTTGCCTGAGGAATTCCCTTGTGGAGAGGACAGTTAGGCTGTGGCTCAGGGAGACCCTTCCAGGGTCTAGAGGAAAGGAGGGAAAGAATCATGTAGGGAAGAGCCTTAGAGCTATCTATTCCCACAGCTTCAAAAGTTCTACCACTTTTGAAGGGTAGAAGGAGGAGCGAGACGGAGGTCTTTTTAAAGTGCTGTCTTGAGAAAATATATATCATAATGATAAGGCACTTAACTTAGCATGTATAAATCCCCAGGTTCAAGTTCTGGCACTGTCAAAGAAAGGAGGAAAGAAAGAAAGGAAGGAAGAAAGGAAGGAAGGAAGGAAGGAAGGAAAGAAAGGAAGGAAGGGAAGGAAGGGAAGGAGGGAAGGAAGGAAGGAAGGAAGGAAGGAAGGAAGGAAGGAAGGAAGGAAGGGGAGAGAGAGAAAGAGAGAGAGAGAGAGAGAGGGAAGGGAAAGAAAAGGAAAGGAAAGGAAAGGAAAGGAAAGGAAAGGAAAGGAAAGGAAAGGAAAGGAAAGGAAAGGAAAGGAAAGGAAATCAATGGTGTCTTTCTGGATTTAAATCTTGACCTCCCAACTCTCTAGGCACCCTACTCTATCCCTGACATGGATAGATAAGAACTCGCTTGAACAGTAAATAGTCTTGAAAGTTGTGCAGTCCCTTATTCCCAGAATTGGAGATTTTGTGGATCCCAAAGATAGGGTAAACAAATCCAGACTTAAGGCATATGAATTGGGATCTTAGACAAATGGATGTCTCCAGCCAGGTCTTTCATACACCAGCTCAGGAGGGGCTATTCCCACCCTTTGGGTAACTTTCTATTGGCAGCTACTACCAGCCACTCTAACATGAGACATCTAGGAGGGACTTCGAGGGAGTCAGCCTATCTTGATGATTTCTACAAGAATATCCGTGAAGCACAATAGAGGTCACACACCGTTTCAAGTATTCAGGATGTGCTGAGGGTGAGCACAGCTCCAGGAATCTCCTGTGCAAGGTCTTATTCCATCTCAGTGGTTGCGATGGGAGTACCCATTTCTAATAATGCAGGAAGCAAGGAACAGAGAGGTTAGGGAGCTTCCCCTCTGCCACACAGCTTATAGATGGCTGAGACCTGCAGCCAGGCAGAATGAGCCCATAATCCAACAACACACTGGTGTCTTATGCCCCGCTCCACAAGAAATATACTCTGCAGTGGTCGCAGTTCTTGTGACCCTCTGAATCTAAATCACAGCACTGGAAAGCCCAGCTGTAGCTTAGTCCTCTCTTGCCTGGGTAGAACAGACCCAGAGAGAAGAAAGGACCTGTCCACTGGCCTGTGGAAATTGAGCAGAATTGGGTACAACTCCATCCCTCTATTCCGCTTTATTTGCTGTGCTCTGATCCTCTCATCTGAGAAAGAGCAGAGCAGAGAATGTGATTCCCAAGTCTCACAAGGCCTGCACTAGATTCAGTTTCTCCTGCTTGGTGTGCATTTTCAAGCGCCCTCAGATACCTGGCTGACGGCATCGTTTCGGGCAGTTAGCTGCTGGTATCAGAAAGGGTATTCACAGCATCTCAGCTAAAGGAGCTTCAAATCATTCACTTGTCAACCTGTCAGCACAGGCTGGGTCTGAAGAAACACAATGAAAGCCATTACTTACCAAGTCCCACTATACCAGGACCTCTGTATACGTCATCTTCTTAAAACTCATACCAGCCCAGAAGACAGGACAGGCATTGTTTCCCTTCTGTAAATGAGGGAACTGAGGCACACTGACACTCAGTGGCTTGAGCCGGACTGCTGCACAGCAGAAACAAGACTCAAACCCAAAGGCCTGACCTCTTCCAAAGCCCCACGTTGCTACAATACACGGTCTTACTTCTCAAAATGTGGCACCCTGACCAGCAGCATTAGCATCTCCTGGAAGCCTGCTGGGGATGCAAACTCAGTCTCTGCTCCAGGCCTACTGAATGAGAAATTCTGGGCCCAGTGATCCAGGCATGACATAGGAGCACCAGGAGATTCTGAGACATGTTTGGGACTCACGACCCCTGCCCACCAGGATGCTGCCAAGTTCGGCAAGAGAAAAATCTGTTCTGGCATCCACAGTGACTGCTGGTGCGGCTGGGTAGTTACAGCGGAGAACTCTTGATTCCTGGGTCTGTACCTGGCAGCCATCCTTTTGGAGGTTCTGTGTGCCCCAGCGCCATCATGGGAACACTGGTCGGTCCCTGAGTCACCATCCTCTCGCTCTGTTTTCCTTGGTCCCATTCAGTTCTCTAAAAGGCCTTCACAGAGCATGTTATGAATTCTGATCAGGAAAAAAAATAACCCTCCAGCGGATGAGGATATTTTTAATTAAATTGTGTAAGCAAGCACTGCAGAATAAAAGCAGGGTCTGTGCGTCTCGTGGCCTTTCCCCTGAAGCTACTTGCTTCCTCCCAGGCCTCAGCTGGGCCTCACTGACAATATCTTTACCATCTCTTCTGGCCAATTAAAAAATCCCTGCTGTTGCTATTACCTATTTTCAGCTCCCAACCAGTTCCTTTGTCTGCCAGACACTGTCTTGCTCTTCTTTAAAAAAAGAAAAAGAAAAAAAATCCTGAGATGACGCAATTCGTTTTGATCACAGTTGTGTAGGATGCTTCATTTCCCCGCAACGCGAATTGATTGCGTGAACAGATCAGTGTTAACAAGCAATTTGATGCAAGAGTGTACTGTTCATACAGATCAGGAACAGCTGGCTCCCTGCTTCCAAGCCCTCCTGAGCTGTTTGCTGCAGCCCCCACACCCCCCAAAACACCATACAGGCAAGAAGGAAGCCCCAGAAAACCCTCTTTCCCCACTCCCACCCCGATTCACTGACTGATCCGTCCACAACCCTCTTGAGCAGGTCCAGACGCTCCTGAAAGCGGTCCAATCAGTGATATCCACACACTCCCGTTCTCATCACACACTTAATTGCTTCTGCAGCTGAAGGAGGCCAGAAGTGCATGTGACCCATGCCGCTTCGTCACTGGGCAGCCTCAGCAATCCTCCAGATCATCTCCCTGACAGAGGTCTGGGGTCAATTCCACATCATCTTGACAGAGATCCTAGGTCCCTGGGTGGAGTTTCCAAGGGTCATTGAGCTTCATCTCTAGCTTACCTTCAACAGCACATGATCCTGCATCTTCTAACGGATTTTCACTGACTCTTCTAATCATCCTACAAAGGTTATGGCTTCATAAATATTCTAGAGAAGCAGAGCTAAGAATCAACAGATTCTAACCATGCAAGGAATTTTTAAAGTAGACAGAGGACAAGTCCGGAAAACCGTGGAAGCTGTGGAGACCACAGACCTTCAAGGTTGGGGTTAGACAGCATGAAGACAAGACTGCAGGATGGAGTCAGAAGAAAGAGGCACAAAGAGCAGGATGCTAAGAGCCTGCTCTGCTGGGGGACGTCACTCAAGGGATGTGGATGGTTCTGAAGAAAATTAAGCAGGGGAATCACTGAAGACCAGGCAAGTGTCCTGGAAGGATGGTTCTTTAAAAGATGGCCTGAAGGCAGGTCACTAGTCGCAGCCTTGGCTGCAGCAGGAGAAAAGTGGGTGGATCTCAGAGCCAGTGGGAGGAAAGCAGAGAGCTGTGTCACCTTGAGTGGCCACCTGAGTGGGTGAGAATTAAGGACGCTCATCTGTACTTGTGCCTGGGCTCATTTCAGTGGTGCAGATATCTCCCGATGCACATAGTTTCACTTTAAAATGGCAGAATATGCTGCACCTCAGGACATCTCATCATCTGCAGAGCTGATCAAACTCGACATTGCCAAATATTTGCTTATTAAGTCAAACTGTCAAATATCAGGTCAAAGGATGCACAGCCTGTCTGTCTATTCAAGGGAAGTCGGGACATCCTACATTCTCATGATCGTCACCCAGTAAGGACGTTCAGACCTCAGATGGCTCAACCAGAAAAAGAGGGTACCACTGATGCTCCGCTGGGATGCGGAGGTGATGGTGATGCAGTTGACCTCAGCTTGGTAGCACTGTCATTGACTCTTATAAACAATGGAGGTGAGTAATTGAGACCCAGCAATAAGGGGACTTGGTGTAAGAGACAACCTAATGAATTCCTCAAGCTACGGGAAGCAGCAGGAGCCACTGGAATCAGCAAGGCCTCCTAGAGAAGGATTTTTAAGACAGGGAGCAAGGCCTGTGGGCTACCTCTAAGACAGAGGTCAGGTAGAGGATGAGTACCTGGGAAGAGAAAGGAGTCACCCCAGAAAGAGGCAATTGCTCCCCATACCCGAGGGCATGACAAATAGAGTCCACTGAACTTGGTGTCAGCGTGACCAGTGGTGGCCTTGACAAGAGTCATGTAACAGGCTGATGAGGACATACACTGGACTGAAAGGTGAAAAGCAGCCAGGACAGAAGACAGCATGAACACAGATGTCTTCTTGAAGTTGAGGTCCAAACAAAAGCGGAGGCAAAGGGAGAGCCTGGGCAACAAGGGAGAGCCTGGGCAACAGGGAGCCATCAGCACAGGGTTTTTCATCTGTACACTAAAAGAGACACACAGTGGGTCTTCATAAGGGTTTGCAGGGCTGTAGTGTAGCTCAGTGGTAGAGTTGTGTGTAAGGCTGTGGATTTCCTCTTGGCTTTGGAAGAAAGAAAAAAAAAGAAAAGAGAGGAAGAAGGAAGGATAGAGGGGGAAGGAAAGAATTAGTAAAAGAGAAATACAACTCAACACCGCTTTAGCTTAGGATCCCAAGCTAAAGCCTCAGTCCAGCCTCATGTTCACTTTAAGTACTGCTGCTGAGTTATGGGACTCATCCTGGGCCCCTCCTATGCATAGCTCCTGTACCCCTCCATCCTTCAGTGCCAGATTCCTCTGAACAGTATCTCAGACCCTGCATTCACCACCACCATCCTCAGCTTCAACCTAGACTCAGCCCTAGCACTTCTACCTGGGGACCCTGACGTCGCATCTTGACTAGGATCCCTGCCCCCTCCTGCTCCCTGCTCCCTCCCTCTCATTTCTCCCTGCCCCCATCCCCAGCAACCAGAGAAATCTTCACGAAATCTTGCAGTGCTCAGGATAAACTCTAGAAACCTCATAACTGGTGGGTGAAAATCCTGTTTGCCCCAAGCCTCTGTGTCCTCCAGCCCCCCCCCCGCCCCCCTCTGTTTGCACACTCACCAACCTTTTCCAGTTGCTTGGAATTCTTGTCTGCCACAACCTTGGTGTCTTCCTCAGCCTCCTTGGCCTCCTCAGCCTCCCTACTTCACCTCAACAACACAACTCTTCAGATCTCAACTGAAATTGCATGTCCCCTAAGAGTTCTTTGTGGCCAAAGTGATAGAAGATATGTCCTCTTTGTCTTTGTGTGGAACTCGTCCTTTCTTTACATAGAACCTGTAATGGGCATGAAGAGTTTTAGAAGATGGGGCGGGAGAGTTTAAGCTGCCCTTGACCATGCCATCCTCCGACCCAGCCTTCCAAGTCCTGAGGTTATAGGTGCTTGCCAAGACACTTAGCTACAAAGAAATAGTTTTGACCCAGCTCTTAAAGCATGGCTCCCTGTCATTGTCACCATTTCTATTACTGTGATAAACCCCATCCCCCACCCCACCCCACCCCCACCGAAAAAAAATCTGTGGAGGGAAAGGTTTCTTTTGGCTTACAGTTCCCATTCATAGTCTATCACTGTGAAAAGTCAGTGCAGGAACTCAAATGAGGCAGGAACTCAAACGAGGCAGGAACTCAAACGAGGCAGGAACTCAAATGAGGCAGGAACCTGAGGGAGGAGCTGATGCAGAGGCCGTGGAGGAGAGGCTGCTCCCTGGCTTGCTCCTCATGGCTTACTCAGCCTGCTTCCTTACAGCATCCAGGTCACCAGTCCAGGGATGGCATCACCCACAGTGAGCTGGGACCTCCCCCTATCAAGCATCAGTCAAGAAACTGCATTACGTACTTGCCCAATGGTGGGAGTCAATTTCCTCAATTGATTCTAGCTCATGTCAAGTTGGCATAAAACTACCCAGAGCCTCACCTCAGAACAGAGGCTGTTTGCACTGTTAGCCGTTCTCAGCAGGTCCTTGGCCCAGCCTTGTGCTTAGGAGCCATTTATTGCCTGTGTTGAAAGCAAGACAATCAGCCAGCCATGCCCAGAGCACTGGGAAGGGCTGGAAGTGGGGCAGGGAGGGGGGGATAAGAAGCCAGGAGTGGGAACTCTTATGTGGGATGTGTGGTAGGTGGGCTCTGAGAGAAAGGTAAACCATGCAACCTCCCTGACAACGTCCTACAGTCAAAAGTCTCCTCACACGTCCGTGGTTACTGCCTGTTTGAATGTGTCCGGATGTCCTCCCAGGCACCTCCCAGACCTCCACTGTGGATGTGGAAGAGGTAGAATCCCTCAGGGAGAGCCAATTAACACCAATCACTGAGAGTCAGGGAACACTAGGGAGATGGGGAAGGTGGCCAGGCTCACCCGGGAAGTGTTCCCAGAGTCTGTGCGGTTCCCTTACAGGGCCAGTCTCTTCTGAGAAAGTGTTATGAAACTTGCAGGTTAATATCTCATACAATCCAGAGGATTAGATTCTTCTTTTGGAGACATTAGTTACTTTTCTTATCGCTTAATAAAATACTTGACAGAAATAACTTCTGGGAGACATTTACTTCAGTTCATCCAAGCTGAAAGCCATGATGGCTGGGGCAGGCCCGTGCACAGTAGTACAAGTGTGAGACAATAGCTCCTAATGTCTTGGGGAATCAGGAAATGGAGATGTAGCCAGAAGCGGGTTGCCAGGGGCTTCTTTCTGCCAGCTAGGTCCCAAGCGTCAAAGGTTCCATAACCTCTAAAACAGGGCCACCAGGTGGGACCCAGGCACTCAAGCACATGGGATTGTGAGAGATGTCTCATACTCAACACCTAACAAGCCCTAAAATAACCTTCAATAAGCAAGGCTCCAGAGGGAGCCTCCCAGCTGATGCATCATGGGCACGAGTTAGCCCCACAGGAAGGAGCCTCCCAGAACCATGGGAAGCACAAAGTGAGCCTCTAGGTCGCCTAAGAGGTGCATTGTGTAAAATTAGGAGATGAGAAGAGCCGTGAAGACTGTTGGGACACTAGGGGTGCAAGGTGACCTGCCCTGGGTCCCAGCAGCAATAGGACTTGGCAAACTGATCAATGGCCTGTTTGCTCTAGAGATTCTGGAAGACCAAGAAAGATGGGAAGGGGGTTTTAAGCACTGGCAGAGGCTACAAAATAGAAGTATGGAGGAGGAAAATGAGGAAAGTAAAAGGTGAGGAGGTGCCAGTCAAAATCTACACCGAAGGAACCCGTGCTGTTAGGGTTGTGGTGACAGTCTTGAAGGTGAGTGTCTACTGGAGCAGACTGCTGGGAGACACCACAGTCAGTATCCCAGTCAGCTTTCCCAGGAGGACACGGACACCAGCGGGACAGCGTGGAATGACTCCCTGAACTGCAGGCCACTGCTCGTCACAGGGAGATGAATTCAGTGTCAGCCAGAGTGCCATGTCCTTGTATCCCGCTGTTGGGAGCATCCGTGGCACTTTAGGTGGTATTGGACTGTGCTGTCATGGTGGGCTGTGAGCTCACCCTGCTTCTGCGTCCTGCTCAGGGAATGCCAGAGTTGAGATGAGGGTGGGGGCAGGTCCTACAAGCTCAACATGACTAACTCATAGTATGTGAGAGGTGACTTGCCGTTGTGGAGGAGCGAGGGCTTTCCCATGACTCAGCCCATCCTTTTGCCTTTCCCACTGAGGCTTTGCAGCCAGAAAATACTAGGATTTCTCTCCAGGTTGTAAGAGTTCCAGGAGTGCACCTACTATCAAACAGCGATGATGTCGTTAAGAGCACTTGCTGCTCTTGCAGAGGACCTGGGTTCAGTTCCCAGCTCCTACATGTCAGCTCATAACTGCCAGTAACTCCAGCTCCAGGGGCATCTGACGCCCTCTTCTGGCCTCTTATGGAACTGCATAAATATGTTGCACACACATAAGTGTAGGCAAAACCCTCATACACATAAAAAATAAACCACTGATGTCTCAAGGTGCATCACAGGGAGGCAGGCTGAGGACGGGTGATGTTGCATCCTCTGCCCCTGATAGCCTGGGAGGAGGAAAGCACCTTCCCCTGCAAGACTGGTTCCTGGGGTTTGGTAGTAGCCAGACTCACACTTCCAAAGTTCCCAATGGGCTGAGTGTCCTCCTCCTCTTTGCTTCAGCTCATCCCCTGGTCTCCCCCATTTTAAGCATCAGAGAGCTGATAAAGAACGCAGATTCCCAGGCCAGCCTCCAAATGTTCTAACTCAGTGGATCTGGACAGGGTCCAGAGAGCTGCATTTTAACTAATACCTTCTCCATCACACTCAGGGCTCGTAGAACAGCCTGGAGGATTCTGGATTAGAGACAGTCTGGCTCCATGGCAATCACCCCACCCCTGCCTTGGGATGGGAGCCGTGTTTCACCCACCTGCTTCTCTTGAACAAGGACAGTTTAGACCCTCTGCTCATTACTGGAGTCCTTAGTCACAGCACCTGAGCCAGTGAACGGGTGAGCCCGCAGGCTGCAAGTCACCTGAGTAGAGGACTGGAAACTAGGCCATTGTGCTTGGCTGGGCAGATCCCATCCCCTCAGGAGCCACTTCCTTCCCTGTCTCCCCATGATCCCTGCTTCCAGCAGCCGCTTCCACATTATATAGGGGACAAACCTCTTTGCTTCTTTGTCACTATTCGGTTCTCTGTTGGCCTTCCCTGGCCCCTTTCTCTGTGGCTCTGCCTACAGGACTCACACCACAAAGGCTCTGTCTCCTCCCATGTCTGGCTCTGGCTTGGGTTCTGTGTCCGTATCACACAGGCTCTGTCTCTCCTCTGCCTCTGTGTCCCCTGCTAGGGCTGTTTCCTTCTCCAGGATAGCAACACTCTATGGCTCCCGCCTAGGCTGAGCTATGGACACCCACTGACCCCATGATGCTCCCTTGCAGCTCACGCCAAACTAAGGAAAGTTCAATGCTGGAGCAAACTCAGATTTCTATTGAGAAAGTAGAGTGTCTCTACCTGGGCAGACTTGGAGGCTCTGCCATCCAGGCGGCCTACTCCAGCACAGACTGGTTTTCTGGCTTGGCAAGCCACTTGCCTCCAAGTGTTTCCTGTTCCACTCACTAACCCACCCTGACGAGCCTGAGACAAGCTTGAGAAGGGCCTGGCAAGCTCAGCTGGGGATGGCTATGGATTTACCCAGGGCAGGGAGAGGAAAGAGGAAGGAGGGTCCTGCTCCCCCTCCCCCAGCCCCCCACTTCTTTGCAGTTTCTGGGCCTGACCTCTCTCCCTGCTTCCACAGTAGGGCAACAGAGCCCACACATCCCATGCCCAGATCACTGCTTTATGGCACCATTCTTTGTTTGCTCCTGACAAATGGCAACAGAGTTGAGGGACTTTGGGTCTTCTGAGATCATGAAAGAGGTAGGTCCTGCTCAGAGCCTGTCTACACCTCAGCTGGCCACGCTATAGATGCCTGATAAGTCCTTGTCCGGAGTGCTGGGTACTGAGCTACCTGCTTGGCTCACAGCTGGAAGCAGCCTTGAAGGACAAGGTGACTTATGCCCACATTGTTCTGTGATGCTGTCTGCCAGGAGACCTAAGCAGACAACAGGGGACAGGCTGTGAAGGAGCCAATAGGGAGGTTACTAGGATAGGGTTGTGACACAGACAACTGACGTCAGCTCTGGGAGCCTGTGGGCAGGTGGCAGCCATATTGTGATGGCGGCCATATTCTCTTGGCAGGAAGGTCTAATGTTGGAAGTATCATGGCTGCAACATGACCACACCCAGATTCCTGCCACCCCACAAAAGACCCTGGGAATAGAACACCCAAAAGGAAACTGGGACAGAAGGATGGGGGTTGGTTGAACATTCTGCAGGCATTGTCCTTCCCAGGCAGCCTAAGAAAAGGGTATCTTAGTTAAAGTTTGCATTGCTGTGAAGAGACACCATGTCCGAGGCAACTCTTATAAGGACAACATTTAATTGGGACTGGCTTACAGGTTCAGAGATTCAGTCCGTTATCATCAAGGCAGGAGCATGGCAAAGCCCAGGCACAGGAGGAGCTGAAAGTTCAACATCTTGTTCCAAAGGCAAACAGGGGGAAGCTCTCAAAGCCCACACCCACAGGGACATACTTCCTCAATCAAGGCCACACCTACTCCATCAAGGCCCCACTTCCAAATAGTGCCATTCCCTGGGCCAAACATATTCAAACCACCACTAAGGAGGTTCAGGAAAGACTCACCCACTCAGCGACCCTGGTGGGGAGAAAGGAACTCTCCATCCACCTCAATTTGATATGAACATTTATCTCCACCCCATTTTTTTGAGGTAGAATCATTATGGTACCCAAGGGATTCTTCTGTCACAACATTCTAAGTAGCTAGGACCATAATTACGAGCCACCATGCCTGGTTCATTCCAGTTACAAGTGTTTTTTAACCCTGAGATTCTCTGGGGCTCAGGGAGAACCTGGATCCACAACAGAAAGGTCTGATCTCAGCTTTCCCTACCCTTGGTGATGCGGGGCAACAGCTCATCATGCTGGGCCTCAGGTATTTGGCTGTGGAACAGACACAGCAACCAATAGCTTGGCTCCTAGGGCTGCTGCATGAGATAAGAGATGGCAGGAGAAAGTTGTCCTCCTGGGTTATTCGGAGGAGATCCCAGAGGGGTAAGGAAAGCTCCAAGATTCTTCCTCAATTCCCTCCTGGCTAGAAACAAGCCAGGTCTCCTCACCCCTCGAGTGTGGCCCCACCTCACCCCCCCCCCAGCTCCAGAGGAGTTGACAGGGACTGACCTCACTCACAGCCCGCTTCTGCTCGTCCTCAGCTGTGTGGTGGATGAAATGGACTTTTCCAACATGGAGCTGGATGAAGCCCTGAGGAAGTTTCAAGCGCACATCCGCGTGCAGGGGGAAGCCCAGAAGGTCGAGCGGCTCATCGAAGCTTTCAGGTGAGAGCCTTTCCCAGCAACTCTCCCCATCCTCCAAGCCTCCCTGATTCCTGGGAGACAGAAGTAGTGAAGAAAAGCTGCCACGACTCTGGGCACCAAGACACTGCTCAGTGCAGCCCTTCTGGCATAGGCGGGAAGGTGGACTGAATGGAACAGAGGAACAGAATCCTTTAGTGAGTCCTCCAAGCCGGAAGCCACATGGGACCCTCCCAGTGGATGCTCCTTGCTTACCTACAGACAACCTATTTTCCTAAGCACATGTGGGAGGTGGGGATTGAAGGGTGGGTAGCCATTGGCCTCCCTGATCCCAAAATCCTTCAAGAGTCGTGACAGGGGAAACTCATGGTCCTACCCCCTCCCCCCCCACTAGCCAGCGCTACTGCATGTGCAACCCTGAGGTAGTGCAACAGTTCCACAACCCAGACACTATCTTCATCCTGGCCTTCGCCATCATCCTTCTCAACACCGACATGTACAGCCCCAACATCAAGCCTGACCGGAAGATGATGCTAGAAGACTTTATCCGGAACCTCCGAGGTGAGGAGGCTGGATGGGTGGGTGAGGTGAGGGTGCTGCACAGTGCAGCTCAGTCCGGTTCCTGTTGGTTCTGTGGATATGAGCCCTAACTACAGATGTTATGTGTCCCTGAGGACCTGGTAATCCCCAGCAGGCTGGGAAAGCTGTATACTTTCCAGAAAACTGAGTCTCCAGGTACCATAGCCCTACTGAAAGCAACAGGACCCTATAGCAATACCTTCTGCCTTTTGTATACTGCAGACCATCCACACTGAGTGACCTCAGGGTCATTGGTACTAGTCTGGTGTCTGAGTGGAAACAGACCTTCGCACCTCGTGACATAGGAGAGAAGGGATTGGGAGTAGAGCTTCCAGGTTCTGAGTTTCTTGAATTCAGCCTTGCAGTTGCCTGATAGCATCCAGCAGAGAAACCTTTCTAATCAATGCCATGCACCTCTTATGGGCCAAAACTACGGGCGTACAATGCACATAACACTGAGAGTCTGGGCATTAAAAAATTCAAAGTGCTGGGCTTGGTGCTGTGCACCTGTAAATCTTCAGCACATGGGAGGATGAAGCAGGAGGATTGCTGCTTGTTAGAGGCCAGTCTGGGCTACAGCCTGAGTTCAAGGCCAGCCTGGACTGTAGAATGATGATACCTTTTCTCCAAAACTGAAACAACAACAACCAAAAAAACAATCAAAGTTATGCATGTATGTATTTAATAAAGTAGAATAATTCTACAAGGTTGATTACAGAAAAGAAGAGCCTGCCCTCTCACCTGCTGTTCCCTCAAGACACACTTTCAATAGTTTTCAGTTGCTTATTGATTTATTTTTCAGTGCTAGAATAGAAGCCAGGAACTTCTGAATGCTAGACAGGCCCCCTTCTGCTGAGCTGTATCCCCAGCCTGTTGGCTATGTGTTTAGGGCTTCTTATACATCAGTAAATGGCATGGTGTTTCTTTCTTCCCAGCCCTTGTTATAAACACAGACCATATAAACACAATGGTTTAGATTCACAGACACCATGTGGTCACTCCCGTGTCTACAAACGGGCCATTTCCATCACCCCAGAACCTTCTTTCTCACCCCATCTCACCCGAGACACTTGTCTGGACTTACCCCTATCATGCCTCACAGTGCCAATCTATACCCCCTCGTTCCCTGGGGGTATAGAAATGGACTCACACAGTACATATACTGTAATGGTTGGGTTTTTCACGTAATAATTTTTTATTTTAAGCATTGTTTAAAGCTTCTATTATGTAGAGGTTTTTTTTTTTCTTAATCCATTTTCTTCATCCACCGCCACTAAAACCGGGAACGCTTGAGTAAACACAGCCTGCAACGGACACTACAGAGCATCATGGCTACGGTTCTCTGTCTTCCTTAAATCGGTGTTTCCCTTTGTTTTCAATTTGTCTCCTGTGTTTCCACCACTAAAACATCTTTCCTCTGGTGGGAGTGTGAAGCCAGTCGGTAAAGGTCGGAGGCAAAACTCAATCAAAGCCGCCTCCCTAGTGCTTCAATGAGGAGGAAAATCTTGTCTGAGACTCTGACCCCTCCACACTGGTAGGTGTGGATGACGGCGCGGACATCCCCAGAGAGCTGGTGGTAGGCATCTATGAAAGGATCCAGCAGAAGGAGCTCAAATCCAATGAGGACCATGTCACCTATGTCACCAAGGTGGAGAAGTCCATCGTGGGCATGAAGACGGTAAGAAGCCACACAGAGCAACACTCCGTGAGGCCAGCCACCTTCCACTTCCTGCCCTTTCTTTCTTCCTGAAGTCTCCCCCAATCTCCTCCTCACCTTTCTGTTAGCCATGGATTGAGCTTGTGCTGTGTGCCAGGCACGACATCCTTTTCCCTTTGCATAATTTCCCCATCCCTTTTGCCCCATGCTGCCGTTACTAGGGCGAGATATCAGAAAGGACTAGCCAGTGATCTAAGGTTGAAGCATGTGGACCGCCAGTCAGGAAAGTTTAGGAGACCCTTCATAAGAGAGCGTGGATAGTAGGCATGCCTGGATGATCCAGATGAGCAGACAGGCAGAAAAGGAACTGTATAGACTGTAGGTTGTGGCCATCCGGGCCCAGGAAACACGTTCTAATGTGCAGTGAGTTTTAAGCTGCTATCCCCCGTGGCTCTCTATGCTACTGGCACCTTACACTGAGTGCAGGCAAATCAGGGAACCTTCATGACCTTCCCACTGGAGGATGCCTTTGAGTTCTGCCTGTGAACTCCCTCCTCCATGCAGGAAGGATATCGCTGCAGAGCCTCTAAAGCAGAGGGCTCAGCATTTGTCGGCTCTGCAAGCCAGTTGATATGTTAGTTACTGGAAGAGATCCCAGGGTCCTTATAATCCCCTCTCCCTTGCATATATGCATTTGAGTGTGCAGTGGCGAGACAGGTAAGGATTTCACACATGTGTAGTCATAGAGGGGGAAAGGCTGGCGTTAGATTTTGAACACTCTGAAGGCTTATTTCAATCTCTGCTCTTCATCCCTCAATCTCATTACACAGCCATAATGAATCCTTTCTCTGCATATGCTGCCCTAGAGGCTTTACGAAGGGAACGGAGGACCGCAGATGAGAGGTCAAAGGTCAAGTGTTGCCCTCCCCATAAGAGCAGAGCCCATCCTCACTCCCTGGACCTCCATCTCCTCTTCTGGAGAATGGTGCCCTTGGCTGGGAGGAGGGCTCTGGGGTCTCCTGGGGCTTCACCGTAGAGCCCTATCTGGGTTCCAGGTGCTGTCCATGCCACACCGTCGCCTGGTCTGCTGTAGCCGGCTCTTCGAGGTGACTGATGTGAACAAGCTACAGAAACAAGCCGCACACCAGAGAGAAGTGTTCCTCTTCAATGATCTGCTCGTGGTAAGCAGTAGAGGCTAGGGAAGGGGATAACTGAAGGTGGTACTGTCCTGAATCCCTGCCTACTGAGACTGGGCAGGGCAAGACTAAGCAGGGCAGGGTGGGCCAGGACTGAAGTTGTGGATATGTCGGTTCCTACATGATACACCATGAATTTGAGGCACAGAGACAGGTCATTGTGAAAATGAGCCAGACCCCAGACAACCTGCCTCTCGGTGACACCAAAAACCTGGGGTGAGGCATACAGCATTGGTGCCACAGTCCTGCCTTGAAGGTCATCAGAAGGCCACTGTCCCTGGGCCCAGGGAGAGGCTGGATAGCATGTGTATGTGTGATGCATTTCTCTCTGGAAACAAGTGTCCCATCAGTAATCCTTCCCACTGAGCAGGGACTTGTCCCTAGTGTCAGGGAGCAGCAGGGGTGAATGAGCTCCACAGACTTGTCCTCTCTAGCCTTGTCCACAAGTGAGTCACACGGAAGGAAACCTTACAGGGTCCCACAGAGGCACCTCTCACTCATCCTGCCAATCTGACCCAGCGACTCTCTCAAGCCCTCATTCTGTAGCCAGAATACCAGAGCCCCCTGGTGCCTGTCACTCACAGAGTCAGGAAACTGAACCTTACTCAGAGAGCGAACAATCTGAGAAGACAGTGGATTAGCCTCTTAAGAACCTGCCTTCCATAGCATCCCCTCCCAGCAGGTTAGAATGGGGCAGGGGACACAGCCAGTGACTCACTCCAGAGCTCAGTTTCCCCCCTCAGTCAGGCAGTCACCTGGAGGATTTGTGAAGTCCATGCTCCTCTTGTTCCCATCCTTGCAGTCTTCCGTCGTACAGTGGAAGTTTGGGCTCAGGCACTTGTTGAAGCCCTGAGTCTAGTTAGTGATGCTAGTGAGGGATAACGCAATAATGTTTGTATTAAGTAGCCCTTTATTCCTGCAGGAGATTGGGTCTAGGGGAGGGGCTTAACTCAGAATAAGCAAATCATTGACAGTGTGTGTGGACAGCCAGTGATAATGTGTGTGTGTGTGTGTGTGTGTGTGTGTGTGTGTGTGTGTGTGCTGGTTCCTCTTTCTGCAAAATGGAGTACAAATGGGTCTGTATTATGCAGGGTGTTAAAATGCTCCTCTCAGTCCCTCCTGTCTCCTATCACTTCCACACAGCAGCAGTACCTTTCTGGGGTGCACATGAGGGCCTACCCTATGCCAGGTTCCAGTGGGATAACAAAGAACCCCCATCTTTGCCCCAGGCTCCACCAACCACAGAGGTCTCTGAGCTCATTTTCTGCACACTCCTGGAGTGCTCTAACCCTGGCCCCGGGAGCTGCCTCCCACTGGCCAGACCTCTTTTCTGATTGCTCCTTCCCTTCCCTTCCCTTCCCTTCAAAAGCTTCTCTGGGTGTGGTCACCTCCCGATCTTCAAGAAGGTCTTTAATTAAATGTGGCCTTCCCGGGTGGCCTCTTGCCCAAGCAAGGCACTTTCAATTTCTAATTTTACCTTACTTTCATCAAAAAACATCCAAGTTTCTGAAATTACCTCATTTGTGCCTTGCTTTGCTTTGCTTTGCTGGGTGGGTGGAGGGGGGTTGTTCTTAGCCGGCTTCCTCCGCCATCACGTGAGCCCCTCGAGGGCAGAGTTCTTGTCACTTCTGTCCCTCTGCATCCTCTGTGCCCAAGCTCATAAGAGGGACTAAATAAAATATAAGTTTATATATGGATCAACTGGTGAGATGTCCTTTCATTTTAGGCAGAAACAAAATTTTTAAAAAAAGGAAAGGAAAGGAAGAGGAAAGAAGGAAGGAAGGAAGGAAAGAAGGAAGGGAGGAAGGAAGGAAGGAAGGAAGGAAGGGAGGAAGGAAGGAAGGAAGGAAGGAAAAAAGAAAGAAGGAAAGAAGACACATGAAGCCATATTGGATGGGAGGGGTGCTATGAAATCTATAAAATGGGGGTGGGACAGAGTGACGACAGGGTTGCAGAGGAGACCTGGGACTTGCTTTTAGTTTGTGGGTTTAAATGGGATTTTGAAAGGAAGCCCTCTCTGGGGAGCATCTGGGTTAACTTAAATGATGAGCAGAATCTGGCCATGCAGGAAGCTGCGGGGAGAGCTGCAGAAAGGGAATGGCTAGACTGTGCAGGACTGGGCTAGGCTGCGTCAAGCTACACATGGAGGATACTGGGAGGCCAGTATAAAGCCAGCCTGGGGCAGAGGCTAGATCTGGGAGGGCTTACAGGCCAGGGCTTCTCATGCAGAAGTAATGGGTTCCGGTGGGTGTTAATCAGTGACAGCCCATATGTACACCCCCCTCCTGGGAGAAGGGGGTCTGTTCTGATGTGAATAGGTGTGCATCTTTGTCTACTGACGATGTTCACAATGTCTCTGGGTGTTGTTGCTTGTCTATGTGCACACATATTTACAGGCACCCACTCATCTCTTTCTGTCCCTCCCTGGGCAGATTCTCAAGCTGTGTCCAAAGAAGAAGAGCTCCTTCACATACACCTTCTGCAAGGCAGTCGGCCTGTTAGGCATGCGATTTCACCTCTTCGAGAACGAGTGTGAGTCCTGGGGCCTGGAGGATGGGAGCTTCCCCAAACACCAGCCTTCCCTGCACCTAGCTGCCTGAGCCTCCCTGCTGCAGGGAGCTCACTGGTAGCGTGTCCCTGGGTTCCAGATTACTCCCACGGCATCACCCTGGCAACTCCGCTCTCGGGCTCCGAGAAGAAGCAGGTGCTGCACTTCTGCGCCCTGGGCTCCGACGAGATGCAAAAGTTCGTGGAAGACCTGAAGGAGTCCATTGCTGAGGTGACGGAGTTGGAACAGATCCGGATAGAATGTAAGGATGGGCCCCGGCTCCCCAGGCAGAGAAATGGGGTCCTCAAAGGCAGAGGCAGCCTGCGTACACACTTACCCTCACCTCCTGGGAACTGTAATGTCTGCACTGTCCCAGCATGAACCCCACTCCCTTCCCCTGCATTCCTAGGTCCACCGCAACATCCTGGGCACCCTCACCTCCTGGGAACTGTCATGTCTGCACTGCCCCAGCATGAACCCCACTCCCTTCCCCTGCACTCCTAGACCCACCACAACATCCTGGGCAGGCGACAGGATCCATTATTTAATTCCTACAACTTCCCATGTGTGCAAATTGTTCCCTCCCTAGTGCAAGCAAGCAAACTGAGTCCAGCAGAGCTTAAAAGGGGAATCTAACGTCTTACAGTGAGTGACAGGAAACATCACGCCCAGGCCCCCTGGACTCATGTGTCTTTATGGCACTAATTCTCCCAAAGCCAGGAGGGCCCTCTGAGAATCAGCAACTATCGCTGAGTGGAGTAAGACCGCCCACACGTGGGATGGTGTGGTTGTGACAATACGGGCAAACTGCTGGTGTGGACACTCACTGCTCAGTGTCCCTGGATTTCAGACAGCCGGAGAAACCATAAATGGAACCCAAGTGGATAGCTGTAATAAAGGAAACTTGAATCGTGTCCCATGGAACCAAGAAGCCGAGAGAAAGCTTTAATAATACCTGTCAACTCGACACACATAGCAACTAGCCTTCCCCTAAAGCCACTGAGAGAATGAACGGTATAGTTACTAGTGCAGAGAGGCTCCAGTGGGGAGTCAGCCGGGACATGTGTTCCAGCCACACAGGTTACAGAATCTACTCCTTGGGGAAGCACTGAACATCATCCTGCTGGAAGCCCAGGAGCTGTGGGGTGGGGCACAACCCCGCTATGTGCGTGTGGACAGACTAGATGTTACCAGCTGTGTCTAGGGACTCTGTTGTACTGTCTTGCACACTGTCCTAATACTGATGCGTGGAACACTTGCCCAAGTAAGGCCTCATTCTATGTGTTTCACCTCAGGAAATCTTCCTAATGACCTTGGGCAGTGAGTCCCTCTGTTTCCTCAAGCGAGGAATAAAGAGGCTAAGAAACCAAAGAACCATCATCAGTCAGGGTGCCAATCCCAGCAGTCCACTTCCTGTCCCACACCAGTCTCTCACAGCCCCTCTGACAGTTAAGAAAATCTGGCCATCACCATCACTCCCAGAGTTGCCAGAGAGGTTTAGCTGGTCCTCAGTGTTCTGGCCCAACCCGCTGTCAGAGTGGAGGGTACTCTCCTGCCACCTCCTCCTGCTCTTCCCACAACCCCTTGCTCACTACAGCTGGGGCTGTGAGCGCGGCCTCTGTTCATGTTTCTCCCTTCCTTAGGGGAACTGGAGAAGCAGCAGGGAACGAAGACACTCTCTGTAAGGTCTGCTGGAGCCCAGGGGGACCCACAGTCGAAGCAAGGATCACCCACAGGTGAGCCTGGGCTCTGCCCTTACCCAGCCCTTGCAGAGGTCACCACCGTCCCGCACCTGGCTCTGGTGGGCTTTGAGTGGGACCACACTGTTTCTCCAGCTATTTCTTTCCATGGAGAAATTCCAGACTTGTGTCTTTAACCTTTAGTCCTTAGCTCGGAGTGGGAAAAGGTGACAGAGAAATGTATCCGTTTTTTACAAACTGTCCCAAAGTGCAGGACTGTATATGAAATGTCACTACTTGCCCCTGGAGACAGGCCAAGAGCCTGGCTTCAATCCAGATGAGCCTCAAACTCTATTTAAGTGGTTTCTTCAGATTAAACTTCTCCTCTAGCCAGGTAGAGCCAGAGAGAGCTTAGGATATGGCCGATTCTGCCTGCCTGCCTGACTCTGTCCTTTCTGCCAGCTACCTCACTCGGTCTCACCCACTGGTTGAGAGCAGGGGAAGGTGGGCTGTGCGTCCCCCTATAACCCCCAAATATGGAGAAATTAGAGAAGCCGGAGATACCCCATGCACAGCTCATGCATTAGCCTAGCCATTCTGTCTTGCATCCCACACTCAGAGCTTACAGTGCGAGCACTCAGAGCATACACAGGCACGGGACAGCTTCCTGAGCTAAAAACGCAGGGGACTCCTACAGTCCCAAGCCCTCCGTACCTCTCCAGCTGGTCCCACTGCCAGATTAGGGACAGAGAGCATCCCAGGCAATGATTACACCCGCCAAGGAATGCTATTCCCTTTCCCGGCAAGGCTTTTCGGACTCTGCGCCAGGGAAAGCATCTCTCTGAGATGTCATGTATGCGTTTTATGTCACCATAACTAAACGCCACCCAACTAAACCAATAGCCCCCTTTGCTTTCTAAGGGCTTGGGATGTGGGTCACTGCTCACTTCCAGGGCTGCCAGGATTTTACCATCAGTTCTCAACTAAGGTTACGCGTCCCTCCTCTGTGGGAGCTGCAACCCCCTGGCTGATCTGGCAGTGTATCTCCAGGGACTTGCCCACGGTGTCCTTGCCTGTGCAGCTTCCTTTGCTCTTCAGGAAGCAGGGGGCTGAAGACTGCCATCCTGAGGGTGGGGAGTGAGAAACTCAAGGGGCACATGTTCATAAGACCTTAGCCAGGAAGCATCATCAAGCCATTCCTGGGGGTCCACAGAGTCCCTGATGCATATACGGTGGGGAGAAGATGTAGACCTAATTATAGGCCATTAGCTGCTCTGGGGATGGCAAGCACACTGGTAGATGTGCCATGGGCCTTTAGACCCTCAAAACTCCACAGTGACACTAAGTCAGTGACCAGAGCAAATGGCAGCCCCTCTTTCAAGGAACCCACGGTTTATATGGTGCCTTCAAATCAGGGCCCACTCAAAAGCCATCTTTTCCAGATGATACTGGCAAGGATTTTACTGAGAGAAAATGGCTCCCCAGTACAAATGTCAGAAACTTCCTAGTCTATGGAGGTTCAGAGAGGTGCAGCACCCTACCCAAAATCACAGAGCTCCTAAGACACCTAGCAAGGCTCCTGATATCCCTCCTGCTAAGCCAGGCAGTTCCCCAGTGGAGAGTATGTGGCACCTACAGTCTTGCTACCCATGCCTGCCAGAAGACAGAGATGCTAGATGGGGAGGAAGAGGGCCGAGGGTTCCAGGCAGGACTGGTGGAGAATGAGTCCTGTGCTGTTTGCATTCAAAGCCAAGAGGGAGGCGATGGCAGGAGAGAAAGCGGCGGAGAGCTCGGGGGAGGTAAGTGGAGGCCTGGTGGCATCCAGGTGAGTGACCCTGTGACCCCCTGTCCCTCTTCTCACGTCTCTGTTGTTTCTCTTCTCAGGTATTAATCAATGCCTCCCCAGCCCGACTCACCATTTTACCAATTTCAAGAGATACAATTAAAAGTTACTGCTAGCATGGGTAATGCCACTCTTCCAGCGCCTAGTTAAGCTGCAAGCACTGCCAAACTGCTCCCCAGCCAGCCGACCGGCCCACTGCCCTCCCCCAGGGCCTAGTTCCCAGCCCAGCCCAGGGAGATGAACCCACAAACACTAGTGGCCCTCCCTTCCATGCTCTTTGCACACCCACTCCCCCCCCCAATACACTGCTCGCAATCCCCCAAGTATGTGTCATACCAGAGACTTAATGGTCCCTTTCTAGGTCCTCTCATTCCTCATACAGGGAGCCTGGGCTCCCTCCCAAAGTCAAGTTCTCCTAGGGACATCTGGATATCTCCTGGGGAAACTGGACGACCAGGGTTTGAGACAGTGAGAAGGAATTTCTCCCTCCAACAACTAGTCTCTGGAAAGCTGGCCATGGGCTGGGATGTTCACGGGAGAAAGGGAAGCCAAGCAGGACTAGGATGACTCAAAGGTTTTCCTCGGGGATGAGCTGATTAAGCTAAAGACCCTCCTCACTGGAGGAGAGGATGCCATCTCCAAACCACAAGGGAAAGGAACCTAGAAGTTAACAGCTGACTTCTGCCAGCACCAAGGCAGCCCCTAGAGGCAGCATACACTGCCTCCCATAGAGACCCTCCTTGGCTGCCAGGCCTTGAGGACCACCAGCTGCTCATAGACAGTCCTCTCCCATGCCCACCAGCAGGAGGGCTCCCCTAGATGTAAGGGAGATACCCACCCAGCAGCCCGCCAAGCCCCGGGGAGCCACAGGATACCTGGGAGTTCAGTTTCTCTCTGTCCCTGCACCCCATCCCCCACGTGTTTCTGGAGGAGGCACCTTTACCCGGAGGAGCTTCCCGCCCCAGCAGCTGAACAGCCCCCAGGGTGGGTATTCCATCCCCTGCCCTGCGCCCGCATCTCCCCGCAGCTGCCCATTCTCAGTCTTGCAGATAACCCTAGCCACAAGCCCTCCAGTTCATCCTCTTGGGGCTGCCCAGGGAGGGCCAGCCATAGGGTGCCCCTCTTCCCTCCTAGATGCCCAAAGGGGCCACGTGGCTATCTGCAAGGCTGCCTTGCCCCTCCAGCTAGCTCCAGGGATCCTGCCAGCCTCCGCTTCCCTAAGCAGAGGGCAATCTGGCCACCCCACGGCCTCTCGGCTTGGCCCTAGCTCCCTCTTTCCCTCTCCTCTGGCATTGCTTGGCCAAGCCCCTATGGCAGGCGCTCCTCCATCTTCTCTGAGCTATTGTAACTGCTACTCATGTTCATTCTTTCTCTCTCTCTCTCTCTCTCTCTCTCTCTCTCTCTCTCTCTCTCTCTCTCTCTCTCTCTCTCTCTTCCTGAGGCTTTTCACATACTGAGTCTTAAAGAATCTGAGCTGGTGTGGGATTGTAGTGCAGTTGGAGGGAAATGGAAATTGTGTGCAGGTTGAGACTGTGGTCTATGTGGATGGGATGAGGGGGAAGGAAGGGTCACTGGCCCTGGACTGGGTAGCCCAGCATCGATGCACCAGGCACACACACACGGGTGCTGTGAGGTGGGGGTTGGGAAGCAAAGAGGATGAGCCCAGTCAGGTTGTCTCTGGCCATTTCTCCTGGAGAATTATTCAGAATCCTAGTAGATATGAGATTAGCCTGTGCCCTGTGTTAGCAGTGGTGGCACACCCTTCTGCCTAGGGGTATCTCTGAAATTACACTTTTAGACAGTAAACAGGACTGGTAAATGCTGTTCTGGGGCTCTGAGAGAGCGTGAGCTGTTCTGGCCCAGGCCTGGAAGAAGGACAGTTTCAGCGTGCCCCTCTGTGCCCAGGAAGTTGGCCCTACAAGGTGGTACCCGAGGACAGACAGGTTCAGGAAAAAAAGCATCTTCAGAGAGAAGGGTCCCAGGCACCCCGAAAGACCCGTGTATTTGGAGAAGATGGTGGTGTCTCACAGTTAGCTACCAGCTAGGGAGATGAAGGACGAGGTTGAACAATTACATCATTCTTATCCCCTCCCCTCCAGTCCATTTCCTCCACCTCGTCTGCTAGTAAGAGGGCGCTAGATGTGTTCATACTCCCAGGTCTGTGTAATGGGTCTCAGACACAGGTTCAAGAGGGACAGACTGCTGTGGGGCAGGGAGTTTATTAGAAGAGTTATTAACATCTTGAACACAGACAGACAGACAGACAGACAGACAGACAGACAGACATGACTCTAAGCAGAGGCTCCGGCACCAGAGATATGCCACAAGTGGGGGTCTAAAGAGAGGGCCCGCATGGTAGAAGTGCCTTCTTAGAAGTGTCTGGAGAGGCACGGGCCTGCCACCAGGCTCTCTGATTCCAGGCAGGAGTCAAGGGTGTGTGGTGACCACCAATCCCCACCTTGATGTCAATGAACTTCTCTGGGTGAGAACCCCTGGCACCGGAAGCCTGTTAGCTACAGACTCAGAGGCAGTGCCCTGAGGAGGCACCTCTCAGGGTCTGTGGGAAGGAAGGGGGCTGCTGCAGTAGTTACAGCCTGAGCAGCAATCCTAACACTACACTTACGATGAGTCTGCCTGGTCACCCGCTCCTGAGCCATGCAAGGAACCAAGACAGGAGCCCTCCATCCCTCTGAGTGGGACAGGAAGGTTATGGGAACTTGACTCTGCCCTCGACTACCTCAGCATCTCTCAAATGCAAAGACCATGGCCTCAGAGACTGTAGGAAGACAGGACAGGTTGGGTCCACAGGACCCCTTCAAGGTTCCCCGGCATTCTGGGCTCAGGCACCTTTTTGGTAATGATGAGGCTTCCTCCTCAGTCACACCTTGGGCCACAAGGAGAATGGCCCTGCTTCTCAAACTCGGTGGATGGAGAGAGTGCCTAGGAAAGACCTGGCCCTGCAGAGTCATCTCACAGGAGATGGGACTGGGGTGTGGAGAACCGTGGAGGTTGTTGGTATGCTCCATACTTGCACAACAGGGTGGTTTGAGAAGCTGCTTCCCTGTGCGCGGAGAGAGATACCAGCATGGGGGCAAGGGACCTACTGGACACCAGGCAGGAGAGGTCTGAAGGGTGGCTCTAGGAGGCTTGGGTGGCCAGCCCCAGCAGCTGGGAATTAGTGTTAACATTCCGTGCTTCTCTGACTGTTTCTAAACTAGGTGTCAATTCACAACAGGCTTCAAACGTCCCAGCACAGCCCCAAGTTGGGGGTCGAGAGGGGAGCGCCAGCACCATCACCACCACCAACAACAACATCACCACCGCCATTGCTGCCAGACCCACAGCCTAGCCCCCTGAGGGAGCAGCCCCCACCACCGCTGCCACTGCCACCACCCACACCCCCAGGCACCCTGGTGCAGTGCCAACAAATTGTCAAGGTCATTGTCCTGGACAAACCCTGCTTGGCTCGCATGGAACCCCTGCTGAGCCAGGCTCTGTCCTGTTATGCCTCATCCTCCTCAGACTCCTGTGGCTCCACACCCTTGCGTGGTCCAGGCTCCCCAGTTAAGGTCATCCACCAGCCTCCACTGCCCCCACCCCCACCCCCATACAACCACCCTCACCAGTTCTGCCCCCCAGGCTCTATGCTGCTCCGGCGCCGTTACTCCAGCGGCTCCAGGAGCCTGGTGTAAGCTCTACCCTTAGCGCCCCAATGTCCCAGTGGGCTGTCCTTCAGGAATCTGGGCCACTCCTTGGCACTCCTCACATCTAGGCGTAATGCCTTCCTGGCCACTGGTCACTGTTGTGGAAAGAGAATGCCCTGGCAAGATGGTTTGCTTGCCCCAACCATCCTTCACTAACTGATTTGAGTACCTCGCCACCAATATGTACCACCTTCTCACTGTTCTAAGAGTCCCACATGGCCAGGCGGGCCTTCTCCTCTGTGTTCACCATGCTCCCCTAATTAGATTGTAGATTGAAGGAAAGTGAAGCCAGGGGCCTGCCTGTGGACTGATGGGCTTGCTCCCTTGGTCTATTAGTGTCCATGTCTTGGGCCAAGAGCAAAAGGCTAGACCTGCCAGCAGCACACCCTAGGACAGGGGCAGGCTGCCCCAGCATAAGGTGTATCTATGGTCAAGATGAATCAAGGAACGCTATCCCTGGCTCCCTGGCCAGGCCTAAGCGTAATAGGAGAAGGGAGCTTTGTCTGCTGCGTCTATTAGCCAAACCTATAGTCAGGAACCTGGTTCTTAGCTCCCGAGGGATGTTGGCTCCCTTAACCATGTCTGTTCTCCTGCCTCCCCCAGACCCAGGAAAGAGCCAAGAAAAGAGAAGGGGGCAGGGTATTCAGTTCTGTCCGGCTCAGTTCAACACAGCCCTGAGACTGTGAGGTCATGTCTGCAAAGTGCACTTTTTAAGAACATGTCTTGGTTCTCTAGCCCAAACACTCGGGCAGTACTGAGTGTACACAGGCGGTTATCCATAAACACATGTGAGAACCAGGTTTGATGACTTCCTTGACCAGAAGCAAAGGGAATGGGGAGCCGGTCCGCATAGCAGAGGTATGACTCGGCCTGGAGTCGAGGACTCCTGGTGTATGACTCTACAGCCTCTGTGCCCACAGACAAGGTGAAGTGGTGGGGTTCCAGAGTCACTGTGTCACCCGTTGCCCTAGCCTTGAAACAGTCCCTCCCTGGAAAATGTGCACTGGCTTCCAGCAGGGATGGCCTAGAGTCCCTGGACCTTCGAAACTGCAGAGCTGAGCAGGGACAGCTCGTCAGCTTCCCAGATCTACTGGCACCAGACCCAGCACAGGTAGACCTGGCACTACAGAGCCCCAGCAGACGAAGCAGCCGCAGAGACAGCAGGGGTGGTGTCAGGGGCCATCACATTCATGCTGTTTTCAGGGACCACCTGTCCCAAGCCAGGTCAGCTTCCTTTGTCCTGTGCCAACAGCTACTTCTGACCATCCTCAAGATGTCCTCCTACTCAGAACCTGTTTTTAAAGTTTCCCAAGAGGCAAGAGGCACAGTGAACGTGGCCATAGTTGGAAGTGAATTGGCTTTTCCTGGTCCCTAATATACACCCCAAGATTCAGTACTCTGAACCAGATAGGAGGCATAAGCAACCCAGGCTTTTAGAGGGGCCAAATGACCCCATTTCACATGCATGCATCTTATGTGCGTGCGTGTGTGTGTGTGTGTGTGTGTGTGTGTGTGTGTATGTATGTGTTTTCACCCAAAGGTCATTATGATGTCACCCAGGGCATTTCAGGCCTATTCCTGTAACTTTTGGCCTATATACTATCTCCCCAAAGGCTCCCTGCCTGTGTTTTTCTGAGTTGGCTGCCTTGGGCCCTTCAGGAGCACCCGTATTTCAGAAAATCATCAGAATCTGTCAGGCTGGGACAGCTGACAGATAGGTGCTTAGACACCTCGCCCATCTGGGCCAAAGCACAAAGGGTTAGATAGCCCGGGGTAAGCACAGATCTTTGTGTTTGAATGAACGGAATCACTGAAACTAGAGGGGAATTTATGACTAACGTGAAGGACGTGAGGTATGAAGGAGAGTGAGGTATGAGTGTGTCTTAGCGTGTTTCTGGAATAGAGGTCAAGTCAAGCGCTGATGAAGAGGGACAAAAGCCCTGGATAGCCCAGTTCCCACTGCCAAGCCCTGCTCCCTGCTCACATCTGGCTTCACGCTAACAGCGCCCTCTGTCCCTCCCACCTCAGCTGAAGTCTGACTTTCCAGACGAGCTCCAGTATCAGCAGAGGTTTGGGGCCTGGATCCCCTGTGCAAGCTCTGAGAACCTGGAGTCTCAGCACCGTGCACCTTTTCTCCAGGGAGAGGCTTACCCAGTGTTGCTGTAGTAGCTAACATACATCCTGCTGGCCAGAGCAAAGTCCTGCACAGGAAGCCACACTGCTTGGGGTCACATCATGGAACAGCCCTGAGCCAGCAGGGCTTTGAGCCCGCAGTAGGCCAGAGCAGGAAGGAACTGGCCCACCTTACTGGTCGGGCAAAGTTAGAGCCCCGACACCCATCCTCTTATCAGCCAACCTGCAAAATGATGGAATTCACCAGTATCTTAGTCCATAGAGACCTGGGAGATGCCTCCTCCCCCTCCCCATTGTACCCTCCCCATTGCAGGGCCTCCATTTTTTGTAGAGGCCCAAAAAGAGGCTCTTGAGACTCCAGTTGTCTCAAAATTAAGGGAGCAGAGGAGTGCTAGCTGAGCTCCCAAATCCAAGCACCCTAAGATGCCTCTGTCCATCAACCCTCTAGGCCTTACTTTGGGGAGCCTGGTCCCCTCTTTCAATTTATCCATTCGGCCCCAACTCCAGAACCAAGTGGGAGGTGGAAGCAGCTTTCTTACCTCCTTGTAGGCAATCCCACCTAATGTAGCCCTGTCTTGGCAGCCTCTCCTGGAAGCTGGCCTGTCTGTCTTTTCGTCTATAAAAATGTCTTGCTCCTGCAACTATGTATCGGTCCTGGGTCTTTGATCCCCCACCCCAATGTCCAGAGTGTGCCAGGATGTCTCTGTTACCTGGTAGAGGTTCCCGATGTCATTCATCTGTCTGTCTCTACATCAGCTGTCCATCTTCCAGCGGTACCTCTCCTCCCCTGCTCACCCCTCACCAGATGGAGTGACAGCTCTCTGGGGACAGGCAGGGTGGCTGCACTCAGCAACTAATCCAAATGGCAAATATTTTGTAACAAAATAGCCCAGAGGTATTTTATCTGTTCAATTCCTAGAGTTTTAGAGATTCTATTGAACTGTGTCACTTGAGCAAACTTGTGTCCGTTGTTTCTTTCACCTTTATGGGGTGTTGGGTGGGAGTGGGGAAACCACCTTAAGTTAAACTATCTCCCTTGCTAGGGTCCAGAAAGACAATATACTGACCCTCAGATCTTGAGGCTATTCAGCTCCTCTCTGGCCATGGCAATCATTCTTTACCCCAGGACAGACAATGTCCTATGGTGTAACTCCATTAGAAAGCCCCATCTTAAGAAATTAAGGTCTGGGTAGGTGGGTAAGTACCAGGACAGAGCTGAGGTAGAAGGCCAGAAAAGTGCTCTGCAAGTGCAACCCACCTCTATCCCAACTAATACACGTGTACATCCAGTGGGGAGCAAGGCCTGACCACATGCTTCTGACTTTCACCGACATTCACACCCAAAGTCTGACACCTGATCTAAGGGATGGATTAACAAAGCCAGGATAACAGGCTCTGGTGAGGGAATTGTGGGACACTGTTGGGGCAAGAGCCACTAAGTACAAGTAGGACAATATTTCCAAAGCCCTTCCATGTGCCAGGTCTCCCACTGGAAACTGAATGAGAATCCAAGGTTCTGGGGGGGAGGAGGAGGAGGAGGAGGAGGAGGAGGAGGAGGAGGAGGAGGAAGAAGAAGAAGAAGAAGAAGAAGAAGAAGAAGAAGAAGAAGAAGAAGAAGAAGAAGAAGAAGAAGAAGAAGGCAGCCAAATGGCTATGAAGTGGGTTCAGAGATGAACTCAGTAGCTTACTCCTATAATCCTAGCACACTGGAGGCTGAGGCAGGAGGATCACCACAAATTCAAGACCTCCCTGGGATACATAGTGAGTCCTATGTCAGCTAGAAATATATAGCAAGACATGGGATCAAGATACAAACAAAAGATATGTCTAGGAGTCCAGAATAAAAGCCTAGCAGAGAGGGTTGCTGTGCATACTTATAGCTAAGGACATCGCACAGCTCAGCTCCGTGGACAAGGCAGGTCACTGGGGGTGATTTCTCCTGGCAGGAAAGCACCTCAGCCATGCACCAGAGAATCTTTTCTGAGGAGGAAAATGATTGGTACCTGCAAAGAAGATGCCCAGCTTTCCAGATGACCAGAAATCTGATGATCCAGACATCTAAACAGCTCCATAGGTTATTTCCATGGTCCTCTATTAAAACCTTTAGAAACATAAGTTCACCCTTTCCCAGGAAATGGGAAATTCCAGAAGAAGCAGATACCAGCTTGGACCTGTCCCATCCTGGGAGTTCTCTGACCCAGAAAGCAGAAGATTGGTCCCTTGAGAGCATCCTTGAGGGGTTCAGCTAGGGTTAGGCCTGGGAGAGGGCCTAAGGCCAAGAGGGTTCAAGGCCAATGATGTAAGCAGGCTAGCAGGCAGCTCCACTCACCCAACACTGCAACTCCTGCAGTGTGGTCCAAGAGAAAGAATCCCTTCCAGAAAGAAAAGGAGACCAGACTGTTCTAATGGAGACTCTGGGTCCATCTGTCCTAGGCCAATGTCTCTGATGACACTTTGTAAATGGGGGACTCATTCATTTTGGTGATTGACTTAGAAATCTTCCAGGGGTCCCAGGATTTATGGGTTTCTGACTTAGATTTATGGGTTTCTGACTTAGAATTTCTGGTCAGAATAAGATGCTGGTTCCAGAGTTGGTGGGTTAAACAATAAGCTGACAGGCAGTGGGTGGGAGGAGCGCACATCCCTTCCGCCAAACCTCTGCTCTCAAGGCCACACAAGGCAAAGTCCACAGGAACAAGAAATGTCCAGCTGTACCTACACAGCATGGTGACATGGGAGGGGTGGTAAGACAGGTGTTAAAGTGGGTATTCAAACCGAGACTGTCTGAAGAAGACAACCCATCCAGGTCAAGGTCAGAGAAGCAAACTGAAACTACATCTAAGGGAAGAGTAGATGCATCTTTTGGAGGCAGAAGCCAAGGCAATCTGCCAAAGGGCTATGTTGATGTATAAATTTACCTATGTTGAAAAAAATTCCACTAAGGTGTAAACATGAAACAAACAAAACCAAAAAAAAAAAAGCAACAACAACAACAAAAACCCACCTTCTAAGGAAATCATAGGATTGGCCTTTTAGAATGTCCAGATCAGATGATTGCCAGAAGCCCAGACCAAAGAAAGAAGGGTCTGAAGGTGGGTGGGCGGACAGCTATGAGGAGGGAATGAGCATGCTGTAGGACTCGGACTGCCCCTGTGGAGCTGGGAGGCAGACACTCGTGGAGTGAGGCCTAGCCAGAGCAGGGTACATTTCCACGAGTCTGACACCTGATAACAGAGAGTCCTCATGAAAGAAGCTCTCGGTCTCCCCAGTGCTCCTGCCCTCAGATGGCCACAGTCATCCTTTCTGGGCAAACATACATTCTGATAGCCTGTCAAGAACCTTGTCCATTGCCCCTTCATTCACCTCCTACCAACTCCTTTCTCTGTGAGTTTGGTCCCTAGAGAACCAGCCCACCCCTTGCAACTCAGGGCTTCCTGATCTCACGACCTCAGGACTGAGTGACCTTGGGCTCAAGCTAGACTCTACAGCTAGATGCAGGGAAGGCTAGAGACCTGACTCCCTCACCCGCAACCACCCCCAGCCCCACCCTCAGTGTTTCAAGCCTCCTGGACAGACACGTTTTGCTCTCCTTTCCTAATAACCTTATCTCCTTTGCCTACAAGGCATCTGTGCTTTGAGCAGTGACCCTTGGGACGTAGAAGATGGAGGTGAGAGAGCTGGGTCCCCTTTCACACCACATCTTCAGGGATACTTACTTTAACTACCTAGGTTAGCTAGCCTTCTTTGTTTTTCTTTTTCAAAATGAGGTTTCCTTGAATAACCCTGACTGTCCTAGAACTCACTCTGTAGACCAGGTTGGCCTCAAACTCACAGAGACCCACCTGCCTCTACCTCCCTGAGTGCTGGGATTAAAGGTATGCGCCGCCGCTACCTGCCTAGCTATCCTTCTTGTGGACATGATGGAAAAAGAACAATAGAATCATCCAAAATAAGTAGAAGGGGATGCATAAGAAAGACAGAAGCCGAGATGAAGTAGAAAATATGTATGCAGTAGAAAAAGTAGTAAATCTGAAAGCTCATTTGATGGCCTGGGAAGTGACAGACTTCTAAGGTGAATCACAGCTGAGTCAGTGAGTGAGTAGGGAAGTTAGAGCTGCAAACAAGTGCTACAGAGAAACTCTGAACTCACAACCACCAAAATGTCTTACCACAACGTAAGACCAAATAAAGCGAGGTATGGCAGTGCATGCCTTCAATCTCAGGACCTCTTGGAAGGCTGAAGCATGAGATTTGTGAGTTCAAGGACAGCCTGGGCTACATAGTAAGACCCTTTCTCAGAAAACCAAAAGTTTTTCTCACGCCCCGGCAATCTTGGTTGGGGGGTGGAGGGGCATTCTACACCTAAGGCATAAAGATGGCGGCCACAAAGAAAACAAACTATCTCTGGAGAGGATCGACTCTAGGCTCCACCTAGTGAGCAGTAAAAAGTGCATGCTGGACTATAAACAGACTCTGAAGAGGATCAGAGAGAGCAAAGGACAAATGCTCACCCACTGCCCAGCTTTGAGGAAAGCTAAAACAGTGATTGATCAAAGGTATTGCCCATCAACACAGCAGCAGTAACATTGAACTGGGCACAGCATGCAGAAAATGCTACAGCATGCGCACCCTGGCCGCCATTGATCTGGGGGCTTCTGTTGTTATTAGAAGCATGCTGGCACACTCTAGAGAAAGCTAAGTAGGAGATATTTTTTTCTTTAATAAAACTTGCCAGAGTTTGGGGTTTTTGTTTGTTTGTTTGTTCTTTGTTTTTTGTTTTAACCCTAAAGAAAGAGGGTGGAAAAGACATTTTGAGACAGATGACAATGACAATGCCTTTTCTAAAAGCTGGTGTACATAGTCCCCAGACCTCTCTCTACCTGACACTGGGTCAGGTGGGTGACTACATTCTATGTACACTCAGGGAACAGAGAATGCTAATTTCTCAAAAACTCCTTAAAAAAGACAAAATTCATCCCTGCTTCCACATTTATAAGCCTAACACAACCTTAAGAACCTTAAGAACAAAAAGACCCTCGTTGCCCATAAGGAAGATTTGGAAAGGCAAATACAGGGCCTTATGAGCCTACATACAAAAATTATACACAAAGTATTAACCATCTCAACATGGCATCGAGTGGCCAGAAGCCAGCATTCTGTGACCAAGTTGGGTTTGTCCCAAGAATAGAAAGATGGCTTACTATTAAAAGAATCTATTTATGTATTTCAGCACGTCAACAGAGTAAAAGATCATCTATCAGATGCAGAAAAAGAAGCAAGTTAAAGTCACCTCCTCTTTTCCTGTTTTCTTTTAGTGTTTGATCTTTGAGACATGCTCTCACCTGCAGTCCCACTGGCCTTGAACTCACAATCCTCCTGCCTCAGCATCCTCATTGCTACACCCCCACACCCAGCTCAACACTTATAATTATTACTTCTAAATAAGACAAAATTGGAGCCAATGAAATGCCATCACTTAATAAATATTATCCATCAAACATCTGCACCAACAGTCTCACTCAGTAGCGAAACGTTAAGATTGTTGTCAAAACTGGGAAGGAGGCAGGATCCTGCCTCACCACCATTTCTAGGCACCCAGTGATGGAAGACAAGAAAAAGAAGTTAGGGAGCCTTGATTGGGAAAACATGGTGACTAGTTCCAGACTGCTCATTGTCTGAGGGAAAAACCCAAAAGAATCAAGTTGAGGCCATCGTAAGACAGAGAACTCGAATCTCTTGATGACTGGTTGCTCCCAGGCTGTCCTGACAGCTCCTGTGTCCCCCGAGACCCTTCTCTCCGCAGCCGAACAAATGCCACCTTTCCGGTGGAGCCCTGGCCCAGCCTGGGGAGCGTGAGGCCTCTTTGTTTACTCCCACGGATGAACATCCTGCCAGGATGGACAGGTCTGCCCCAGTCACAAGGAGTGGTTATGGGGCCTGGCCTCAGGGCCAGGCCTTGGGTGTTAATGTAGCTTCTGTCCTCACACGACTGGGATTGAAGTGGACAGAGCAAGCCTCAGGATGTGTCTGCCTCAGTCCTAGCAGACTCTTATCACAGGAATGGGACTGAACACTGCTCCTGCAGACAGACCTGGCTCGGACTTTGGTATCCAGTCTGTCTGTGGCTTACCTATGTGACCCCCTCAGACCAGATGGGAGACCCCCCCCCCACTTATCACAGGAGATGGAAGCAGAATGCTGGCCCTGGAGCATCAGCCCATCTCAGCCCGACATGACCTGCCGGACCTGCTTTGCCGATTATATTTGTTTCCCGAGCTCATGTGTCCGTCCTGACCTCTCTCCATGGGTGGTTAACAGGCTTTTCATCCCTGTCAGATCCAATCGGCCCTCATTACTTCAGTGAGCAGCTAAGTCAACAAAGAAGCAATGTGGATCCGGTTGGTCACCGGGGAGCTAGATATGTGGGAGCAGAGAGAGTGGCAGAGGCAAAGGCTGTTTGTCCCTCAGAGTGAGGCAGAGAACAAGTGAGTCAGAGAGCCCTGGAGGCCCGCGAGAAGGGGAAGAAGACAAAGGAGAGATAGACCGGAAGGAGCCGCTGTCCACACTGACTTTACCTTCCATGGCCCAGGCACAGATAAGAGTGCCAATGAGGTGCCCAACCTGATTTCTAAGGGCACTTTCTAGGCTTTACCAGTAATACAATAAATAAATAAATAATTTTTATAGGGTGTTCTGCTTTCCTCTGCCACAAGGGGGCAGAAAAGAGCTCCATACTGGCCCCGAAGCAGGAGCCTGGACTCTTGTCATGGCACCCAGCTGTAATGGCAGGGTTCCTAAGAATTCCTCTTATTTTCCTCTCTAGTTGATCCAATGAGGATTAGCAAGGTACACATAACAGTCTAGAAGGGACACAAGACAGGCTTCCCGGAGCCAGGGCGACTGAAGTACTTGGAGTCTACAGATGCACCTTCTCAAAAGGCGAAGGTGGGAATGCTCGGAGGCTATCTGAATGGAACCCACACAGGACAGGCCGTGGATTATTGCTCTAGCCACTGGACGTTGACTCCGGGTGATGTTTATCTATGCATTCTTTCTTGGGAGTCAGGTTCCGTGCCCAGGACAGTGTCTGCAGGACCCTATTCTCTCCCACCCCCCTCTGAAGACCCACCATGAACTCACCTGCAGACTGTTCTCCTGGAACCCTCAGAAGCCACAGGCTGTGTTATATGATTTAGCAAGTGGGAAGGAATGGATGGGACAGGACCAGACAAAAAAAGAGGGTAAGGAAAAGAGGGATATGTGTGTGTGTGTGTGTGTGTGTGTGTGTGTGTGTGTGTGTGCACGTGTGTGAGAAGTGGGGTGGGGGGAGGGAGAAGGGAAGAGACAGAGAGAGGAAGAGGGAAAGAGGGAGAGGGGGTAGAGAGAAATGGGGAAAGGCAGAAAGATGGAGGGAGGGGGAAGGAGAGGGGGAGAGGGAAGGAGAGAAGAGGAGGAGGAAGAGAGAAGGAAGAGGAGGAAGAGGAGGAGGAGGAGGAGGAGGAAGGACATCTGCCTACAGACCTACCACCCAGGAAAAGAAGGTGGAAAACTGAGAGACATCTGGTAGGTAGAGGCTGGAGGGGACTTAACAAGGGATGTCCCCAGTCCCGAGTGCCTGCATGAGGTGACCTCCCACCCACAAGGCATCTGAAGTGGAGAGAGACAAGGAAGAGACACGCGCGTTGTAGCAGGAGATCCGTACAGGCTTGTTCGCTGCTGCAGGGGTAAGGCTGAGGCTCACAAGCCTCAGAGGACAGCAGCAAGTCCAAGGAGGGTCTAGGGCTCTGACACGCTGTGTGACCTTGAAACTATCACTTTGCCTGTCTGGTTCTTAGTTTTTTTAAATCCAAAAAGTCAGGATTTTGAGTTCAAAATACTTGGCAAACAGCTTCCTGGAGCACACTTGGAAAGGACTGAGAGATGACAAGCTGTGCCGGCTGAACAGAAGAGTGGCTTCCAGAAGACTGGCAGGGGTGTCCCGAGACCTGGGAGGTCTCAGCAGGGTGGAGCAGAGGTTATCCCTGGGAGGAGCTAGCCTTGACCAGGCTCCTGGCTCTGAGGCACCTGGCCTCTGACACTTCCTACAAATGAGTCTCCTTCTCCCAGGCAATGAGTTCTTGCTTGGCTGGAGAGGGCGAACAGTTCTGAGCAGAGTCCTGGGGTGGACGCCGCCCTGGCTGGGGAAGACTGGGATCTGGCGTGATGAGTCTTTGAAGGCGCTAAGGGCAAAAGAGGCAGGGAGTGAGTATTGGGGTGGGCAGGGGGATGTACTTTGTGGATGTGTCACTGGGGTGGGCAGGGGGATGCTCTTTGTGGGTGTGTCCCCAGAAACAAAGTCAGGCACTCAGGGCTACACGCGGTGTTAGTGAGATAAGAAGAGACAATGAGAGTCAATTAAGAGTATGCACTGAGCTCCAGTTCTAATTAGAACAACATAGGTGATCTCAGGCAACTTGCCCAACTCTTCCATCTCTCTGTGCCCTTGCTCTCCTGTCTGTAAAATGGAAGCAATGAGACACCTTATGAGACAGTTCTTGGCACAGGGCAAGGGATAAATAAGTGTTCTGATTCTCCTTACTACCCTTCAAATTCCTCTTGTTATATGCCCCTTTAAGTAGGTTCCCAGTTATCTGTAACGCTACTACATCGTTATGTAATTTGTTGGCGTGTCAACCCCTCCCCTTTTGGCCTTGAATGTAGCTGTGGTGATGGGCATCGGGAATCTTGACAACCTCACTATGACCACATGACAATGAAGACATGACCCGCTCAGGATGTAGGTCCACACTCTGGACCTCAATGGCCTTTCTGCAGCCAAACCAAATGCCGACAGCTCTCATCTCTTGTAAGAGTTCAAGAAGCCCGTTTGCTTGAACCACTGTAGATAGGATCTCCATTACTATTGGACAATCTGATCTTGACAGACAAAATTAATGTCTTTATGGGTCATTGGCAATGACTTCTTCCAGGAAGCCACACCTCAAACTACACGAGAGCCATCTGTTGTATCTCAATTGGGCACACAAGAAGCCAGGAGGCAGGGTGCACTTGGCAGGTTTCCCAAGCCAGAATATGTGTGTGCTCTTTAACCCTCCTGCATCTGGCCCCCGTTTGGTCCTTGTTTTCCCTTAACCATTAAGCAGTTTGCCTTCGAAGTCAAATGTCAGAGTCTATGAACCTGGGATTCCAGAGGCCTGGTCTTTAAAGGCCTTAAAGATCTTCATAAAACTCCAAGGCTTTCCTACCTGGAGAGCTGATGTGATCCTGCCCTAAGACTCCCTCAAGGGCCTCTTTCACTGGGTCCCCCCGCCTCCATGGCCACCTACCTTCTTGAAGGAGCCCTGGGTCTTCAGAAGGGTGATGATGATAAAGAGTGGGACACAGGCCATGGAGGAGAAAGCCAAGAGCCATCCAATGGAGTATCCCCAAGAAGGGTACATGTAGACATTGTTGTATTTGAGAGGTGTGTACTTGCTCAAGGAAAAAAAGAAGGTGGCCTAAAAGGGAGAGGGGCGGGGTGAGACAGGAGCCACCCAGTTCCTCCCCTGGCTACACCAACAGCCAAGAACCGAGGAGCACCCAGCCACACTGAAGGGCATCTGAGGTAGGATGGTTCTGTCACAGAGACTGAGGCAGGTGGCAAGCATGGGTTTAAGGAGCTCAAGACAGGAAGAGGCCTGTCAGGAGTAAGTAGGTCTGAAGCAGAATGCGAATGTCACATCCACATTCTACAGGGGAGGCCCACTAGAAAAGGGAGAGTGTGGGACCAGCCCCTCTGCTTAGGCTGCTAAGAGCCCTCAACTACAGACAAGAGGGAGATGTGGCAGTGGGTAGGTGCATACCAGGCAAAGACCAGGAGTCAAGAAGAGCCAGGAGATCTTCACCAAGGGCCATGGCCGATAGCCAATCATGTCCTCCACATTGTCGTAGAAACGGTCTGCCCCTGAGCCAGCAGAGTAAGAGAAAAGATGAGACCCAGAGGTGAAGACTTCTCGGCCTTGGGAAAGACTCTCACTTCTCCCCCAGCCCCAGTTGTGATATAAAGGGTAACTCAGTGGATGAAGACATGCAGCCCAGCCTCCCAGTCACAGAGGAGAAAACAGCATGAGCAGAGGCAAAAGATACTACCCACAGGCTGCTGAAACAACCTCTGCTGCCCTGTCTGAGGGTAACTAGTGTCTGTCCTAGGCACACAGGAGTACACAGGCCTACAGAGCCAGTCCCAGCATAGCTTTACTGACCCGTACTGCGGAGGGGAGAAAAGCCAGAAAAGTGCCAGGAATGTAGAGCAGTGCTCCTGATTCCAGGGCTGTGAATTCCTCACACTGGGCACTGCCAGGTCGGGTTGCACTTAGTGAAGGCGCTGACTGACTTTGCTTCTGTCAACTTTCATACTGGCCCTCTTTCAGACATAACCAGTCGCCTTGGATGTGAAGAACCATTCACTGGTGGTCACAACTGGGGGATTCCTCTAACCCAGATTCACTGCCTTCCCAATGACCACTGACTGACACTTGAATGCCAACCCTCAAAGGGCCAAAGCTTTGACTTCTAAAGGCCCAAGCTCCAAGACAAATATTTCCAGGAGGAATGTCCGCCTCCTTGAGTGAGTACATTGGAGCCTTTAAGAACAAGAGTTCCAGGAGATCCAGACAGATATCTCATGCTTAGGGTGGGAAGAGGAACCAGCTCCAAGGACAGGAAAGGACATCATAGGAACACCAGGATTGTGAAGTAAGAAACTTCCTGGTCAGGCTTCCTCTGACCCTAATATGGGGCATCTACTTATTCTCTCTTCTCTGGGCCTTGTGACATTAGCATTGTGTCCCCAACCTGTTGCCGAGGAGCCTGCAGACCTGGAGAGGAGATGGCACCTCCATTTAGCAGCTGTGCAAGCTTAGGCCATAGAGCATCTGTTCTGAACCTTCCTTTCCACTGCATAAGGCCAATATGTAGCTCTTGAAATGGTATGTGACCTGCGTAGTGCAGTGCCTGGAACCCAGCTGTTACTAAGCATGACAATGACTTAGACATGGAGGAATTGGGATTGCAGCTTTGTGATCTCAGTGTTGAGGGGCCTAGACCATCCCTGGAAGTCCAGACACAACATAATTCACTTCCCTGCAAGAAAGCCACGTGTAACAATAACCACAGGGAAACTGTTTTGAAGGCATGAGGACTGTCCATGAAGCATTCAGTGTTCAACAAAGCCGGCACAAGTGGCTTGGCTGTTGGAAACACGGTGACGGGAATCTGAGGGTGGGTATGTGGAGAAATGTCAGGCCACATGGCCCTAAAGGTCCCCTCTGACTGGAATTTCACTGATGGAAGAAGCCTGTTTCGTCCTTGACTTAAGTCTAAGAGAGACATTGAGCCTCCAGGAATGCCTGACAGTCCTAGAAAGAGGAATCAGGCCATCCTGACCAAGACACCCTTCCTGGACAGAGCTTCCCCTCACCAGCCGTGGGGCATCTTGTTCCGCAGCCACCAGCCCCACTCACCATACACCCAGCCAATGCAGATCACCTCAAACAAGGACAGGAAGAGTAGGCATATACCACTGGAGGCGTAGTAGTCAAAGAGCTGGAAGATGTACATCCCGCCCTGTGGAGGAGGAGGGACTGAGCTTGGGCAGGGCTAGCACTTGCTCCCATAGCAACGTGTATTGCCCTGCCCTGCCCTACCCGGAAGAGAGGTTTTACAGTTACCAGAAGTCTGCTCAGCCTGGTTCTGCCATCAGGAACTACCATCAGCCTCGGGACAATAATTTCTAACATCCGAGAGGTGCTGGGGGGTACGGGACGCATGGTATCAGTGCCCGGTATCCCCTCATGGTGAAACAGGCACCCCTCACTCCATTCCTGTTGGGTTGTGGCAGTCCTCTCCAACATTGTAAGCCTAAGGAAGGGTCTTAGCCTGACACCTGTCAAACTCAAGAGAAAGCCTGATTGGCTGAATGGGGAAAGGTACCAAGAGCAGAAACAGCCTTCCCTGCTATCACAGAGTCAAATCCGCCTAGGGGCCAAGTGGCCTGAGGAAAGGGAGGTGGAACACAGAAAGAGGAACGTGCCCAGTGATGTTACAGGTAGATTCATGCATTTCACGGAAGCCAAAATAGCTCCAAACACTGCTGCCACCTAACCCCGTTCAATCATCTTTGTGCTTAGGGCGTGTGTGTGTGTGTGTGTGTGTGTGTGTGTGTGTGTGTGTGTGTGTGTGTGTCTGTGTGTCTGTGTCTGTGTGTCTGTGTGTGTCTGTGTCTGTGTGTGTGTGTGTCTTGTTACCAACATTTAGATCTCAGTGAGTGGGACCTTCAACCTCACCATGAGGGGGCCGCAGAGGATATAAGTCCTTGGGCAGAAGGAGAGACTGGTTCTAAGAGTCGGCAGCCCCACGCCGTCCTCTCACCTCGGTGACCAGAAGGAGTCCCATCAGGTAGCACACAATAGCAACAGCAAGGATCAGCAGCTCCCGCCGGCCACTCTTTCGGAGCTGCTGAGGGAACATGTCCATGGAAGCAGTCACCAGGCACTCCAGACAGACGAACTGTGGCCAAGAGAGTAGCGGAAAGAGTAGCTGTGCAGCCAGGGCACAGGGCAGTGGTAAGCCAGCCCTGCCCTCAGCTACAACTTCATGTCAAGGAATCCCAGTAGGGAAGGTTGGAAGAGGGGAGGTTCTGCACCCCTGTACCCCAGAGCTAGGAAGAATGGGGCTGGACCATGAGGCTGGGGATGAGCTTCTGTGGAGTGTAGTGGGAGGCCATTCACAGCAGGAGCTCTGGAGACCTGGGACCACCCATCAGAACGCCAGGCAAAAGACTTGAACCACAGTAAGGCCTCTGATCCGTGGTCAGGGAGAAGGTGCGTGAGGAAAGGTGCCGCCAAGTAGAGCAGAAGCTGCAAGAGGGACCCCGGACAAGGGTGCCATACCTGGCTGTCCAGCCCTAGAAATAGGAGCATGATGAAGAAGAGACAGGACCACAGCTGGGACAAAGGCATCATCGTCACGGCTTTGGGGAAGGCAATGAAGGCCAGCCCAGGACCTGCCGGGCACACAGCATAGCTGAGTGAGCTCCAGACCACTCACTACCTGAAGAGGAGCCTTCTCCTTAGCACCATGTGCATCCAGGAGTATGTGGGGGACATCTGTGTGCATCCTGATGTGCCTGTGAGTGCCATGAGGGTTTGTGAGGGTCTGTGTGCTGTTAGGCATCTATGTGTGTGCATCTGTGTGTGTGCGTGCAACTCTGTGTATCTGTTACTGTCTATGAGCATTTGTGATCTTCTGTGAATGTTTCTGTGCGGCCGCGAACGTCTGTCTACAAGTGTCTCTGTGTCTGTGAACATCTGTAGGGTCTATGAGATTCTGTGCATGTCAGCATCTCCATATGCCCTGACCTTACACGAGGATCTGCGAGGATCTGTGAGCACCCGTGAATGTGGATTTCTGTGATCTTTATGTGTGTCTATGTTCATTTATGAATGGGCGGGGGAGAGGGAGGGAATTTACACATAGGATTCTTTGTAAATACAGTCATGTGCTTCTGTGAGCATCTGTGTGAGCCTGTAAACATTTGAGTGTGGACTTCCGTGATCTTCACTGTGTATCTCTGTGTATCTGTGAACATTTGTGTGGGTGTTCAGCATTTTTGAGTGTTTACCTGAGTATATGTTTGTGAGCACCTGTGTGTGCCTGCCTATGTGTGCATCTAGTATATCTGTGAGCCTCTGTTTGTAGGCAGGTGGGTGGAGCAAGTTCAGCTCTATGCTCTTCCCTGGGACATTTGCACACACACACACACACACACACACACACTCTCTCTCTCTCTCTCTCTCTCTCTCTCTCTCTCTCTAAACTGATTCTCTCCCTCCCTTTCTCCCTTCTTCTCCTTACTTCTCTCCTTTCCTCTCTCCTCTCCCACAGCTCTAAAAGCTTTGTTTATGCCACACAACACCCCTCCCCAACGCCAAGTTAAAAAGGTCCCTGGTTTGGGAGCTCTTTGGGAGGGGTCTGTTCTCTGACCCTCGTTCCCTGGAGTCCCGAGCAGCGTGTGTTAAGCGTCCCTTACCCGACTCAGCCACTTCAGAAATGGGCACGCCCTGCTCCTGAGACATGAATCCCAGGATGGAGAAGACCACAAAGCCGGCCACGAAGCTGGTAGCACTGTTCAGGAAGCAGAGGGCGATGGAGTCCCTGTGGGGACAAGTGAGGTCAGAGATGGAGAGGAAAAGAGAAAGGAGAAGAGAAAAGGCAATCCAAGACGGAGAGATAGAATCCAAGGAGACAGTAAAGAAGGAAGAAGGTGAAGAGAAACGGAAAGACACGGAAGGAAGTTGGGGAATCGGGGACCGAGGTAAAACAAACAGGAAAAACAAATGACAGGCATCAGGGCAAGAGGAGACCAGACAAGCGGGCGTGGGGGTTGGGGGTCGGGTGTCTTGGTAAGGTGTCCACACAAGCCCTGCTCTACTCGGCTCCTGGAGAGGCAGGGTTGCCCTCCCCTGCCACACCGGAAGCGGAAGCTCTCACCTGTAGCAGTTGTTGTGGTACTTGTTGTAGCTGCCCAGGGCCGTGAGGCACCCCTGGCAGATGGCAAAGGAGAAGAAGATCTGGGTGCCCGCATCCATCCACACCTACATGAGGCCCAAAAAGTGGGTAGAGGCAACCAGAGCTGTGGCAAGTGGAATGTAGCTCCTCCCTACAGCGCAGCCCACCTCTTAAGGGTCCGCACAACATCATGCCTGCATCCTACTACCCGGTAACTTGTCCCTTTCCTCTGAAGCCACCATCCCATAGGCAGGACCCACTTCTGGTTTGACTCTGTGGGCACTAGGGAAGCATCAAGTGCCTGTAGGCTATTTCCTTCCCAGGTGGCATCTACAGACGAGAGTAAAGTGAAGTCCCTGGCATTCATTCAGCCAGTGTGTCTACACGGCACCTTATGAACTGTGACTCGGTACACAGGCTACCTCCTAAAAATATAAAGAAATCCACCAAGACTTCTTGGTGGAAGCAAAAAAAAAAAGTGTTCAGGCAAGCCTTAGAGGAGGAAATGCAAAGCAAATGGCTAATACATTCATGAGGATATGCCCAGACCCACCTGTGGAGAACAATAAAACAAAGTATAAAGTGCTACTCTTGAGTTTGCAAAGCTACAGAAGAGTAAACTACATCCTGACTGGGGCTGGGGTGTTAGCAGTGGCCTGAGAGCTAAGCTCAGTCCCTATAAGCAGGTTAAAAAGCCAGGCATGGTGATCCACACTGGTGAAGCCCAGTGCAGCTTCCCGCGAGTTCCCTGGCTGGACAGTCTGGCCTAAATTCCAGGCTGGTGAAAGACTCACTAGGGATAGAGAAGGGGGGGGGGGAAGGGGTATTAACCAACCCTCAGATGAGTAATATTCAGAAAAAAAAAAACATTGTACATGTCCTAACAAGGACGGACTCTTTTCTTAGCACTGTTCCCTGTATGGATACAATAGAACAACTATTTGTTAAAAACAGAAAAACCTGATATTGTGGCATTATAAGCAATCTAGAGATGATTTACTGTGTGTGGGAGGAAGAGCTTCGGTCAGGCACAAAGACTGCATCATTTCTAAGGAGAGACCTGAGAATTTGGGTACGGTGTCATGACAGTCACCCCCAGATACTGACAGACATCACTTCAGTGTCCAAGGTTGGGGCTCAGGGCTCAGTAGGGCAGAGAGATGGTCCATTTTCTCCACTGTGCTAGCCCTGACACCAGGCAGTACCTAGCTATTAAGAGGCCCTCAGGATATTTTTATTGAATAAATTAGGTTTGGTTGGGAATATTATACAGACACTGAGATGACATTTAAAGATGAATTAATAGCATGGGAAAGTGCATAATATAATTTATGTCAAAGGGATCTGTTTCTCTTAAATGAAATTACCTCAGTTGTATTAATATATGCACACTACCTGGGGGGGGTGAGAGGAAACAGACTAATATGCTAATGGCGGTGGTGGGATTTCAAGATCCCTCCATTCATGTCTCAAACATTTCTCCCCCAGTTCTTCCCCAGCTAACATCTATTTCTCTTAAACCAAAGGAAAAGCAATAGAAGACTTTGAAAGTTCAGCATAGTTGGGGGAGGACATTAACAATCCATTTGTGGTGCCCACCTGGGGGTCCTTGAGGCGAAGCAAGTCTGGCTTCAGGTAGAAGACGATGCCCTGGTAGGCTCCAGGAAGGGTGACACCCCGGATCAGGAGAATAATCAACATCAGGTAGGGAAACGTGGCTGTGAAGTAAACAACCTGAAAGGCAGGCAGGCAAAATCACTTCTGGCATGGGTACACAGAGGCAGCAGGGAGTCAGGGAGTCTCCAGTGGCCATCCTGCCCTGCCTCTGCCTGTCCCCAGGCAGAACAGATCACACCACATCCATCAGGGGAGCTCAGACCTCTGACTTCAGAAAGTCAGCTAATGGCAAGCACATGAAACTTTCCACACCTCCCTTTACGCATTCCAGTGGGTCTTACTCCCAGGCAGAGTATGATACACATCATCGGGGAGGGGAGGAGGGGACCGTGCAAGTGGGGAAGACAGAGGAAGAAGCTCCCAGCCCCCACAACGTTTCAAAGAGGACTTTAAGTCCAGAAGCTGGTCCCTTCCATCCGCCATCCTGGGTGTAGTGCCCGTGGGCTGTGAGCATCCTGGAGACTGGAAAGGGATCCCATGCTGCCCTGACCAGGCTGTGTCCTGGGTACCACCACTAACATCATTCTTATCACTACTGTTGTTGTGTCTTTGGACCATAACCCAGGGAAGAAGGAGTATCACCATTCAGTTGTGAAATGTCCCCAGCAGGCAGTGTCTAGGAACACTTAGTTCCTAGCTAGTGGTGCTATGCTGGGAAGTTGTGGGATTTTTGGACAAGGATGGAGATTGTTTCAACCCAGCTCTGCTTCCCACCCAAACCCTCTGCTGGTTACCATCATGTAATGACCAGCAGCGTCAAGTTTCTGCCACCACAGTTGTGATCCACACTCTCCACCGTGACTGCACTCCCTGAAACCTCACACTGAAATCAGCCTGTCCTCCCTTAAGATGCTCCATCAGAACACTCAGTACCTGCCAATCACGCCTTTGAGAAGTAGGAGAGGTCATTCCCAGTCCTCCAGACTGGAAATGAAGCCCCGGTCTGAAATCTCACTACAGAGCAAGCCCACTGCTGCCCATTCTTGGCTTAAACCCCTTCACTGATTGGCACTTACCCCCAAAGATGGTTCTGTTTGCTAATTTGTATGGGAACTCTTCTTCGTGTCTCATTTAAATACAACAGGCATGTCATAATATGTGACCCTGTCGTACATAATGGAGACAGAAATACAGATGCACACATGAAAAGAAGAGTAGGAAACAACCCACCCCCATATTGCTAATGGCTTGGAAACCAATGAGCTCCCAAAGTGGGACTCATATAGTTTATTTTGCTCTAAATATAACTTAGATGAACAGATCTAAGTTTTGGGGAGGATGGGGGGGTCTTCCCTTTTTTTTGAGCCAAATCCCCATGTTCCTGCAACTCACCTGCTCTTACATAAATACATCTCTCCCAGACTGCTTTTTCTGGTCTCCTGGGGGCCTCTTTCAAGTGTCCCTGGGAACTCTGTGACTGTAAGTACCCACAAAGAGCCAGGATCCCCTACCTTGCCCGTGGACTTGACCCCCTTCCAGATGCAGAAGTAGCAGATGATCCAGGCGAGCAGGAGGCACAAGGCCAGCTCCCAGCGCAGGGACCCCAGGTCATGGATGCCAGATGTAATACCCAAAACCCGTCTCCTAAGGGATTGGTAAAAATATGTAACCAGTTGAAAGCCCAAAGGGAACAATCTGCCTGTCACCAAGTCCCCTGATTCAGAGATGACCCAACAGATAACACTCTCCAAGGCTGTCTCACCCCTGCCCTCCCCAACCTCTCCATGATCATGCCATGCTCCCACCTGTGGTCTGAATGCCCCTGGCTGTTAGAACACCAAACCAACATAATCCCACAGCTATCTGTGTCTTTCTAACTCATCCAGGTCTCTCTGTTGTATAGAGGGGAGAGGGAGAAATAGACGCATGCATGCCGAGGGAAGTCAGAGATGATCCAGGACCAGAGGGAGAGAATGGAAGTGTGCTAACATTTAAAGATGAGGGTGGAGATGTGTCCACCTAGGGAAGAGCTCAGATAATGCAGAATGGGCAGGAGAGAGGGCATGGGTAGACAGGAGAGTGCTGAACGTGTGCAGGGCAAAACGGTGTGAGGACACATGTAGACAACAAGGAAAAGCGGGTCGTATCCATGGCCTGTGGGGGTGGAGGTGTGCATCGTCATGCAAGAGAGTGAGTCGTGAGCATGTCTGTGTGGCACTAATACTAGTCAGTGCCAAGCTACCAACTGGATACCAGTGACTGTGGTTCAGAAGAGCCGCACACAGCCAGCCGCCAGAAGATAATAGAGGCATTTTCTATGACTCTGTGGACAGAGGTCCAGGATGTGTGGGTGCAGCGGGAGTATGGGGATGGCACAGGAGGACAGCCATGAGAATGAGTGGGTGCAGATGGGAAAATGCAAGCAGACATGTGAAGGCTTGGGATAGGTATGAAGTTATAGGTAGGTCAGTAATAAAGGCAGAATGTGAAGGTTCCCTTATCCCTAAATGATATCTGTCCAGTGGGCAGAGGTGTTAATAGAAAGTACACAGAATCTTAAGCATGCACCACCAATGTTCAAGTCTGCACAATTCAGATACCCAGGCCCCTGCTCTTAGGGCCCTGGAATATGATGGCAACCAGGCCCAGGACCTACTCCCAGAATTCCATGACGGGTGAGGTGAAGTTCTCAGAGTAGTTCACTGCTCTGGCCGATGAGTGATTCAGAAAATCCACACAATGCTCTGTAGGGGACAGGATTGGGAATGTACATCAGTTAGGGACCAGAGGAGGAAAGACGCCTTTGCTCTTACCCTCTGACCTATCAACCAGACCTTCCCACCATTTCTAGGCACAAGGCATTCCTCAGGAGCCAGGATATGGGTGGGACCAGCTCCTCTTCCCTGTATAGCCTGTGTCCCTGCACTTGTTCCCGGTGATGCTGACCGTTCCTGTGAATACACTGAGGTCCTCCAGAACAGTATGGACCAGAGACAGGCACAGCCCAGAAGCGCAGCTCCCATCCATAGCCTGCCTCTGGCCTGCCCATTGTGCCACGCTGGTTTTTCATCATCCTACAGACAAAGAACCTAGACCCTGCGCTGACCTTTCCCCATACTGTTCTCAGGATGGACTAATTCTTCTCTCATTACTCTGCAATTACTGTGTTCTTTTTCTCCACCCGTCATCGATTCATCTACTTCTACCCCAGCCAAGCCAGACAGTGTGGGGTCCTATCTGCCCTTACCCAGTTTTGACAGCGTTTGACATGTGAGAGGTGCCCAGGAACATTTGCTAAATGGAGGCATGCTGGAGTTGTTTAATAGCCTCATTGCTCCCGACAGTAGCTGCTCTATAGCTACACAGAAGGGCCGGACAGGAGAGCTGAAAGCACAGCCCATACGGTTCCGCTCTTAGGCAAGGTCTGTGATGCGCTCCGTCACCAGCCACCATGAACCAACCTTCCTGAGCCAGGCCCAATGTCAGGGCTGACACACAGATACCTGTGTTCCAAGAGTTGGTGCAGGTTGTCCAGGGAAGCTCCCAGGTGAATGAGCTGAACAGGTAGAAGAGAGCCCAGGCGAGGATGATGATGTAGTAGATGTTCAAATAAGACTCGATGACCACAGAGGCCATGCCAATGCCTATGGGATCAGAGAGAGAGAGGGTCAAGGAAATCAGCATAAGCAAAGAAGAATTTCACAGAGGGCCTGCCAGTCACATGTGCCCCTATACCAACATTCATATCATCTTCTAGGGGAAAGTGGAACAAGTTCACTATCTTACATATTGCAATGCTAACATCTCCTTCTCCCCTCCCCCTCTGGGTCTGTCACCGCCCCCATCTCTAGCTCTAGCTCTCCTCTATTCTTCTGTTCAGTTCTATTCTATTCTATTCTATTCTATTCTATTCTATTCTATTCTATTCTATTCTATTCTATTCTACTCTACTCTACTCTACTCTATTCTATTCTATTCTATTCTACTCTACTCGGCCCTCTCTCTATTCTTCTGTCACCATCATACATCACTTGTAAACTGAAAAGTGACAAAGCAAGAAGGAGCAGGGCAAGCTTGGCTTGAGCATCCGAAGCCGCTGGGGCTGTGGCAAGAACCTGGTCTCCTCAGTGGAAATACGCTGTGGAAATTCTCGCAGTGACCTTAGCTGCAGTGCTCTGCTGGGCTGTAGTCCCATAAGAAGTCTCCCTGAGCCGGGCGGTGGTGGCGCACGCCTTTAATCCCAGCGCTTGGGAGGCAGAGGCAGGAGGATTTCTGAGTTCGAGGGCAGCCTGGTCTACAGAGTGAGTTCCAGGACAGCCAGGGCTGCACAGAGAAACCCTGCCTCGAAAAACCAAAAAAAAGTCTCCCTGATACTACAAGAGGCCAACCAAGGCCCCAATAGGTGTAGTTTGCAACCAGCCATGCCCTTTCCCAGTCTTTGGTCAGGTAACCAGAGTACCCAGTTCTCATGAAGTACATTCAGTTTGGTTCCTTTCTGGACAAACAACCCAGGCAGCCTGGCCCCTGGTGGTCCTTTAGGGACTAGCATGAAGGATGAACTCTCTCTGCATCTGAGGTGTAAGGGATGTCTCAGAGCCAAGGAAGCTCTTGGGTCCTCTGTTGCAGCCCCAGAACTGGCTAAGCCACTACAGGAAGCTGGCAAAACATACCCTAGCTGCTTATGTCCACACCACAGATCTACAGAGAAGAGTAAGCAGTCTCTAATAGAGGCAAGAAGAAAAGAGCTCAGAAGTCCTGGTTTAAACTCTCAGTGAATGGTCCTGCTTTTCTTTATCTGTGGAATGAGGTCAAGGGAGTGATGGAAGGCCTGGGTAATGGAATGCATGCAAAGTGCACACGTGACTACTGACACAGCCGGGCTGCACGGATGCTGGCTATCACCATCAGCAGCATTCTCGTGCCTGTGAAGTCTTTTGAAGCCTGTTTGGTCACGATATAGAGTGAGAGACATTACTTTCCTTGGACCAGATGAAGGTTAAGGTTCAGGTTCCTGGCTGCATCTTCCAACAGCCACATCTAATTGGGTACCTATTATTCTATACTGTTCCTCTTGACACATCCTTCTCCCTGAGCATCTAAATTTTAGCCTCAAGAGGCTGATTTCACATAGCCCAGGACGGGAAAGCATGGCAAGTGAGCCTAGGACAGGAAAGCAAAAACATGGACAATGAGTAGATGTGGGCAGGGTGGTGGTCCCAGGGCAGAGGGGAGAGAGGAGTCACTCACCTTGGAGGAGGGGACAGATCTTCCTCCAAGCAGTAACACTCCCCTGGCTGCTATACTGGCCCAGTGCCACCTCCAGGAAGAACACCGGGATGCCACAGCTGAAGAAGAAGATGAAGTAGGGGATGAAGAAAGCTCCTGAGAGGGAAAGAAAGGCAGAGTTTGAGTCACCTGCTGCTTCCAGACTTTGAACCTCACCCCTCCAGCATCTCTACCCTCAGCCTCCTCCTTTTCACCACGCCCAAGACCTACAGTGTGTCCCTCTGCCTTGCACATGCTGTCAGGGATGCCCAGCAAAAGATCCTGACACGGGGGCCCCTCCAATAAGTCAGGCAAAGTCTTTGGAGGAAAAGAAATGACTGGAGATGGAAGCTCGAATAAGTGAACTATTTAGTGTGTTTTACAAATCAAATCATGTATTGGTCTTGAAAGAAAAACATGTGTTCTGCATAATTTGATATGCTCATTAGACTATCAAGATGGCTACATTTTGGAAACAAACAGACAAAGCCAGCTTGCGAGCGTTCTTTTCTCACCAATCATTTTCAGAGGATTTTCCCCAGTCCCTGGGGCTGTCCAGTCTGCCTGCCCCACAGCAAACCCGACAGAACCTATAGAGCTGCTGAGGTACGATCTGGACCCAGAGGTCCCTCCCAGAGACAGGATTCTTGCTTCTTTTGCAACTTAGCCCTTCCTTGGTGCTTTCTATGTGGAAGCCTCTTCTAAGCTTCCCCAGGGTCAAACCCTCACGAGTCAACCTCTCACGGAGGAGATACTGTTCTCATCCCCTTTTACAGATAAAGAAACCAAACCGAGGCCAGCTTGAAAACACAAGAACGAAGGTATAGTTGAGGAAACAAACACACCAGACCAGGTATCCTGACCCTGAGGCTTCACTCCTGACCATGACGTATGCCTATGTCATGGTACCTCTGAAGTTATCGCTCCCACTGAGGAGGAAAACCAGGGAGCACAAAGGGAAAGAAAGCACAGAGCACTGTATATCCTTCCAGAAGCTTCCCTGCCTGCCTGCCTCCCTCCAACCATCCCCATCTGTCCTGGCTGGTTCTGTGTGTCAACTTGACACAAGCTGGAGTTATCGAAGAGAAAGGAACCTCCCTCGAGGAAATGCCTCCATGAGATCCAGCTCTAAGGCATTTTCTCAATTAGTGATCAAGGGGGAGAGGGAGGGCCCAGTCCATTGAAGGTGGTACCATCCCTGGACTAGTGTTCTTGGTTCTATAGGAAAGCAAGCTGAGCAAGCCGGGGAAGCAAGCCAGTAAGTAACATCCCTCCTTGGCCTCTGCATCAGCTCCTGCCTCCAAGTTCCTGTCTGTGTGAGTTCCAGTCCTGACTTCCTTTGGTGAAGAAGAGCAGTGTATAAACTGAATAAATCCTTTCCTCACTAACTTGCTTCTTGGTCATGATGTCTTGTGTAGGAATACCAACCCTGACTAAGACACCATCTTTTGTGGTTTGACACTAGGATGACAACCAAGGCCTCACGTGCACAGCAGGGAAGTGCTCGGTCGTGGAACTGTACCCTAGCACTTCTTTCAGAATCTGCTTGGTTCTATTTTGTTAGATAAGGTCTCACTATGTCGTCCATCTGGCCCTGACCTTATAATGCTCCTGCCTCAGCAACCCAAGTACTGGGATTATAGGCCCTCTCTCTAGATTTCTTGTAAGCACACACGTTTCTTCTTCACAAAACTTACAATACGTTATTCAACCCCCATTTTTAAATTTATATCACAAACCTCTTCGTGCTGATAAATACATGACACCACTTTGGCACCTGTGGAATGTCATAGTGTGGGGGACGGTATTTTGTTCATATTTTAACACTGGACTTTTAGCTTTATGTTTAGTTCTTTGTTATGGTGAAAAACGCCCGCATCCTAACATATTTTTCCAATTTTGTTCCTCCGTACCAAATTCGTTAGGCATAATTGCTGAGGAAATCCGCTTTTCTTGGTATATATGCGCATGTTAAAGTATATACAATGTAAGTATATACATTTTTCATAAGTGGACACTCCCACAGCAGTAAAGTGCTCCTGGTGCATCACCTCCAGAGTTTTACCGTCATCCTAAGCTGAAACTCCATGTGCATTCAACATGAGCTCTGCCTCTGCTGCCCCTGTGGATGACATTCTACTTCCTGTCTCTATAAATCACCTACTCTGGGTACCTCAAATGTAATGCATAAATGGAACCCTAACATTTATCCTGTTGTCTTTGCTTCATTGATCGGATCTTCACATTCACTCATGCCTTAGCATGCATCATAACTCTCTTTTAAAGGCTAACTAATAAGGTTGGAGAGAGATGGCTCAGCTGTTTAAAAATACGTTGCATAATCACAGCACTTGGGAGACAGAGGCAGGCAGATTTCTGAGTTTCTGAGTTCGAGGCCAGCCTGGTCTACAGAGTGAGTTCCAGGACAGCCAAGGCTACACAGAGAAACCCTGTCTCAAAAAACCAAAAAAAAGAGGACCTGGATTCACTGGATTCAGTGCTCAGTACCCACATGGTAGATCACCACTATCCATGAGTTTGTTTCCAGGGACACCCTCCTCTGACCTCCATGTGTACCATAGGTGGTACATATACATACATGCAGGTGAAATAAAATAAATTCAAAAGAAAAAAATTAAATAAATAAAAGCTAATGCCCCTTGTGTACAGAGTCCACACTTTGAAGGAGGGCCCTTCACAGGAAGTCTATGGGGACACACGGCTCACAGGTCCTTCCCATCCGCTGCAGGAGTCTCTCTCCTCTGCTCTGGAATATGAGTTTTCATCCCACAGAAGATGCAGAGTCCTAGAGACCCAGAGATAGGCTTTCCTCGGGCCTCTGGGGCTGGATGGAGGCTGGTTCTGAGTATGGTACAGGAAATCCTTTGCACACGGCGCTCTGCTGAGCTTCCAAAATATCGGCACTACCGATGTCCTCACTTCATGTGGGCCGATGTAATCCTAGCCTGGCAACACCGCCTGGCCACAGCCTCTCGGTGTCTGTCCAGCTGTGTGCATAAGCAGCCTGACAACGTCCACGGGGACCTTAGCCACTGGGGATTCAGCTTGAGGTTATTTTAGACTCTTCCTTCCTCTGCTCCAATCTACTTTAGCCAATGGCCTGGCCACCGGCTCTTCCCTGAACCTCAGAGTCAGCATTATGGCTTACGGGAAGCTCTGTCTGGGATGAGGCATCTCTTAAGGATGCTTAAGTTACATGACTCCACTCTCCCACACCCAGAGATGACCTTATACTATTTCATTATTATCTTTCCTCTCTTTTGAAAGGCAGTTCTCTCCGCAGAGCTGTGTTTATTAACAAATCATCAATGAATCTGTCTACATATTTCAATAAAGGATGAGCTTCCATCAAGTAGGGCCTGCGGTCAGAGGGAAGTGAGTCCTGTTATCACAAGAAGTTAGAACAATTCTAGCCTAAAGCAAAACAGTGACTTTTGGGTTCATCTTTGACATCATGCTTTCATATAAATCTCATCCCAGCTTGTCTGGGATAAGGAAAGAACAAACCACTGGTCCTTCTTATTATTTTTCTAGAACTCGCCCAAAAACCAGTGACTCCAAGGTGGGACCCCAGACCTCATTTACTCCCTCGTGTCAAAGAGGAGAGAAAAAGGTTGAGGCGAAAGCCCACCTGCCCAGTCATAGTCAGCCCCTGTTAGCCTTGGGAGAACACTTCCAGCACCATTTTGATGTCAAAACCCACAGCATTCAAGCCCTCTCATATAAAAATGGACAGTCCTACATACAGGACCCAGGCACAACTCCCAGTTCACATCAAGATGTTAGACTGTTCTGTCAAAGGAGTGATCTGGAAAGGTTGTATTACTCTTAATACAGATGCAACGTTTTTAAAAATTATTTTTCATCCATAAGAGCTTGCCTCCATCAATGCTAAACCCATGTCAGAGGGCTGGACATACCTGCTAGAGATTTGTCAGGGTAAATATAAATAGGGTTTAGAAGGCTTTTCTAAATGCTGATAATCTCTAAGTGTGTTTCCTCTTCCTGGAGCAGGTTCTGATATTTCTTATAAAAATAAGCCACTTGTGTGAGAAGAACCACCTTCCAGACCCAAGAATGAATCCCACCAGGCACAAGGGATCCCAACCTCTTCATGTCTGCTTAGATGTTGCCCTGGATACCCTCTCCCTTTCTGTCACTCAGCTCATCACCAGGGCATGCACATGTGTTTCCTGCCTGTGATCTGCAGCCTTCATCAGGATGCAGCGCACAGACCAAATTATGGCTTGCATGTAGAACAGAGCCTTGACTCATGAGAGGCCTGCAGTCACGAGAGCTGAATCAATGAATCAATGAATGAACCCCGTTAGCTGTTATCATCCATAGGGAGTGATGCAGAAGCTAAAAGCCCAGGCCTCCTTCGTGCTTCTGTTCACTGTCTCACTTAAATCTCACCTGGTCCTGGATATTATATCACCACCCCACCCCACCCCCACCCCACCCCCAGTTCAGAAGGAGGGACATTGGAGGCTAGAGATGGAGGTGGGACCCAACAGGAGCCTTCCAGATTCATGGCTGTGCCCCCTTCCATTTGACCACACTTCCAGGGAAGGAGTAGCCCAGCAGGCAGGGTACAGTACTTCGCACCACACCACCTGAATGTGAACTCACCACCTCCGTTTTTGTAGCAGAGATAGGGAAACCTCCAGACATTGCCTAGCCCAATGATCTCCCCAGCCACTGACAGCACAAACTCCATCTTGTTGGTCCATTGGCCTCGATCCTTCACCTGGTCCTTGCCTTTCTGGTCCATCGTCTCTCCCTCCTCAGGGACCCAAGAGACCACAGGATAGCTATCTTCATGGACTGCAGCCTTTCTGTCCATACTGGATAGGGAGACCCTGTAAGGTAAGGCAGGACTGTGAGAGGCAGAAACCTGGTGAGGAAAGAAGAAGACTGTTACACACACACACACACACACACACACACACACACTCACACATACTCATACACACTCACATTCACACAGACACACACTCATTCACACACATACATACACATATACTCATTCACACACACTCACTCGCACACACATACACACACTCACCTACATACTCACACACACACAGAGACACACACTCACACAATACTCACACACACACACATACTCACATATACATACGCACTCACACACCCTACACACCCATCTCCCTTCACCCTGATTTTTCCCGCCCAGTCCTTCCTGTTAGCATATTACCTTTCTTCCCAAGCTCTTGATGACATTTCTATCTAAAGTGACTCTCTGCTCTCAGAGTTATGAGACTGAGCCAACAGGAAGCAGATCTCAGCTTGCCAAGTCTTCAGCAGACAAAGCAACAGACAGGGCAGGTTTTCAGGGGTCAGAGACTTGCCCAACACTACCCAGGGGTAGAGCTGTGATTAAAACCCCATTATAGCTCAGATCCTTTTTGATCTTTGCAGCCGGTCACCACTCCAGCCGGCCTTTCTGTCCAGATCTTCAGTACGCTGTGAATAACAGCAACCCGGCCTCTGGCCTCCAGACCAGAAGAGCTCATAGGCTGCCAGAGGCGCTGGGTTAAAGGGCAGGTGTGGCCGAGGTGGCTCACGGACCTTTCCTGAGCAATTGTGATCGATGGAGGCCTGGTAAACATGGGAGCTGGCTCAATGCAGGCTCTGATTGGGAGGGAGGGAGAAGGTGGGGCCTCTAAGTAAGGCCAGCTGAGGACAGGATTGGCATCAGATCCAGCTGTAGGTCTTCAAGGGAGGCCATTTCTATGTCTGTCTGTCCTGAGAAATGTAGGAGATCCTGGGGCCAGGAGGGGTCACTTGGATGGTGGTCATTTCAAGATGACCTCAAGGCGCTGAGTGCCCATCTCTTACAAGGTCAGCCTGGCAGGAGTTGCCCACTTGTGACTGTTGCCACTCCCTTCCCCCTGCACTCTAAAATGACCAGCACTCCCCAAGCTTCCACAGGCCACTGTCCACTCTGTTTTCTGCCCCTTTTGTCTGTCCCTTGCCAGGAGGTCAATCGTCTGGAACCCACACTAGCTTTCTTCTCCCTGCCTCCATACAGCTGGTCATCTTGATGTTACTATGGGCCTTCCTCCCAGGGAAGGAGGTGCCCAGACAGTCAGGGAGGCTCTGTCCACAGGCCTCACCTCCAGGGACACTCAGGGAATCAAATGACCAGGCCTAGCATGTACTCCATACTCCTCCAGGACACAAGGGAGTCTTTTTATGAAAGAAGACTCTATGTTTATTTGTTGGTCCTTTTAACCCAGGCAACAGCCCAAGCCCAAGTCCGTTAGCAAGGCGTGGGCAGGAACCAGCTACAGTTGTGGAAAATTTTTGAAGGTGATTTGGAGGGTGCAGGCTATCCCAGGAATGAAAGCACGGCAGGGTGAGGTTCTGGTATTGGGATATTTTCAGTTTCTTTCTGCCAGCTCTGTGCAGGGACAGCACAAGGAGAGTAGCTGGTGCCAACTGCAGGCTCCAGCCTCTCAGACACCAGAGAGGAAGATGAGGCAGGGAGGAAGGCTCCGGACTGCAGAACCAGAGCCCACAGGAGCAGTGAGGGAGGCCTGAACCCAGACTGAAACTGTTGGCACCCTGCAGAGTGACCCCAGTCGTGTCCAAATGATGGATGACAAATGAAGACCTAATGAATGAGCTGAAAACACTTGTTGCACAAGCACCAGACAGGAAGTCAAGTTCACACAGACTTGCTAATTACAACAATGAAAGGTCAACTTTTGAGTCACCATGGGACTAACGACACACAGTTCTTAACATCCGCCAGCGAATCCCATCCTAACAGTCTCTGAAGTACCTAGTACTGTTAGACCTAGGAGGAAGTGAGGCTCAAGGATGGGGGCAGCACCTGACACAGCGCATGCTCAGATCAGTGGATCTCGAAAGGCTGAACCAATTCACCAAAATAACCACCAGTAGGAAGGGCTCTTGCTTTGTGACTTAAGCAAGTAAATCTCCTGGAGAGAATGACCCTGTCTCCTTGGGTATTGGCAGAAGGGAAGGATATAGGTAAGGAGATGTGCAAAAGACCATACAGGTTGCCATTGCTGGCTAAGTCATGGAATGGGGGCTCAGGAAGCCCCACCCAGGAGGAAGCCCAAGGGAACTGGCAGAAGACAAACCTTCCACTTTTCCCACCACTAGCAGCCATTGCAAGAGGGTCCAACCCAGTGGGGAAAGAAGTAGATGAGGGATGCATGATGAGAAAGATGGGGGAGGCCTGAGATTGAGGTTTATCAAGGAAGAGAAGTAAGAACAGGACCTGAGATAATGAATGGTCATGGACCATTTAATAATTTTCTATAAATAAATATAAGTATATTTATACAAATTATATTTATATAAATATATTAACATATATATCATTGGTAATATTGATATATTAATATTAAAAATTATATAAATATAAAATGAACTTAAGAATAAATATAAATATAATTTTCTATAAATAAAAGGTTGGGCCTGGGGAGATGGATCAGTTGTTAAGAGCACTGGCTGCTCTTGTAGAGGACCCAGGTTCCCCTCCCAGCACCCACATGGTAATAAACAACTGCCTGTAACTTCAGTCCCAGGGGATTCCTCTTCCGGGCCCCCTCAGTCGCCAGACATGTAGTGCACAGACACACATGCAGGCAAAACATCCACACACATAAAATTAAACAAATAAAAATTCTTTAAACCATTTTCAAGAGGAAGACTGAGACCACAGAATGAAAACAAAGGCAGGCAAACGGAGAGGTGGCTCAGAGCCACGGGGAGGGCGGAGGAGGGCGTGGACAGCTAAGTTAGACTCGGAAGAAATGTCCAGGAGGATGTTAGCCGTCCACAGACGCTGCACAGGGCCCCTCTTTTCCTCTTTTTTATGGGTCAGAATTGTGACTAGCAAATGCCTGAGAACTCCAGATCTCAGGATCGAGGCAGGATGATAAAGTTCCAGGCCAGCCCAGCTCCACAGGCAGAGACTGTCTCACAGAAAAACCACAAACAACACCAACAACAAAAATCAAAACACAGCCTCTGCCCCCAGGGTGCCCCTCCACCTCTAGCCTGTTTGCTAGGAGTGATTCTGTGACAGTAAGGACAACTTGTTCCCCTTCGCAAGCCCTGTTACCTCTGCAGTCACAGGTCGCCTCTACAGGCTGTCCACCAGCTTTGCCAGGCTGGGGCGGTCTAGGGGCAGGGGAGGGACTTCACCGTTCTTGGGTGCCCTTGAGCCAATCCTGGGTTCTGTCTTCAAAGGACCAGAAAGTACAGTCTTAACTCTCGTCTCAGGAGCTGGGCAGATTAGATGGAAGCCCACCCTGGTTCTAGGAGGCACCTCCAGAAACCCTCCCCACCCCACGTTCTGCTAGGGTTCAGTCCAGCCATCATCATTCCCTTCCCAGCACAGGAGAGACCCAGCCCCACTTCAGCCCATACCCACATACCAGCACCCACCCCTGAACACGCCGGTGCCATTCCGTCACGTCCCTCTGCACACACATACCTTTGTGCATGGCCCCAAAGCCTGGTTGCTCAGAGCCCTTCACACCTGATAGGCAGCTGCGCTCCACAGTGGCAATCCACATCTTCTCCAGCCCCCCCACTTCCGAGAGGAGCTCAGGCCCTGGCAGACTAGGAGGCAGGCGCCCCCAACCTGTGACCGTTAGTTCCAGATCCATCCACTCACCCTGCCTACCTCTAAAAACCGACCGCCCTCCCCTGGCAGGCAGAGGGCCCGCCTCCCGGGGCCAGTTCCCCATCTGTGAACTCTTCTACTACCCGGGCTTGTCCCTGAGCAATTTCATCCTGTGGCTAGTGAGGGTGGCATCAGACTACCTGTGGCCTCAGGGGACCGCAGTTCCCTGCGCAGACACACAGTTCTGCCGGGTCTTGCCTCTGCTCGGAGCCCTCAGGTCTCTGGACTCTGGGGTACAGACGGTGTGATAGCCACACTGAGCGCTCTGCGCATGCTTCCCACTCACCTGGTCTCGCAGCCCAGCTAGAGCTCCGACTCCCGAATGAGTAAGCAGCTTCTCCAGACCTGGAAGAGGAATTCTCACCTTCAGTACTCCTGCTCCTCCCCGCCACAGCCCCACCCAGTGGTCCTGAGACCGATGGCCAGACCAGGAAGGGGGGCTGTAGAAAGTAAAGGGGCAGAATACCACAAGCAACAAGAGAGATTGAGAAGTCTATAAGTCTAAATTACAACATCCACCGTCAGGGCCCGAAGCCCCGTGACCTGTCTCCCTGTCTCCTCAGACCCCCTCACTCCTGACTTGTGTCTTCCCAGTGGGTACTCTCCACAACAAGCCCCCAGACCCTTGCTGAACAGCAGCTGCCTCAGGTCTCCCTGACCTCTGACCTCGCTCCTCCTGCTCCTGGCCTCTCACCTCCACCCCAAATACTGGCTCCCCCCTAGGCAAGGTGCAGCCCCTCTTACCAGAGCAGTGGGATGGGAGCCACCAACTTTCAGGCTGGACACTGAGGTCCGTGGGAGGGGAGCTGGCCTCAGTGACGAGGGCATGGGAGGAGGGTGAATCACACACTGGAGTTTTCCACCAAGTACCTGCCCTCTGTGGCTCTCCAGCAAAGCTCTAGACCTTCGCAGCCACTGCCTTCTCCTTGGGATTTTCCTAGAGAAAGCTCCGGAGCCTGCATGCATATCCCAGGAAGGGAAAATGCAAATGGAATCCAGGGCTCAGCCCACCCACCCCAACCCTCCTCTCCTCTCTCTCAGCCAAGGAAGACTCCGAGCCTCAGTTTCCCATTTTGGAAAGGTGGATAATGGGTGCTTTTCAGGGGTGCTGTGGAGGTTTAAGTCCACATGACTGTGCTGGGAAATCGCAGGGACTTAAGGACAGCTGTCAGTGTTTGTTGTAGGCCCCGGTGGGGATTCTGGGATCTAGACACTCTTGACTCTGCCCAGTACACTGAAGACTCCTCTGACAAAGCGTGGCAGCTGTCAAATGGGCATGCCCATGGGGAATGTGTGTGCCCTCAGCGGAGAGGGGAAGATTTCTCCAAAACAGCATTCTCTGGTCGAGTCTTCACAGCCTGGATACGAAAAAGCCTGTGGCCTCTGGAAACATCAAGATGTTTCTTCAGGGCTGGGTGGAATGGAAACAGGGGAAGTTGTGGGGAGAAAGGGAAATTTCCCTTTGCGTGGACTTCCCCTTTATCTGGTAAAAAACCGTCTTGGCAGCGGAGGGTGTGAAGTGAGATGGGCAGTCTGTAACTTTCCATCGGCACCCCACTCACCATCCCTCAGACCCCCCCAGCCTCTGTTGCCCACCAAGGAAAACCAGAATGAGTCTGGCTCTCAACCCCTTTACCTCAGTGAAACCGGAAGTGGAGCGGGGGACCAACTCTGGAGAAAAGAAGTCACGGCCTGCCAGAAGCTGCACACTTCTCTCCCATGCCGGCTGGATCTGCTCCGTGCTTGCACGTTGCACCCACCACCATGGCCCCCAGGACAGCAGTTCTCTTCCTGTGCGTTGTGACCATTTCGTGGGTCGCGCATCAGATGTCCTGCTTTATCAGATATTTACATTACGGTTGCTAACAGTAGCAAAATTACAGTTGTGAAGTAGCAACGAAATAATGGTATGGTTGGGGGGGGGGGGTTCACCACAACGTGGGGAACTGTTTTAAAGGGTCGCAGCATTAGAAAGGTTGAGACCCGCTGCTCTAGTGTTTCTTGCACAGGAGACACCAGAGTCTACGAAAAACAAGACAGCCAGCTTTGGCAGCCGTTCCGCCCAGTGAGTCATCTGATTTTACCTAATCCTTCCCTCTCTTTCCCCGGCTACCTCAGACTTAGTCTCCCTCTCTTAACGTTGGTCCCCTTAACCAAGCTCATCCCAACGTCCACATTTCTCCTCACCCTCCTGCTGTTCAGACCAATGGAAACTCAAGAAGTCAGAGATCACGTCTTTGCAAGCATCCGCAAAGAGAGGAAATGACTCCACAGTCTCCCTGGAGGAAGGGCTATGGACAGCCACCGTTTGCTGGCCCCGTGCATCCTCAATGGGTACCTGGCATGAAGCCTGCCTTCTGAGCTCCGAGCTCCGGCTCAGTACATTACAGGTTGCCTCCATTAGGAGCCTTGAGGGGTGGATATGAGAAGACTCCTCCTGAGAAGAATTCTGGAGTGAATAGAGGCGAAACAATTCACCCTGTGACCACACGCAGTAAATGACGAAGCCAGGATTGGAACCTGTGCCCCTGGATTCCAAGAGCTTATGCTCCTTTCTCAAATCATGAACAGTTAACAGGCAGGAGTCTCATCTCATGATTCTCTGCTGCCGTTTTAGCATTTAAGGTAGTGCTGCCCCAGAGATGGCCTGTATTGGATGGATGGATGGATGGATGGATGGATGGATGGATGAATGGATGGATGGATGGATGGATGGATGGATGGATGGATGGATGGATGGGCAGAGAGAGAGAAGAAAGGAAAGAGAGAGGGAGATGACAACCCCTGCAGGAGAAACAATCATATTCATCCCTTTGCTAGGACAGTATGTGCTGCTCTCTCAGAACCAGGGACTGAAGGGGCTCAGCCCCGGGGCCATTGGGTCACAGGTTATTTGGGACCACTTCTTCCTCACTCCCTAGCAAATTCACTTAGCTCAGTAAATACACATCCTTGTTCCTGAGGCTAAGGAGTGGGATGCTGTCCTGGACACCTCCAGGGCTTTACTGCTATGAGGAGAGCCACTGTCGGGGTGCAGCCATGGTAAATGTATTCACCCAGAGTACTTCCTGGGTGCCTGTTTCTGCTGGAGTCTAGTGATGCGGTGGGGTAGGTCAGTAGTTATAGCATAGGTTAGAGGAGAACACTGGGGATCAGAGGTTTAACTTGCCTGTTATTGAGTGTGAAAGTTGAGATCCAAAGTAGACTGCAAGCCTCCATGGAGAAGGTTACCCAAGTGACCTGTGCTTACACGCACACTGTCTAAGGCTGGCCGGGGCTGTGAGCTATGCCTGAGTCTGAGCCTTGGGCAGTTGAGGTTTCCAGGTAGCTTAGTGGACTCAGGGCTTAGTATGTGCCTCCCTGATGCCATGGGCATCTTCTCTGGTGCCAGTTGTCCCTAAGCTTCTGCCTTCTGCACTCAGAGATTATATCTCTTAAAGCTCACCTGCCGACCTGGCCTCTCTGTGTGGCCTCCCTTTCCCACCTTGCTTTCTTCTTCAGGGAACTGCAGGATCCAGTCTCTGACCCTCCAGATAGGGTCACAGCTCTCCTCAACCCTTCCCCTCACCCCTGTCCCTGCCTCAGCCAAAGCCAAACTCAAGTACCATAGCTCCCAACTCTGACTGTAGCTAGGCTTGGCCACTCAGATCTATAATCTCAACACTTGGGAAGTTGGGGCAAGAAGATCTCTGCGAGTTCAAGGCCACCCTGAACTCTACAGTGAGTTCAAGGACAACCTGAGCTAAGACTGGGATCCTGTCTCAAAACAAAACAAAGCAAAAATGAAATGGTGTTGGCCGGCTCTGACGACACCAGTCACGTTTCTCAAATCTCCATCTTCTCCACCTGTCAGTCAGTGTTTATCTCCCACGCTTGTCCCTAAAACGGGACTAAAAGAACACTTGGGCCCCTGACTTCATTTGATCCCTGTAATAGAACTGTGTGGGTGGGATACACGGTGTCATCCACATATGACAAGTGAGTGCAAATTCCAATGAGTTTCTACCAAGACAGCCCATGAAGTGGACACAAGTCAGAGAAGCACGGGCACGTGGCTTTCACACTGTAGATGCCACCATTTGGGACTCTTGTAAGTGGGGCTCACATGACCGTCACTGAGCCACCTCATTTCCTCAGCGTATTTATAAAACCCTGACCAAACGAGTGGGCAGAGAGGCAAGGAGCACACGCTCAGAATTACCCACCCAGGTTTCCTCCACCCTCGACAACTCCCTCTCTAAGCCCTTGGTTCATTTGTCAAGGAAACTGACACAGACACTGCGGCACACACCTTTAATCCCAGCACTAGTGGGGCAGAGGCAAGTGGCTATCCTGCTCTACAAGGCAAGCTCTGGGCCAACTAAGGCTAATAGTGAGACCTTGTATTAAGAAATATAAGAAATGGGTTGAATTCTTCTTCTGCCCATGTTTGTAGTAAGTACAGTCATGAACCTATAACCATAGGCGTTCTAGAAACATGATCAGGTGGATGAAGGTGTGAGGTGTGTAGAATCCTAGGTTTGGGCGCGTTAACCGGCAGGACCATGACCGAGTCTGTATCCATGGAGTCAGTCATCTAGGAGAAAGAGTCAGGGCCCCACAGAGTCAGGAGAACCACTGTCCCTGATTTCTACAGACTTCCAACACAAGGCAGAAACTGGAAAACTGGCAAAGATTTCAAAACATTTCCCTTGAAACTAAAGTGTCACAAGCTGAAAAAAAAAACCCGGGGGGGGGCGGAGGCGGAGCCTGAACAGCTCAGAGTAATAGGAAACTTAGTCAAGTAGCAGCACAGGACCCCGGTGAACCTGCCGGGACCAGGGTAGACCTTATAGCTGGGGAATGAGGCACATTTCATCCATGTACAGAACAGCAGCTGGAGTTTCTCCCCATCCCCTTAGAGGCTGGTTGCTAAGGCATGCTTGGGGCCTTGCTTTGACCTCCAGGCAACATCCTAGAGCTTTGCCTGCCTCCTGCCTGAGTCTCTTGAAAGCAAGCCCTTAAGGGTTGGTTCACCCCTGAAGCTCAGACCTGACACTCAGGACTGAGGACATGACAGTGCCGCCCCTTGTGGCCATATCTGGAAGTGACAGTACCCCATATCTGAATCTCTTGCTAGTGAGAAAGACACTGTCTGAGGAGTCCCTCGGTTGATAGAGTCTTGGCAGGACCTCTTCTGTAAGGCCCCTCTGGTCCAGCTGGCAACCCTCTCTCACCCTGCATCAGCCCCTCCCCCTGCATCAGCCCATGGACACACACAGGTCAGTGCTGACAACCAGGGACACAGCAGGGCCATGTGAAAGAAACTTCAGCCAGTCTTCTTCCTTCTTGGAACCAGGACCTGGTTGGTCCCTTTGTCCTTCCCTCCATCTCTCTCTTTTAATCCCATGATGAGGATTGGGGAGAGGAGTGGGACAGCGGTGACAAGTGGGGGTGGGAACCATACAAGACCACACATGACACTCTAGGGAAGCGTGGAGAGAGGGGACCAGCTTCCTTCAATCCAAATGTGTGATGGAGGATAACGGCCTGGCCCCATCATCTGCCTTCCCTCCCTCACCACAGCAGCCATACCTGCTACGTGATTCGTAAGAACTTAGTAAGAGCTAGGGGGAGGAGGCAGGACCCTAGAGCCACAATGTTATAATGAGCAGGGGACAAGGTACGAACAGGGGACAGAAACCAGGCATGTTGGCAATCAGTTATAGGAGGAGGTTAGATTTAATGGCATGGAAGGAAGGGGGCCCAGTGACAAGCCGGGGTTTCACCTCCCCAGCCCTCCCTGGACCTCCCAAGCTGCCTCAAAGGGGTGTGACTGATTTGGGCATGTCACAATGTGTGGACCACCCTGGAATAGGGGCGTCAAGATAGGGGGTACCCAGTTTAGAAGGTGGGTCCCAAATACCCCCTTTCATCTTTCTGCCCCAGCACAGAGGGGTGGTTCCGCCCTCTGCCGCTATAGCTGCCCCCACAGCCGGGTTCACAGGTGCGTCAAAGGCCGTGGCCCTAGCAGTTGGACTCCAGTTCTGTGAGCCGGAGAAGGGATGTCATGGGCGTTGCAGGAGCACTTGGCTCTGGCTGGTCCTTCTGGGGAAGGTCTTCAGCTGGGCACATGAGCTGGCGAAGTCTCTGAAAGGACAGTTGTCATTGTCAGGGATGGGTGCCTGCCAGCGTTCCTCATTACAATGTCTGTCTGCCTTCTCTGCAATAGTCGCTTCCAGCTGCCAACCCCGCAGTCAGTGGGTCTTGCAGTTATCCTGTATCCCTTTGTAAGACTCCCAAGTACTCTTCCTCTGTGTCCCTGGTACCCACACCAGGCTGCGTGGTCCCTTTGCACTCCAGCTCCCGTCGAAAGCAACCCACCTGCCATCCAGTGAGGTTCCCATCCCCCACCCCCACTGTTTTCCTCCTACCTCTCTGAGGGGGCCTTTGAGAGTCCAAAGCTTGCAGATACTCCAGGCAGGAATGCAGATCATGGAGGACAGAGCTAGGAGCCACCCCAGAGCATCCCCCCACCACGGGTATGTGTACTTCTTGTTGTAGGTCAGTGGCGTGTATTTGATCAAGGAGAACAGGAAGGTTGCCTGCGGTAAAACGGAAGATGTCAGAGCCCTGTGTCATTGGCCATCCCACCTTCACAGCTGCCTGGTACAGTTTGTTCTCCTAGCAGGTGTGGTGCTTATCTAGGTCAGTCAGTCTCCAGGCTCTGCCCACATTCTGCTCAAAATCCACTCCTGGGTAGCATGTCCAGTGGACACCCTCTGTCACTGCAGGCAAGGCTCTTGCGTCCCTCTCCTCGGTCACTCTAGTTAGGACTGAACTGTGCACCATCTCCCACACCAAGAGTCCCAACTCTCTGAAGCATCCTAGCCGCTCTGAGTATTTCACCTCTTGAGTCTGTTAGTCTGTAAGGTGGGGGTAAAGCGGACATTTCTCCCATGAAGTGCTGAGATGGCCCGTGTGTCAGGCTCTCCATGGACCGTCTGCTGCGCTCACGGGCATGATTCTGAGTAGCCTAGCATTGTGTGCCAGTCCTGTCTAGGACGTCAGCCTCACACTGTACCCTGGGTCAACTCCTGTGACAGTGACCTGAGCCTGGGCTAATCCCTCTCTGTGAAAGGGAAAGGAGGAATTTATCTTCCTATCTTATCTAGCAAGAGGATGAATGAAAAACCTAAGGTGATGCCAAAGGCCTAAGGAGCGAGGGGCCTCCACTCCGCTGCACCCACAATCCCCTCCACCCGGCACCTTGCTTTTACCCCGTGAGAGTTCCATTACCAGGCACACAGCTGGCGTGAAAAAGAGCCAACAGTATTTGATAAGAGGCCATGGCTTGTACCCAATCATATCCTCAATGTTGTCATAGAAGCGACCGGCTCCTGACAGGGACAAGGAAAAAGGACAGAAGACACGCTTCAGACTGTGAGAGGGTGGGATGGAGCCAGACAGACTAGGATGGGTATGGACAAACAGACAAGGGACATAGCTGCCTTTTGAAACCATGGCTGGGAGACAGCAGTCGGCTACGATTCCCCGGCACACACGACAGTCATGGGGGGCGGGGAGGGGGCTCCACCGAGACTGTTAAAAGCCTCTGGACAGAACAGAGGCAGACTCTTTCGGGGCACGGTACAGCTGTGACAAGAAGGGCACGTGTGAGCCGCAAATGTCTCACTTTGGTCTGAGAGTCCCGGCTCTGGGCCCGGGGCAGAAGCCACTCACCATAAACCCAGGCCACACAGAAGGACTCAAAGATGGCCACAAAGAGAAGGCACATGCCACTGGCTGCGTAGTAGTCAAAGAGCTGGAACACGTACATGCCGCCCTACATGGGAAATGATTATTGGAAGGGAGCAGAAGGGCCAGCCCTGTGACCCCGGTGACCCCTGTGATCCTGCAGGCTCACAGAGGTGGTGAGACTCACAGACAGCAATGTAAGACAAGAGAGCTTCAAGCTCTAAATCCCTGAGCAGACTCAGGCAGAGAGGGGAGGTTGTCTTTATGTTCTGTTTTGGTTTTTGTTTTTAATCATTGTTCTTGGATAGAAGATGGAGGAGAGCCGAGAGCTGCTATTGTTATTGTTTCCCTGAAGCTGTTTAGGGTTAGACCCCAAAGCTCCAGACAGTGTGTGCAGTTTTTAAAAAGGGATCAGGACAGTCACCACTGGGTATCTCAAGGTGTCGGGTTCTGTCACCTGTCTTCTCCAATGTGACACTAACTGAAGACCACCGGTCCCCAAGGTGCCACTTTCCCTCTGAGGTCTTTCCTGAGAAGGCACGGGATCTTTCCAGAGCCCTAGAGACGGAGTCCCAGTGCCCCCAATCCCCAGTCCCTTAGTCCTGTCTGTGGCTCTTCCCAGAGGGTGTCATCATCTGTTTGGCAGCTAACCCAGCCCCCATCCGGCCTCCCAGACTCTCACCTCTGTGAGCATGATGAGTCCGATGAAGAAAGAGATGACGGACACGACAAGGATGAGGATCTCCCTCCGGTTCTTCTTACGGAACACGCGGGGGTACATGTCCACCAGCGCTGTCACCAGGCTTTCTACACACACAAACTAGATGAGAGGGTAAGAGAAAGTGGGGGAAAGAGAGCCCCCACAGCAAGCCCTGTCAGCCAGCTCCAGCTTCCTTTCAGCCAGCCAGTAGCCTCCCTCTCTAGCCCCCAAGAGCAGTTATCCTTGTACGTGGGTGTGAGCTGATCCACCCTGAAACCTCCCCGGGGTCCCTGGAAAGGCATCCACCTGTGGTGTCCACCCAGTCCCCAACAATTCAAGGTCTTCTGGGATAGAAATTCAACCATCGCCCTCTGCAACCATTCATTCCTCAGAGCTGGAGTAGCTGCCTCTGATACCTGGCTATCTAGTCCCAGGAGAACGACCATGAAGAAGAAACAGCAGGCCCACAACGGAGAGAAGGGTAACATCACCACGGCTCGAGGGTAGGCGATGAATGCCAGGCCAGGGCCTAAGGTAGGAGCAGAGGAACACAGCCCCAAACCTGAGCCAGCTCCAGGCCTCTGGAACCCCAGGGCCTCCCAGGATGGGGCCATGGAATAACAGAGCCGGAAGAAACTGCCCCCCAAAGTTATCATCACCGGCACATCCTGACACAAGCCACCCAAGCTTCTACTTGGTTCCCAGTTTCCAAGATACCACCCCGCTGTACCACTGGCAAGAAGAGAAGCTAGCAGTGAAGAAACCTGGGTCTAACAAAGGCGCCAGACACCCAAGTGGTAGTGCAAGGGTCTCAAGCTAAGCAGGAGGTCCAGGAGAAACAGGTAAAACAAATCCAAGAAGCTGACCTGAAGGAAAGTAAGAGAATGGGGAGGTGGGGGGGGGCGCTGCTGAAAACCACAGCAGGGAAGGGCATAGTGTTGTTTCACTATGCTAACAATTGTAGCAAAGGATGTTCCTCCAGAGCTGCATTTGGTCTGGGCCTGCAATTCACTCTGACTACCCAGAAGCCTTTTCTGTCCCCACGATGAGTGACTTAGAATTACTTTTAGAGCCCATTGACACATTTACTGTTAAATAACTGCTCTTCAGCTGATTCAAGTGGCAAGAACAAGTTCTCCTGCCAAATTCTGGTTAAGCCATAGGAAGCCAAGGGGACCCTGTGACCTTGGACACAGTTCCCACACTAGAACAGCCGGGAGAGTATTGGCATCAGTTTCACATGGCTTACACTGCACGGTACAGACCAGACACTCTCCACACAGCATGGGCCAGATACTGCTTCAATGTCCTGTATAGGCAATGCTTAGGAGACATTATTATTATTATTATTATTATTATTATTATTATTATTATTATTACTATTATTATTATTAAGGAGTGTTTGTGCAGAGCCATACAGTTAGGTTTCCCTAAGCTGAAAGTCTGAAACGCTCCAAAATTGGAAGCTTTTCTGACGTTGCCTCTGGATCCTGGTGGCCAAAAGTACACCTGTCCTCAACCTCCCCAGATCACTCACCTGATTCGGCAACCTCAGAAATGGGCACGCCCTGCTCCTGAGACATGAAACCCAGGATGGAGAAGATGGCGAACCCGGCCACGAAGCTGGTACTGCTGTTAAGGATGCAGAGGGCGAGGCAGTCCCTGTGGGATGCAGATGGGAGAAGGAGGCCTCCAGCAGGTCAGCAAAGAACCGCCAAGAGACTGGGCTTCCTGTCCAGGAGCTAGCAGGGACCCTGAGGAGCACAGCCTCTCCCACCATTGCAGAGGCCAAGGATGAGGTTCCCTGGCAGAATTTAGACTGTTCAAAGTGCACCCCTCTTCCTTCCCATTTAACCCCCAACTAGCTCATATGTGGAATAACCATGGTGGTCCTGAAGGAAGGATGCCGCCGTGTAGAAGGGAAACAGTCAACATCCCAGGTACTCCATCACCTCCAACCTGGCACGCTGCTGCTAACACTTGTGGGGACACAGTCACTCTGGTATGAGCCCATGTGGCTTGGACATAGATAATCACAAATGACAAGGAATTCTTAGACATCTCGATATGATCTTGAAATGCACAGTAGAATCTTGGGCTGTATGTCAGATGACATTAAAACTGGCTTAAACTCTTGAGTATGAACCAGGTAAGCAAGAGAGGGGGACCATAAAATGAAAATGGGTGTCTGGGAGGTAGGTTGGGGCAGTGAGGTGAGACCGTGTAAAGGCACACATCATCACCAAGACAGAGTCATTGTTGCATGGCATTTGTAATTACTTCCCAGCCTTGTTGGAATAGCTCTCCTGCTCCTATGAACCTCTTAATAAGCCAGGGAAGGTTGGGAACCCCACGTGATCTTCCAACCAATCTCAGCCATCTAACCTTTAGAAAAGCAATCCTCTGCCCACCCTAGATGACCTTCCCATACCCCTGGGGTACTAAGGTAGGATGTAGATGGACCAGGTGCATGAGCTAGTGTGGTCCACCCTGGTCTAGCTTGACAAGAGGCAGGAGAGTCACCTGTAGCAATTGTTGTGGTACTTGTTGTAGCTTCCCAGGGCCGTGAGGCACCCCAGACAGATGGCAAAGGAGAAGAAGATCTGGGTGCCTGCATCCATCCACACCTACATAAGGGAAAGGAGGAAGCTGAATGGTACAAAAGGCCCTGCGAGTCTCCATGGAGACCACAGGTATGCTCTCAGCCCTGGCTAATGGTAGTGGCAGACCTGTTCCCACTGCTGGACTGGGCTCTCCACTTCACTTCCCTAAATGGGTCATATTAGGGATGCCTCAAGATGGAACAGATGCTGGGCATTCAAAGAAAACTAACAGACGCTTGGAGGAGAGGAGAGGATGCTCTAAACCTAGAGTTGGGTATCAGTTTTTCAATCCTGGCTACACCTCCTGCCCTCCTATTAGTTTCATGGCAGTGAGGCCCATGGTGAAGGCATTTCAAGGAATGTGGTCCATACGATCAAAGCCATTTCCAGCATGTGACATTGTTCCACAGTACTCCCTGTCTTAAAGGCAGGGAGAACAGTCCTTCTCTCACTGGGGTCCAGAGGATGAAGTGGAAAGCCAAAAATTCCCCAATCCTAACCTCAGTGTGGCGGTCACTGTTATCTCAGCTGGCTGACCTGGCCTTGCATGTTGTGGTTTGGATCTAACAGCTAGAATAATATCCCAGTGAGGAAAAAACATCAAGCCGTTTGCAGGGTTGCAGGAGATGGGCTCCAGAGGCTAAGGCACTCTTACCTCCCACCGTTTCCACAGATAACAACCTCCGGGGGTCCCCTCTGGCCCCACACAAGGCTCTCCAGTCTCTTCCTGCCCATCCCTAATGCCTTAAGCATAGCCACACCCTCATCTCCCTGCTCTGGCTGCACCCCACCCTCCACTCTCTCTGATCACACTCAGTCTGTCCAATCCAAGTGCCCATCTTCCTCCACATCCTGAGGGTCTAGGGGACCTAAGGCAGCTGACACCTCAGAATCACTCCAGGTCCTCAGGCAGCATCCACAGCTGAAAATCTCAAAGGCTGGAGGAGAACCAGAACCTTTTCCAAAGCTCCCTAGTGATGCTAAGAGTCACTGTCATGTAGTTCTTGAGAGAAGACAGCAGAAGTAGACCCGTTACCCCTCCTCCACTGGCAAGGGGACCAAACAGAAAGATGGCAGAGAACAGGGGAGAGTCTGAAGACTGCTGTCCTTTCTGCTCACTGAGAACCACTTCCAGGAAAAAGCAGCAGAATGAAGCAGGATGAAGAAGGGCCAGAGCTCACCAGACAAAAGCACGGGAGGTAGAAGATGCCAGATAACCGTGAGGGGAAGTTGCAATGGGGCAAAGTAAGGGCCAGGCCTTTATGAACACTGGGCAAATAGAGGCCACAGTCGAGAAGGAGGCCGCAAGGACAGGTGAGGGTACTTTTTGAATCCAGAGTGATGTCACCCATGTGTGGCTGTTCCTTTAAGATGTTCCACATCCTCTGCTCTCCAAAAGCTGTCCCAGCTATCTTAGGGAAGCACAGTGGCCTCTCATATGTAAAGGTTAGGTTCTGTTTCTTCCTCCCACCCCCAAGCCCCCAGAAATCAGACTCAGATTCGAAATATATTTACAAATACTTGGCCGTAAACTAGGCTCTTCTCTGACTAGATTATAACTTATCATAACCCATTTATTTTAACCTACATTCTGCCACATGGTTGGTTACCTGTGCTTGGGTATTATGCATCCATCTCTTCACATCTTCCTGGGTGAACCGCCAGGGCCTGGCTCTCTCCCAGAATTCTTTCTGCCTCCCAAATGCCCCACCTTCTCTTCTACCGTTTCCTATAGGCCATAGGTTTTTTTTTAATTGTCAGGTGATGCATCCATACAAAATACAAGATATTCTCTGTACACTCATATTGCTCTATCCATATTCTCCATAGGGTCCGGGCCCCCTAAAGAGCAGAACGTTGAGGCAAGAGACCTTGAGTCTGTACAGAGAGGGTATCCCTGTACTGGAGGTGAGAGGACTGAGTTAATGGGACAGCTATCATGATGCCAGATACTTTCTCCCAAATAAGCCATTCAGGCCATGGTTGTGCATCCTGCAAACCTTGAACTTTTGCCCCATGCCTCACAGTGCATTGTCCCTGTGTTCCAAGGTCACTCTTGTGTGCCTACAGAGACATTGGGGTGGCCCTTAGGCAAGCGGTGGCTCCATCCCGTGACCATGCATATTTGTGATCTTAGATTTGGGAAGAAATCTTCAGAGAAACCCTGACTTGGCTGTTTGCCTCACCTAGCAGGGGTTGGGGACAGGGGAGGGGAAAGGGCCATGTCAGGAGAGAGGATAATGAGAACAGAGAAGCTGCCACAGGAGGGCCAGCCTTCCCAGCTCAAGAGTCAGATGTGGCCTTTGACGGGAACCCTCTGGCTGTGCACTTGGCAGGCCTCGCTTGTGCAGCTGCAGCTGTCAAGCCTGCTGGAGTTGGGGGGGGAACCTTCAGGAGCACACAGAGCAAGCTGTTCTATTCCCCACCACAGGCGACCCACTGGCTGATCATTCCAGGCACCCTGGGTTTCAGAACAAAACTCTGATGTGTCTCCCACTGGGCCAGAAGATTGACCCAGAAAAAAAAGGAGTATGAAAAACACTTGGTGGAATGTGGGTAAAAAGAGGTCTTTTGGGGAGACAGGAACTGAGGGACCTCAGCAGATCCAAGGCCGATGTCTTTATCCTCCATATTTGTGGATAAATACCTCCTATTCTGAGAAGGGTAATAACTAACAGCAGAACAACCGTAATCAAACAAGTCAGGACTCGAGCCCCACGTCTAGTCTTTTCTGGCTGCTTGATTTAACCTCTCTGAGCCATTCCATTCTCACAAGGAAAATCTGTACAATAACAAATAAAATAATGTATGTGAAATGCCTAAAGCATAAATAAATGCTAAATCCCTACCTAGAGTAATTCAAGTGTAGGCCTTAGAACTCAAATAATTCATAGGCTTTCAGCTGGCCCTGCCTAATGGTGCATGCGTCGTAATCCCAGCACTGGGAGGCAGACACAGAAGGAACGAGAATTCAATGTCATTCTTAACTACAAAGCAAATTCCAGGCCAGCCTGGACTACATGAGTCCCTGTAATTAAGTGTGTGTGTGTGTGTGTGTGTGTGTGTGTGTGTGTGTGTGTGTGTGTGTGAGAATTATCAAAGACGAAGGGTAAGATAGCAGACTCCAAATGAGCATTCAAGTCCAAGCTTACCCCTCTCACACACTGGCTTCTACTGCTTGCTAAGCCTCTCGGATTTCCTAAGCTTTCACTTCTCCATCTATAGAATGAGGCCGATACCTGACTTAGGATGCATTTGATGATTAAAACAACCCAACTATGTCAGGCCCCACAAGACATAAGCATATCACACATATGAGTAGCTCTTGCTTAAGCTCCCAATAAATAACACCAAAATAAAGAACGAGTTCTGATTTATGGCTACAACACCCCACTTCATAAGAATTGCAACATGGGGGATAAAATTTCCCACAGGGCTCTTGGGATAATCTACCTTCACTCCCTGCCCTTATTCATCAGCCAAAGTTCAATAGGTTAGGGTGAGGGAGAGGTGCCTGGCCGAGCAAAACAGGTGCAGTGCATCTAAGAACCAGTTCTTATCGTGAGCCCCGGAGCTGGCAGAAAGGCGGAAATGAGAGAGGAACCCAGCAGTCTCCCCTGGCTCTCTGCCTCTGCTCTTGGCAGGAGAGATGCCTGTAGTCATTGTGTTACCTAGTGGGGATCCTGTACCTTTCTCAAGTGCCAGGCAAACACCAGTTGGAATTCTCACACTCCCCGAGGAGTGCCAACTACATTCAATTAGGGCCTAGCAGGATGTCCCACCCTGCAGGCTCACAGATGACAAGACCTACCTTCAACTGAGCTACCCTTGAAACTGCTCCCTGCCCACAGCCACAAAGCCAAGGGAACCTACAGCAGCCTACAGGCTGGACCATGGCACCAGAAGCTCAGTGTTCAGTTAGCCTTCCTCTCCGAGGCAATTAAGACACAGCTTCATTAACCCCTGGAGTTGGAGGTTGCCTGGCCCACACTCTCATCTTCTGGAAACACTGAAGTTATATAGCAAACAGTTATAAAGCAAACACTACATCTAGAATGGCCCTGACTCAATACAGTTTTTGGTGAACGGCTTGTACAAGAAGCCAAGGTGAACAGACAGGAAACTTGCCTGCCCTCCAGAAGAGGTCAGAGAGTTTGTGGGGGTTTGTCCGCATCCAGACCTGCTTCCAGTTGCAGATGTGAATATAAACAGCCTTAAAGCCCAGGGGTAAGAGAACTTGCCTGGCTTGCATGATGCCCTGTCGTCGTCATCTCCAAAACCACAAAATCTTAAGGATCTCTAGGCCTCAGTTTCTCTATCTATAAAATAGAAGTAGCTCATTAATACGCTGTGGGGATTAACTAAAACAAGACACGGAAACCTCTTAATAGTGCCAGGGATATACGGGTCATTCGCTATAAATAGCTGATTAGGACCAAACCACAAATATTGAGCTCCTTTGGTCTTTCAGTTTATCTGGCCTTTCCGCTCTCAGCCGTACCTATAAATAAAAGTGAAAGTCCCCACAGATTCATAGCTCTGCTGTTCTAGAACCTCAAGTGGTCCCTTTAACCAGGTGGATCCACGCCTGACTTTACCTAGCCTGCCTACACTGCTGCCCCCAGAGAGGCCTGCTTACTGTTCACTGTCCGTCACAACCATTTGGTTCCAAGACAAGGGGCTTCTGAATCATGGAACAGAAATGTCACTTAAATACTGTGTGCAGCCTGGGGCTACATTCTGCCTGTCTGCACAGTAGAGCACCTTTACAGTCTGAGCTCTCGAGTTCTGGAAACACCAACAGCTCTGGTTCTATAGGTCGGCTCTAACGTCATGTGCGGCAGTTTGATAGTAGCCTGCATCTCTGTGCTTTCTGTGGACACAGACAGGAGGAGGAGAGGTTCATATCCCACAGGAAGACTCGAGACTGCTGGAATTTGTGAGGAGAGTCTGACCAGGGCTGGAATGGCTGGCCTGAGAAGACTTGCAATTCCTTCAGGTGAAGCTAAAGACTTGGGAACTCTGGTCAACACAAATTTCACCTAAAGGAGAACTCTTGCCTCAAACAGGGGAACTCAGGGGCCCTGGGCCCATCCCTTGCCTTTCTATCTTCCAGCAACTTCACAGATAGGGCTTGTTCCTTGCTATTTTTAACCACTTGGAAGGCCATCTAACAGTCTTCTAGGTAGTGGGAGCCACTTACCCTCAATTCCCTGGGGGGGGGATCCTTGCACTAATACAGAGGGTCCCTCCCCCAAGCCAAGGGGAGTATCGCTGACTAATACAGGACGCCAAGGAAGCGTGGCAGTCTGTAACACTAGGCAGCAGTCTCTTCCGTGCCCTGGCCACTTGACTACTCTTCAAGATGGCTGCCAAGCAGAAACCTGCCAGGAGCTGGGACTTCGCAATCAGGCTGCTTTGAGCTCCCTCACTGTAAAATAACACAACCCTACAGCATTGCTCCCGGACACAGTGAAGCTGAAGGCAGTGTAGACCGCCAAGGAGGGGCGGGGCTGAAAGGAACGGAGACAACTGACAGAAAATTTGACACCAGCCCAACTGCTAGGAGAGGAGCAGGAAGCAGAGGCTGGAGGGTCCAGTCACTGGGCCAGAGAGAGGGCACCACAGGGCAAACGGAGTGGCAGGCTGAGAGGGGAGAAACAAGGGAGGAAGCTCAGAAGGACACGTGGGACTTGAGCAGGAGAGGAAAGGGGCGTGGCCTGCCAGTGAAGATGCTTAGCCCCGACAGGTCATCACCAGGGTCCCAAGTCTTCTGGGTTCCCTGGGGCAGTTGTACACCAAGAAGGAACAGTGGTAGGCACGGTATGCCCATAAACAATTGCTGGCTCATATCTGAAGAAGGGGATGCTCCCATCCCCAACTACCACCACCACAGATGCATTGGGGACCATCCAGGATCCAGGATATGTATAGCTCAAGCGCCCCCAGAGCCCTATGGTGGGCAGCTTCTCACCTGGGGATCCCACAGACGTGTGATGTTGGGGTACAGGTAAAACTGAATTCCTTGGGCTGCACCGGGCAGTGTCACTCCTCGAATCAGCAGGACCACCAGCATGAGGTAAGGGAAAGTGGCTGTGAAGTAGACCACCTGGCCCCGGCCGAGGGAGACAAGAGAGAGTGCGGAAGTAAGGTGCGCCCCGCTGGAATTCCCTAGCAGAGGAATGAGGGCTGACAGAGGAGCCCTCATCCCACAGAAAAGGCCAAGGGAGTTCCCCACCTGCTCCTCCCTCAGCCTCGCAGTGATTCAGCTCCATTTCTCCAAGCCTCTGACCACAACTCAACTCACCTCTCCTTCCCTCCAGCCCCACCCTCCACTCTATTCAGTCTTTGTGCAGTGGCTGGATGAACGCTAGCTTTTGCCCACACAAGTGCTTAGAGCTACAAACAATGGTGTCTGGTATGCAAATGTCTGTGCCTTGTGATCCTTCCTCCTGGGCAGTCAGATTAGTAAAGAAGACTTAGGAGAGGCCTCCAGGGCAGTAGTCCAGAAGAGCTCAGGATGTGTTTGTGTGCATGCACACAGACATGTATGTGTGCATACACATGCATGCACACACTCACACACGCACATGTGCATGCTCCACTTCAGACTCTCTAGGGTAAAGAGAGACCAAAACTCCTAAATTGACTGAGAATCACTGTGAGGTGTGTGGTCTAACAGCATTCTCTATCCAACTGTTTTATAAAATGGGGACCGGTGGCTCTGCTGAATTTGCAAGATGCTCACGAATACTGCGGATTGCAAACTGGAGTTCCTCTGGTGCTGCCCCTCCTCCCTCTCTCCTTCCATTTATCCCCCAGGAGTACATGGATGGAACCCATGAGAGGCACAGAAGCAAGAAAGGAAGCCACCATAAATTCCCTCCTGTCTGGACTAGGCTAAGTCAAGGGTGGCAGCCCCTGTGAAAGGCAGGCTGTCCCGGGATGGGAGAGAGCAGGATCTCGCCAGCACAGACCTTGCCGGTGGACTTGACCCCCTTCCAGATGCAGAAGTAGCAGATGATCCAGGCGAGCAGGAGGCACAGGACCAGTTCCCAGCGCAGGGACCCCAGGTGCTGGATGCCATCTGAGAGCTTCAGGACTCGCCTCCTAAGAGAGCAGGTAGACCCTGACCTCTCCCTTGGGTTTCTTTCCTTCCTTCCTCTCCCTCTTTTTTGTGTTTTTGACTTTTTATTTATTTTGTGGTTTTGCTTTTTGCTTTTGTTTTTTTCCTGTATAAGTGTTAGAACCCAGGGCTGCGAACATGCTAGGCAACGGCCCCAACTTTGAGGGCAGATGTATGAGCAGCAGAGCAATACCTCCAGGCTCTCGACTAAGACTTTCCAGCTCCTTGACTAAGACCTGTGATGCTTTCCTCTGCACAGACACAGAGGTAGATCTAAAGTGTGGCTACCATACACTGTGCCCAGTTCAGTTTGCCTGGAGGGTTCACTGAACATGGGAGAGGGATACAGACATAAACTTTCTCATCCATCTCATTCTCATCTTGATCCTTGATGTCAGGGATCAAGCCTTGGGTGAACAACATTTGGGAATCAGGTCTAGATGAAATGTAACACTTTCAGCCACTGGGAAGGGTGGTTGGGTGTATGGGTACTCACTCTGTATGTGAACACTCTAATATAAGAATTACAAAGTTCATCTGAGAACAATCCTGTACTAACCATAGTAAAGGTACTACAGAACTAAATCACATAGAGCTGCCCAGAGAAATTCTCTGCCCAGGCCCTTCTGTAGGATACACAGCCACATGCAAAGGGAGAAGGGCCTCACTTACTCCCAGAATTCAATGACAGGGGAGGTGGCATTTTCAGAAGTCACATTCAGGGAGGCGTTAGTCTTCTGGAACTCCACACAGTTTTCTGTGTTCCATAAGACACACATAAGTTCCACAGTTCCATAAGCCCCAGGGAAGGAAAAAAGAAAAACTTCATCAGTCAGCATTGTGCAAGGCCAAAGAGAACAAGACCAAAGTAAGGCATCTGGAAGACCCTGGGCTAGACTCCTGTGAAGCACACATCTTCTCTGGCAGAAGCAGCCCTCCACCAGCCTGCCTCACAGCTCACACACTCCCACTGTAGATTTCCTACCCTTGGTTTATGGATTCTCATTAAAGTGTGGTCCAACTGAACTCAAGAAGAGACTCTGTGTGCCATGTGCTTCCAAGTATATGCTCTCCCTGGAAAACTGCCCCAGGCAGAGCCCCAGCCTTGGAGGACTGGTATGAATGTCTTTTAGGAAAGTCACACAGCAAAGTAGCCAAGAAAACAGATGCAGGGGAAAGGTCAGAGAGTGCTAGCTTGAGCACTGACTCTCCAGGTATTGGCTGTGTGGCATTAGGTGAGGAGCAGTTTGACACCCCAAGCATCATTTCCCTGATCTCTAGAACATAGATGTTAGTATGAAGGAATAATGGAACAGTAAATGAAAATATAAACATGAAACACTTTGGAATTTTACAGAATGTTGACACTCTTTTTAATGTTTTATCAGCAATAGAACATTGCTGAATGTAAAAACAGATACTTTGGGGACCAGCACGATAGCTCAGTGAGTTAAGGTGCTGACCACCAAGCCTGACAAGGTATACTACCTCCTTCTATATTCCTGTCCACATTGTTCACAGTGTGTGTGCCGGCTGGCTCTGGGTCAGTTTGACATGAGTCATAGAGAGGGAGGAAGGAACCTGAATTGAGAATATGCCTTCATAAGATTGGGTTGTAGGTTACCCTACAGAGTATTCTCTTAATTAGTGGCAGATGGAGGAGGCCCCAGCCCATTGTGGACGGTGCCATCCTGGGCTATAACCCTGGTTCCGAGTTCTATAAGAAGGCCGACAGAAAGTCATGAGGGACAAGTCAGTAGGCGACTCCCCTCCATGGCTTCTACATCAGCTCCTGCCTCGAGGTTCCCACCCTGTTTGAGTTCCTGTCCTGACATCCTTCAGTGGTGAACAGTGGTATGGAAGCTGAAAGCAAATAAGCCCTTTCCAGATAATTAGAAGAAACACAGCAGTAAGCACCAAGAAGCAAAGTGCCCAGGAGGGCCAAGGGTCAGTGCAAGGCCACGGGGACATCTGAGAGGAGCCTATTGCAATCTTGGGGAGCTGGGCAATGTGCCTCCAAGTTTTGGCTCTTTATTTGATAAAGATGGTGGAATGCAGGTGGTAACCTAAGATAGGCAGGGGCTCGCCCGAGAAGGAAGTGTGAAGCACCAGGCCACTGATTGTCATGGTAAGCTAGGAACAGGCAGACACCAGATCCAGAAGGCATAACCAAGTCAATCTGAACCTGGCAAGTCAAGGATTCTAACTCCAGTTCAGAGCGTGACTCCTCTGCCCAAGAACTCAATCCTTGTCACTGCCACTTCCTATGGTCTTGCGGACAAGCGCTACAAGATACTTGGACAGTGACCATGGCGTGTAGCATGAGAAGCGAAGCAGGGCAGCGGCCAGCACGTTCTTCATCTGTGATACCCAGCGGGGGAGCCACAAGTCCATCCAGTGCTTAAAGGTAAGATTCCACAGTTCTGCTCCTCATACACCTCAGACGTGTGTCAGGGGCTCAGTAGCCAGGGGCTGCACAGAGGACACGTCTATCCTCATAGGCTGGGCGACTGAGAAGTCCCACCCTGGACAGCTGTGCTGTTACAACAGTTCTCAATATATCAGATTTGATAGTTCTGTTGTTCTAGGCTGCTCGTGCGGCTTTGCCAACACAGAAGCTAATTGCTATCATAAAATTCACTGATAATGGGCAAAATGGCTCATTGCCAAGTTGAGCCCAGATAACTTACAAGTTTGAAAATCTTAAAATCATATCAAATGTGAAAAAAAACAAATAAATAAGCTTGCTATCAAACAGGCTGTGTTTCAGACAGAAATAAACAAGTGGCTGGATGCAGAGGAAGGCAGTTGTATGTGCAAAGTACACAGAGGATATCGGGGATTTCTAAGTCCATGACATTTTGCTCACGAGGCTGGTGAAATCTCACATATTGGGAGAGTGTTGGGTGAGGAAGCCAGGGCCTGGCCTTCACACCAAACCTGTGTCCAATCACAGAACTCCATCCCAGCCCCTTCCTCTTTTTCTTGATCTATTTGGTTGATTCTGAATTTAAAATGTGAACTAGAGATTAGCTGCCTGGGGTACAGTGCACTCACCCTCCTGGCTAACCTATCAAGGCAGGAGAAGGAAGTGGACTCTTGAGCAATGATCTTACCTGTATTCCACTCATGGCTGCAACTTCCCCAGGGGAGGTCAGTAGTGAAACTGCTAAAGAGGTAGAAGAGGGCCCAGGCCAGGACAATGATGTAGTAGACATTGAGGAGGCTGACAATCATCTGGGAGGCGTAGCCGATGCCTAGGGAGGGGACTGACACTGTGGGCCAGGACAGTGCAAGAATGCTCACACACCACCCATGCCTGTGCACGAAGGGACTTACTTGCCACTTTCAGGGCCCATAGCAAGAAGTGCTACTCCTATGTCCTCCCAGACAAAGGAGTAGAGCTTCTAAGCTCCAATGGTCTCCTAGGTTGGTCCAGCACTTTTCTCTTGTCTTCTGCTGGTAAGTCTGAACTTTGATATTTATCAGATTCTGAGTTATCTTTTAAATGCCTAAGATCAGAGCTAGGCATAGCAGCACATACCTGGAATCTCAGCCCTCAGGAGACAGAGGTAGTTAGTTTACTATAAGTTCAAACACAGCCTGGTCTACATAGTACGGCCCTGTCTCCAAACAGGTAAGACTAACTCTACCACAATGCTAGTTTATTTCTCCAGAGTTAAGCTCACATGTCTCTGAAACAAAAATACAAAAGCGGGGATGAAGGTAGGACCCAGTTGGCAAATTGTTTGCCTTACAGCATGAGGACCTGATCTTCATTTCATCCCCAGAATCCATATTTAAAAAGAAAAAAATGTCAGTTGTGGTGGCATGTGCTTCTGATCCCACATCTGGGGAGGCACAGTCAGGCAGATCTTTAGGACTCCCTGAACAGCCAGACCGGCCTATTTGAAAAGTTCTAAGCCAGGAATAGACTGTACCCCCCCAAAAAAAAAGAAGAAGAAGAAGTGGACAGTGCCTGAAGAAAAACACCTGAAGTTGACCTCTAGCCCACACACACACACACACACACACACACACACACACACACACACACACATGTACATGCACATGCAGGCACACACCACAGACATAGTCACATACCACAGACACAGGCACATAAACACAAAGCCACAAAAGCAGAAACAGGCAATTCACATAGAAAAAAAAACAAATACTGAATAAACACCTTAAAAATAGCCATCATCTCTAAGAGCTAACAGAGTGTGAGATAACACAGTAAAGTACCATTTTGTAGCTACAATTTTGGTGATATTTTTTAAGATAGGGTATCAGATAGTCAAGCAGGGAGGGGGCTCAAACTTGCTAGATAGCCCAGGTTGGTCTTTCACTCCCAATCTCCTGCTTCAGCATTCTGAGTGCTACCCCACACAGGTGAAGTTTTGTTTGTTTGATGATTGGTTGATTGGTTGATTTTACAAATGTTGTAAGTCAGTGGTCTCTATACTTGTTTAGACATTAGGATGTTCTACAGGACTAGGGATATAGTTCAGTGGCAAGATATGTATAAGGTTCTGGGTTCAATTCTGAGCACCACAGGAAATGGGGGGAACTGGTTTGTTTAAAAAAGGAAGAGAATTTTCAAAAACTTTAAAAGAGAAAGGTGCTTTCCAGCTTCTGGCTATTATAAATAAGGCTGCTATGAATATAGTGGAGCATGTGTCCTTATTGCATGCAGGTAAAGTCTCTGGGTATATGCCCAGGAGTGGTATAGCCGGATCCTCCGGAAGTGTCATGCCCAGTTTTCTGAGGAGCCGCCAGACTGCTTTCCAGAGTGGTTGTACCAGCCTGCAATTCCACCAGCAGTGGAGGAGTGTTCCTCTTTCTCCACATCCTCGCCAACAACTGCTGTCTCCTGTGTTTTTGATCTTAGCCATCCTGACTGGTGTGAGATGGAATCTCAGGGTTGTTTTGATTTGCATTTCCCTAATGACTAAGGATGATGAACATCTCTTTAGGTGCTTCTCAGCCATTAGATATTCTTCAGGTGAGAACTCTTTGTGTAGCTCTGTACCCCATTTTTTAATAGGGTTACTTGCCTCTCTGGAGTTTAACTTCTTGACGGAGGAATGGATTCAGAAGATGTGGTATATTTACACAATGGAATACTACTCTGCAATTAAAAACAATGAATTCACGAAATTCCTAGGCAAATGGTCAGAACTTGAAAATATCATCCTTAGTGAGGTAACCCAATCACAAAAGATCACACATGGTATGAAGTCACTGATAAGGGGATATTGACCCAGAATCTCAGAATACCCTAGACACAATCAGCATATCAATAGATTTCTAAAAAGATGGAAGGAGAGACCCCTGGTCCTGGAAAGACTGGATGTAGGGGAACGCCAGGACAGAGTAATGAGAGGGGGTTGAACAGAGAAAAGAGGGAGGGAAGGGGGCTTATGGGACTTTCGGGGAGGGAGGAAACGGGAAAGGGGAAGTGATTTGGAATGTAAATTAAAAAAATAAAATAAAATTAAATTAAAAAAAAAAAAGAGAAAGGTGCTACTAATGTCCTGCGACATTGTCAGTAGGTTAACACTTCCACAGGACAATCTAATGAACCAACTCAAGAATTTCCAACTCGCCTGGCATGATAGCACAAGCCTTTAATCCTAGCACTTGGGAGGCAGAGATGGGTGGATCTATGTGAGTTTAAGTCCAGCCTCATCTATAAAGTAAGTTCCAGGACAGTCAGAGAGCTACACAGAGAAACCCTATTGGGGGAACTGAAGGGGTGGGGAGTGACCAACTTGATATCTATTTGATCTAATGATCCTACTCCAGGAGTTTGTCCCTAAACAAATAACTTCAAAGCAGGAGGGAGCTGTGTAAATAGACAGAGGTGTTAGCAGAATATGAAAGTTTTATGAGTAATTGAAAATGAGCACAATGCCTCACGCAGAGAGCATCTGAATTATGATGTATGCACTTGATGGAAGTTTACAAAACATCAAATGACCACCATGCAGAAAATGGAAAACAAAACAAGCTGAAAGCCAGACTCTAAATCATGGATATTGCTTAGCAGTATGTTGTCAGCACCACAGAAAGGAGAATAAACAGAGAAATAAAGCCCCCTGCAAACTAGAAGCAACCCAAATATTGCTTGATGAGTAAGCGACTAAACAGATGTACATCAGTGTTGTGGAATGCCACCCACTGAGGAGAAGACACAGATGATTAATACACAAGGCAGGCTGGGTGGATTGCTGGAGGCAGAGGAGATCACACTGAGTGAGAACCCCAATCACAGAAATGCTTCAGAAAGACATTAAATGGTGATCTCAGAATGACAGAAATAGAAAGGAGGATAGGGTGTGCCAGAATGGAGGCTGGAAAGGTGAGCGCAGCTGTGTCATGGGGATCGGCATGGTTCAGCGGCTGTGGGGCTCTTGGTGGTGGTAATGGTGGTGGTGGTCAAACAAATCCACTCGAGAAAAGTTAGAACCACGCACGATTAACCGGAGGTGGTGAAAAGTCACAGGTACTCGAGTAAGTTCTGTGGATGATCCCAGTGTCCGTTTCTGGGTTTTACTACTATACCTTGTAGTTCTGAACAAAGTCACTATTGGGGAAAACTGGGTGACGGTCCATGGGGACTTCCCTGTACTATCTGATAACTACTTATCTCAAAATAAAAGCATAAATTAAAATCTTATGTATAGTGAAGAAAATAAAAAATAAAAGAAAATATGAAATAAAACAGTCTAAATTTTAAAGTTATATCACTAATCGGTAAAATGTCCTTCTCATTTAAAATTCTCTTTTAAGGGGCTAGAGAGCAGGCTCAGCCTTGCTCTTCCCGGTTCAATTCCCAGCACCCACATGACAGCTCACAACTCCCTGTGGCTCCAGTTCTAAGGGAATCCAACACCCTCACCTAAACATACATTCAGGCAGAAGACCAGTGCACATAAAAATGTTTTTAAAAGTAAAATAAAAGTCCCTTTTAAAATGTTTTCTAGTTGATTAAGTATGTTCTGTTCAGACTAAATCATAATTATGTATTTAAAAGACACAGTAAAACAGCACTGACTCTGCCCATTTAATCCAAAGCCTTTGCCGCAATCATTTTTCCTCGTTCCATTTGAGAAGAAACCACCTTAGTCTGCAGCTCACAGAGGAAATGGAGATAAATATGGAGATTCACAGTCCTGTTTTAATCTCTGAAACATTGTTCACCATTTGGTCACCCTAAATAAGGGTCACAAGCACTAGCTCATGACCCTGGAATTGGACACAAGAGTTGGTTACTCACCCTCAAAGATGGGACAGATTTTCCTCCAGGCTGTGATGCCTCCCTGGTTGGTGTACTGGCCAAGTGCTGTCTCCAAGAAGAAGACAGGAATGCCACAGGTAAAAAGGAAGATGAGGTAGGGGATAAAGAAGGCACCTGTGGGTAGAAAATTGGATGCCCGTTACCTGGCAACCTTCCCTTCAGGGTCCACATCCATCCCCTTTCAGTACCGCCCCACTCTGCAGGTCAGAATCTTAGAGGCAGGAGCTATGCAAACTGAGGGTGACACTGTGTAGTTATGTGTTACCACAGCAGGGATCAAGAGGCACCAAATTGTGTGGGAGCTGTATGGGTTCACGCTTCGCCTTTGATGTGCAGTTTGATCAGAGCCTGCCAGGTCTACTCCCCACTGAACATCGATTACTGCCTAAGTGACACATCACTTGTGCAAACAGCAGGAAGACCACTGAATGACAAATACCAGGACTCCTCAACACAGACTATAATTCTTCATTCTTTTCAAAGAAATTATTATACTAATTTCAGCCTTTTTATTAAAGACAAGTTTTGAGACAAGACCTTGCCATATAGTTCAGGCTATTCTCAAGGTCATAATCCCACTTCCACAGCTTTCCAAGTGCCGGGATAATAAACAAGGGCCTCTCATCAAGCCAAAATCAGTTACTTTGGTAATCGTTCTGATTCTTTCTCCATAATCATGGGCTAAGGAAAGACTATAGGTGTCAGACTGGTATTTTTCTTTACGTGGACCTCCAGCTACTGCCAAGGTTGACAGGAAAATTCCCAGTAAAGAGTAACCAGAAAGAGGAGGCCACATGGATAGAGACCCTAGAACTTTCCATCCGAACCAGGAGAGAGGAAATGACCTAAGGCGAGAGAAAAACCCATTCGGATGAGGTTGACAGTACTCCGGGTGGCTTGACTCTCCACTGGAAAGAACTGTTTCGAAAGATTAAAAATAATGATGCTTATCCAGTGCCTGATCCCACTGGCCATACCAAAGCTGTGGAGACTCTCCTGATGGTGAATAATGTATGCATTCCTCATCACTGGGGAATAGTCAGCCCTGCACCAGAGATAGCTCCAGTACCACCTAACAAAAGAAAAGTGAAGAAATCCAAACCAGGGTATATCAAATTTATATTTCTTAAACTATCCTAGAACTTTAGTGAGTGGAGCAGCCTGGGGACCTTAAAATTGGCCAGAAGAGGACATGGCACATACATACAGAAGAACAAAGATAAGGACAACATCAAGTTAGTTCTTGGAAACAAGGCAAGCATGCCAGAGGGCAGCAACTGTGCTACAGTAATAAGGAGAACAAGCCGTCAACCTGGACTTCTATGCCCAGAAAAAAAATTGCTCAGAAATGAAAATGAAATGAAGGCTTTGTCAGTCGTGAAAAGAACAAATCTGTCAGCAGCAAGAATACACAACTGTGATTACAGGCATGTATCGCCATGCCTGAGGACTGGTTATTCCTTTATACTAATCAATTTTAAAGGCTGTCAACCTCTTAAAAATGAAGAGGAAAACTTTCAAAAGAATGTCTACCTTAACATTCCACAAATGAGATTTTAGAGCACAGAATATTTTCAAGAGTAAAGATAGTTTCATTATAATAAAGCGGTCAGTTCATCAAGAGGACACAATATCATAGGGGAAATATAGGATTACAAGACTCACATAAAGTAGTATGATATCCTTTGAGAATAAAATTTCATGAATTAAAGATATATGCTACAAGAAAAGTTAAAAGGATCCTTCAGGCAGAGGGAATGACAAAGACATATAGTAATATATACCTGCAAAGGAGTATAGAACTCCAGAAAGAGTAACTCTGTTGGCAAACATAAGAATTGCTTTCTCAAGCAAGGCAGTAGTGGTTGCATGCCTTTGATCCAAGAACTCAGGAGGCAGAGGCAAGTGGATCTGTGAGTTTGAGGCTAGCCTCTTCTACACAGTGAGTTCCAGGACAGCCGGAGCTACACAGAGAAACCCTGTCTTGAAAACAAAACAAAGAATTGCTTTCTCCTTATTAAACTCTTTTTTCATAATTTTTAGTTCACATTATTCCTTATTAAATTCTTAAAACTACAACTAGGCTGGTCATCACAGTGCACCTTTAGTCCCAACAGTCAGGAAACAGAGGAAGGCAGATCTTTGAGTTCAAGGTCAGCCTATTCTACACAGTGAGTTCCAGGCCAGCAAGGCCTACCTATAAAGACCCTGTCTCCTCACCCTGCTCCAAAAAAAAGAATAAAAAGAGATGATTGACTTAATTGCCTCCCAAATATTCATGTTTCTATTAACGCAGATGGATCAGTATGCCTCATTCTTCACCAGAGAAGCTTCTCTCTGCAGCAGGAGACGGTTAATGCAGAGATTCAAAACTGATCAAAGTGGTGGGGATAAGTGAGTGTTGAGTGTTCATCCCTGAATGGGCCATGTATAACAATCCCTACACCACCTAAAGTTCAGGAAACATCATGGAAGAGGGGCGGGAAGAACAGAAGAGCCTGAGGATGGGGAGGGGTCCCAAAGATCAGCATCTTCTGGACATGACGTAATCGTGGAATTCATGAACTCACTGCAGCTGTGATTAACTCCACAAGACCTGTACAGCACCAGGGCTGTCAATATCCCACCATGCATAAGAAAGAGGTCCATGAGGCCCCACCCCTCCCTGAAGGTCTGTGGACAGTTATTGAGTAGAGGGAGTGAACGTCACTTTCTTCGATGCTGTAGCACTGATAAGTCATTCATGTTCCAATAGCTAACCCTGTGTCCATGTTCACAAGGACAATCACAACTTAACTAAGAGAGTCAAACTCAAAAGAGAAGACACAGATTAGGGCGGGCCTTGCTCAGAAAAAGAACAGTTTCTGTGGGAAGGGGAGAGAAATGAGAGAGGGTAGTGACGGATTTGAAAAATGACCAAGGTTTATGGGTACATTTAATTGTCAAGGAATAATAATAAAATTCAAAAATACAACTGACTTATTAAAATTTACAAGGCAGCCAGGCATGGTGGCACATGACTTTAATCCCAGTACACCAGAGGCAGAGGCAGGTGGATCTCTGTGAGTTGGAGACCTTCCTGGTCTACAGAGTGAGTCCTAAGACAGATAAGGCTACACAGAGAAGCCCTGTCTCAAAAACACACAATTCTTTTAAAAAATGTAAAAGTATTTATAACAAATGGGAAAATAAAATGTATAGCAAAAATACAATATTCATCAGGAAAAATAGGGGATTATGAGACTGCTATATACAAAGTAGTACAATATCCTGTGAAAATAAACTTTGATGAATTAAAGAGACAGACTGCAAAATCTAAACTAACGCAATAAAAAGATATTATTAGTAAGTCATCAAAAGAACAATGCAAATAGTGGAATAATATTTAAAATGCCCAATTACTACAATATAAGGCAGATGAAGAAAGGAGAAACAAGGAACTAATAGGACAGATATAAAAATAAGTATCAAGAAGTTATATTTTAACCTAACTTATGATTAGTTGTATTAAATGTAAATGCTCTAAGTAATGATTAAAAGACTCAGACTTTTAGGTTGGCTTTAAAAGAAACTAGTAAGATTCAAGTATATGCTGCCTAAATAACGTGCACTTGAGGTTTTAGGAAAAAAAATAGATTATAAGAAAAAACATAGAAAATATATTTCATGTTAGGACTTATTGAAAGATAGTAGGAATCTTGTTTTGTTTGGTTTGGTCTGAGACAGGGTCTCAGCATGTAGCCCAGGCTGTCCCAAAATTCATAGTCTTCCTACCTTAGAATCTTAGAATTACAATGTTGTTATTATAGGCATGCATCACCATACCTGAGGAATGCTTATATCTATGCTAATTAATTTTAGTGGCTACCAATGTGTAAAAAATTCATAGAAAAACATACAAAAGAGTATCTATTGTAACATCATACAAATTAGACCTGAGTGCAAAGAATATTTTCAAGAGTAAAGATAATTTCAAAATAATAAAGAGGTCAATTCACCAAGAGGACATAGTATCTTAAATTCATATTCACTGGATAATAGAGCTTTAAGGTACATGAAACAAAACTAACAGGCCTGCAAAGAAAAGTATATAGATTTCTAGTGAAAGTTAAAATGTTTAATATTCTCTCAATCATTTAAAGAACAAACTGAAAATCAATAAGGATGTAAAATATTTGAAAAACACATGTCAGCTCCATTTATAACATTTATAGAGCATCCTAACAACAACAGAAGAGTATACATTATTTTCTGGCATATATAGAATGTTTACCAAGATGAGTCATGCACTTGTCCACAAATAAGTCTTAATAAGAAAAAATTCATTTAGGCTGATGTATTCCTGACTAAATTAAAAACCAATAAAAGGAAAACATTAGACACCCCTACATATTTGGGTTTTTTAATTGTTCTAAATAATCTATTGATCAGATAGGTAATCAAAAGAAAAATTAGAAAGTTTCTTAAGCAGAATGAAATAAGATACTCAAATCTGTGTATTCTGTTAAAGCAGTAATTGGAGTTTCTGCTCCAATAGCACTAAATGTCTATTTTCATAACAAGAAGACAGAATTCAAATCGATAACTTCAGCTTCCTCCTTAATAAATGAGAAATAAGAGTCAACGCAGCCCAAACTAAATCAAAGTGGAAGACGAGAAGGCATGAGAGAAAATGAGCCAAACCAAAAGCTGGCTTCTTGAGATAACAAAATCAATAGACTTTCCAGACGGCCTAAATTGCCAACAGGAGGTCTGGGACACTAGCTCAGTGGGTAAAAGTACTAATTGCACAAGCAGAGAAACCCAAGTTCAGTACCCGGAGCCCACATTCAAAATGCTAGATTCAGCAGTTCACTTGTGTAACCTCAGCACTTCTGCAGTGAGTTTGGAGGCAGGAGCAGGAGGACCACCTCATAGCTCTTGGGCCAACCAGACTGGAGCAGGCAGTGCAGCAGTAGAAACACAGGACTCCGCCTCGATAAGGTGGACGGCAAGCACCTACTCCCAAAGGTTGTCCTCTGACATGTACATGCCCACAACAGCATGCATACGCATGCAAGGATGCATGCACATTGCACATGTAACACATATGTACCACACACACACACACACACACACACACACACACACACACACGTGTACATACACACTCAGAATAAAAAAATAAATAAGTCGGGTTTTTAAAAGTTACCAATATGACAAATAGGAGATACGTCTTCAGTACAAATTCTACAAATATGAGAAAGATAGTAACAAAATACATGAACAACTGTATAACTAAAGAAACACGGAGAAAATGGGCAAATTCCTCAAAGAGCCCAGGCCCCCGCAGTTTACTCAAGAAGGACAATGTAAGCTGCCCTTAGCTACTAGAGAAATTGATCTTTTTTATTAAAAATCTTTCCCATAAGGCAACCTCTAGATCTAGTGTGGTTTCATTGGTAAATTCTCTGAGTGCCTAAGGAAGAAATCATACCAGTTCTTTATAAACTTCTATTGTGGGGGAAGTTGGAGGTTCGAGGCAGGGTTTCTCTGTGTAGTCCTGGCTGTCCTGGAACTTGCTCTGTAGACCAGGCTGGCCTTGAACATCTGCCTCTGCCTCTGCCTCTGCCTCTGCCTCTGCCTCTGCCTCTGCCTCTGCCTCTGCCTCTGCCTCTGCCTCTGCCTCTGCCTCTGCCTCTGTCTCTGCCTCTGCCTCCCGAGTGCTGGGATTAAAGGTGGGCACCACCACCCAGCTGAAACATCTTACACAACAGTGACAAAGAAGGAAAGTGGCAAACTCGCTCTATGAAGCCTGCATTTTGTGATAACCAGACAAAATACCAAAGAAAAAACAAATTTTAAGGTCTTTTAAAGTTATTTTTAATTGGGGTGGAGGGCATGTATGTTTGTGTATGCATGAGTATGTATGTGTACGTGTGTGTGTGTGTGTGTGTGTGTGTGTACATGTGTGTGTAAGTCAGAGGACAGCCTCAGGTGTTACTCCTCACACATACATGTTTTTCTTTAATACAGAGTCCCTCACTGGCCTGAAACTCACTGAGTAGGCTAGGCTGGCCCCAAGGATTCCTCTGTTTCTGCCTGCCTGGCACTGAGATCAGCAACATGCATTACCATAGCCATATTTTTCTCTTTCTTTGTGGGCTCAAACGCAGGTCCTCATTCCCACTGAACAAGCTCTCTACCATCTGAGCTGTCTCCTGGGCTCCCTAAAGGAGCCTTAAGAATGAGGGATGAACTACTGAAAAGGAAACTATGTTCGAATCTCAAAACAATTATTCTGTGTGAAAGAAGCCAGAAGAAAAGAAAAAAAGAGGACATAGCTCCTGATTCCCCTTATATAAAAAGTTTTTAAAAGCAGATGAATCCACAGTGGCAGAGCAGAGCTTCGTGACTGTACAGGGACACAGCAGCAGGGGCCAAGAGAAGAAGAAGGGGTTACCAGGAGCCAGGGAGACGTTTTTGAGGATGAGAGATATATTCATCAGCTAGACAGTGAAGGTACTTTTGTTGCTATGTGAGTATCGAGATGCTACAATTTATACATCTTAAATACACCAATTAATTGAAAGTCAGTGGAAACAGTTCTTTAGTTTGTAGTCACATCACAACAATTCAGGAACTAAACTGAAAGAATACTCAATTGCCCTAAAAGCCAAGGAATAAAGACTGTGAACAGTTCAGCCTAAGAGATCCAGGGCCTGATGGGAAACTCCAGAGGACAAAGAACCCAGTAGTTGATGTGAAAGGTTATAGGGAAAGCCCCAGTCATTTCAGAAAGTTGACAAGCCTCCAGATCTACGCTGCCTGCTCTTTCCCAACAGACCAAGCCAATGTTTAACCGCAGACCCATGGTCAGCTCTGCCCCTCAGCACATGAGCAAAGTTCACCCTCACCAGGAGAAGCTTAGAAGGGCCAGGGGTTGGAAGCTGATGAGAGAGACCTAAGCAGAGACGAGGGAGTCCTGAGGGCCATTGCCCCTTCAGATCTCCATGAATAAAAGATGGCGTCAGGACCTAGCATAGAGACACATGCTTTTAATATCAGCACCTAGGAGGCTGAGGAAGGCAGATTATAAGCATGAGGCTAACCTGGGCTATAAAGTGAGACCCTATAGAAACAGGAAGAGACATGGGAGAAGAAAACTACCCACGCCCTCATTTCACCCATGTAAATCTCCACCAAAATTCTAAAATGTGCTGCCTACTTCCCGTGAGGTGGGAGGGATTGCAAAAAGTCTTGCAGCTAGCCACCCCCTCAGAAGAAGCACAACGGCCCCTCACAAAGTTAAAAGGCGACTGTACAGCAATGGAAACTGGGTGAAGAAACAGAATGGGAGAGAATTATTTGTTAGCAATATATCTGGCTGAGGATTAATACTAGAAAACACAAAGAACTAAGCAACGAGAAATCAAGCAACCCAAATCAATAAGTTATAATGACGCGAGCAGACAGTTCTTGGAAGAGGAAACACAGGAAACAGTAAACACACAAGAGAATGTTCAACTTCACTAGCCATCAAGGAGATGCAAATCGATAGTACACTGGGATCCCACCTCACCCCAGTCAGAACGACAGTCGTCCAAGAAACAAATAACAAGAAATGCTGACAAGGATGAGGACAAACGAAACCTTACACACTGCTAGTGAGAATTTAAACTAGTTCAGTCACGACGGAAATCAGTGTGGAGATCCCTCAAAAAGCTGTCTATTATAATAGCTTTTCCACTTGACATATCTGCACTTCTCCTGTGTATTAACCAAAATACACCAAGTGAGCATATCAAAGACACTTGCATTACTGCACACATTACTGCAGCACTGCTCGTGAGAGCTAAATTACAGAAGAAACATAAACGTATGTATGTATATATGTGTATATGTATATATATGTGTGTATATATATATATATGATGAAAATTTTTCAGCTGTAAACAAAAACATAGTTCTGTGGTTTTTCAGGAAAGCAATGTAATTGTAGACAATCACATTAAATGAATTAAGCTAAGCTCGGAAGACTATATGCTGTTTTTCTCTCATTTGTATTAGATTTTATACGTAGGCACATAAAATCATGTGTGTATACATACTTATGTACATGTGCATGTGTGTGATATGAAAGTAAATGCAAACTCTTTAGGGAAATGAAAGAAACTAATGAGAGCTAAGGAGCAAAGTCTTAGTGGAACGTGTATCATGTGTGCAGTGGATGCACACAATGACAGTTAAAAACATAAAAATTAGGAAGTGATGGGGAAATTGCTTCTCATTCTCTTTCTTCTTTTGTAGCTACAAACAGCACACTGGCTAATGGTTCCCTCCAGTCCTCTTTACACTGGTCTCCCTGGACTGCCCTCTTACGCCTACAGCTTCTGCCTTTCCTCCAGCATGCCACTCCCAAAAGATCCGTCTTTGGTATGTCATCCTGTGGCCTTACCTAAAGACCCTGGGTATTTTGCTAGAGACATCCCACCTGAGATCTCAGGTTGGAGACACCCAGGATGTGTGGGTGTGAAGACCGAGGATTAGACCAAACTTGGAGAAGGGGAAGGGGGTGGGGGAGCAGCTGTCCTATATTAGATGGTCTTTAGCCGTGTGGATGCAAAACTCCAGGCTGCCAGCAACTCAGACTTAAAACTTAAATGAAAGAGATTGACAGTCAGAGCTGAGATTGACAGGTAAGTAATTAAAATTCTCCAAGCCAAATGAAATGGTATTACCTCTTCTACCCACTCCACCTGCCCCACCATATCTCTCGAAACGGCCAGAGTCTCTTTATGCTCTTGCCTGAGGCCTGTGCTGGACAAGCCTCGGGAGAAAGCCATCTTTATTTTCTCTCCAGGGAGCTGAGGATGAAGGGCTGGAAAAATAGTTTAAGCTTACAACCCCAGGAAGTTCTCTGGCTCAGGCACCGGTGCCACAGTTGCCGGACGGACAGACTTACGTACGTGTGGGCGTGGTTCTTCTCCAGGTGCTGGACTGGACTACTTCCACCCAGGAAGAAGGATACTGAAAGCAGAGGTGTGCTTTCCTCGCTGGTCTTCAGCAACGTCTGTTTTTCTGGTTTCCAGTGCTCTGTCCATCCCTTACATTAACCCACTCCCATCAGGGTTTGATCTCGTACTCCACTGTAATCACCCACGACCTCCCTGCTGTGGGCCAGTGATTTTGCTCACTCATCACCCTCTCTTCAGCTGCCTTTCCAAAATGCCTTGGTTTTTGACCTGTGTTGCTGCTGCTGCTGTCTCCTTGTCCTCTCTCTCTCTCTCTCTCTCTCTCTCTCTCTCTCTCTCTCTGTGTGTGTGTGTGTGTGTGTGTGTGTGTATGTGTGTGTGTCTCCCCCCTCTGAGACAAAAGGCTTTACTATGTGCCCCAGGCCAGTCTTGAACTCACAATCCTCCAGAGATTACAGATATAAACCATCATGCCAGGCTTTCTATTTTTTTTAATACCCTCAAAATGCTAGTGACATTTTGTGTATTCCCAGCCAGGACTTTCACATAGACTCCAAACTCACATATTGTACTGCCTGGGTCGGTGTTCCCCAAACTCAATCACTTCTTTCTCTCTTAAAACCTGCAGCCTTTTATGTCTCAGGAAAAGCAACTCTTTTCGGGTTAAAAGTCTCAGGCCGCTTAATCAGGGAGTTAGCCACAAGAACTATGTCAAGGGCTCAGATTCCGATGATCTCACACAGAGACTCTGGACTGAGGTATGCTGGGTGTTGAGAAACTGATTCTGCTGGCAGCCAGGGTCCAGAGAGTTGGAGAGGCCTCATCTGAAGACCGTGTACTGCAACGCTTTGGATCACACATCCTGGTAGAGGCAATCGTTATGAGAGAAGGGACTAGTCTTGGATAATTTTCTGCTGTTATGGTTAAATACCCTGACAGAAGTAATAAGTAAGGAAGGCACATCCTTCAATACAGTCCATCCTGGTGGGGAAACCAATTTGCAGGAGCTTAAAGTGACAGGTCACCTTGCATCCACAGTTGAGAAGAAGAAAACAATGAATGCCCATGTTACACATGCTCTCCTTTTTATACTGCCCAGGACCCAACCCCAAAGAATGGTGCCACCCCTCCCTTAGGATGAACTGTCCCATCTCAGTTAAACTAGCCAAGATAATCCCCCACAGGCATGCTCAGAAGCTAAGCTAGTCTAAAGTTTGTATTACATTTATTTTGTGTGTATGTCTATGTGTGGGGGTGTATTGGCACCATAGTGCACATGTAGAGATCAGAGGACAACTTTGCAGAGGTCAAAAGAATTGAACTGAAGTCACCAGACTTGGCAGCCGGTGCCTTTCCCGACGTCAACAGCCCCAGACCTCTCAAACAGGTGTCTAGGAGACTTCTAGAACCCGTAAGACTGACAATTATCCCTAACCATCATAGGAATCAGGGATGAATCCGGAATGTCTAGCTTGAGAACTGGTCTGTCCCCTGTAAGACAGCTCTGAACACCACAGGCAGTGAGAGTATCCTAAGTATGAGATCTTGCCATTTCTGCTCAAAACCCTTTTCTTCACTCTTCCTGACGCTAAGGGAAACACTAGCGTTTTACAGCAGCCACCAAGACCCTGTCGGATCTGAGTCTATGTTGTGCCACTCCAAATCTCCACATGCCCTCCTCTGGGGAGAAAAGATGATCACAAGACTTGGAAAGTCCAGGACTTTTACTAGAACCATGAGGCTCCTCTCCAAGCCAGTAAAGCAATGGACAAATACTGAGAAAGAGGAGTCTCTGGTGGGACTGTCTTTGAGCTGTACCAGGAGCTCCGCATGCTGGGGAGAGCGTTTTAGTGATGCAGCTGCCTGAGTCACCCCTGCCCCTGTAAACAAGCAAGCTGGGCTCACGGGGAGCCTTTTCTTGGGATGTTGTTGGTGTCTGTGGTGAATAGATATCAGGTTTTTGTCTAACCAACAAAAGGCACCACAAGACAATGGCTTTTCCTTTTACCACTTTGATTGCACCTTCTCGCTATGCAGTCTGCTCTGGGCTCCTAGACCACCTTTCTGCTCTTCCAAACAGCCAAGCAGACTCTTGCTCAGAACTCACTTCTCCTCTGTTTCCTCTCCCTATGGCATTTTTACCTCAGCAACCACCCGACCACACCTATCACTCCTTTACTGTTCTCAATGAAGCCCACCGTGCTCCTCCTCACACCCTCTCCCCTTTAAAACAGCCACAACCTGACACCCGCACTCCAAATCCCCTTTACTGGGGGTTCCTTGTTCTTTCCCATCGTGCTTGGTAACTTCCGATAATTTTGGTAAAGCTTCCCTTCTGTCATCTGTTTCCTTCCTCCAGAGCTCAAGACCCACAAGGGCAGGGCATGCACGGGTCTGGTGTATTTACAAATGTATTCCACGCACTTAGAACAACGTGCAGGATGCCCAGTATTTGTTGTTGAATGGCATAGAGTCAAGGCTCCCTTGTCTATGTGCCAGCACAAGTGACAGCCTGGCAGCCCTAGGGAACCTTGGCGGTGACACCGGCATTGGGCCATAGGTCCTAGGTGACGATGGTAAGGGTGGTGGCTTTGATACAGCATTCCCTTAGTTCCCCTGACTTTCAGCTTGAATTTTCAACTGTTTCCCCAGTCCTTCATTTATCTACCTCAGCTCTTCCCTGCTGTGGAACTTGCTTTGAGTTAGATCTTCCAAGTGTGAAAGCTGACACCAAGAGGACATTACTAAGCTCTGAGGAGATGCTTGACATTGTCTCTGCAGGAATGCTTTAGTAAGCTAACTTCTCACGTTACTCTTGACCCTGGAGCACCCAACATCCTTCCCAGAAGCTGTTCAGAACACCCCTGTCATCTCTAGGAGCCCGAGTCTCTGTCAGAGAGCAACGGGCTTAACTAAATTTGCTAGAGCAAGAACAAAGGAGTCAAATTGGCCCAAATGCTCTGTTTTCTCCAAACTTCTTCCCCAAATCAGCAGCGATGCCTCCTCTTGGTGTGAGGCATCCATTTATCCACTGGCTAAAGAGAGATGTAAAAGAGCAAGCACTCCAGCCCCTGCTCTGGGGGGAACTTGCTTTCTATAGAATGAGCTGCCGAGAGCACAGCAAGAAAAAGAAAAGCGAGGACTCTGGGCTTCTCAGTCTTTAGCAAAGGAGCCTTCTCATTAACTCACCCAGCAGCCCTGGACGACTCAGGGCCTCCAAAGCCAACCTGAGCATTAGCCTCTGGCTCCAAAGTCCATCAGAGCTCCCCCCCCAACACACACACACACCCTCACACACCACCACCACCCCACCCCACCACACCCCCAGGCTGCTGTTATTCCTCAGCAAACAGGGGGGCGGCACAAGAAGTCCTCAGCTACAACATGGGCCGAAACTGTGGGTGGCAGCACTTGATTCAATCTCAGGACCCCTAAAAAATATCTCAACTGCCACATGAAGTCAGAGGCTCTGTCCAGGGAAAAGAAGTCCCAGCATCCATACCCAGGCACTCACGGGAGAAACCGAGGGCCTAGGACTTTCCTGAGTGTGCATTTCTAAGGCAGAGACTAGATAAATTGCCGTGAAGTCCTGGGCCAAAGCTCAGACCCCAAAGTTGCCAGGCACCGGAAGCTGTGTGAGTCCAACATCCCCAGCCGCTCCACCTCAGCTCCCCTTTACGGCCGCTTTTTCACCTTCAGTGGCCCTGAGCTAAGCTTGGAAATCAGTGCCTCAACCCTTACCCAATTCCAGAGAGGCTTGGGGAAATCTCGCTCCCTAATCTTTCTGCCCCGTGAGAAGGTAAGCTGGTTACCAGGTTCTGAGGCCCAGTGTGTATGCGGCTTAGTCTCTGCTTCTGTCTGTGCCCTGGGCCATCCGCATCCCTGCACCTAATGCTCTAAAGGGAAGACCCTCGGTCCTCAACAAGCATAGGGGTATCTAGGACTAGATAAGGAACGAGAAGACCTCCCTCCTTCTCTCACAGTACAGACTGAGCAAAGTCCTGTGATTTCAGGCCGCTAGCCAGAATTCCTAGGGAGAAAGGACATATTACCTCATTCCCATTCCTCTGGGGGAAAATTTACAAGTTAACTTCCAACCCCAGTCTCCAACATCCACAAACTCAAGCACAAGACACCGCGGGGATAAAGCACCTCTCTCTTGGTCTCTCCGACCTCCACCCTGGGTTGAGTGTGTCCTCTTTCCAAAACCACCTGGACTGTGCATCTCATCCCTTCAAATCCATTTTGAGAACTTGGAGGGTTCAGAGGCCTCTGCTCCCCTGCAAGTGGGAAGGTGTACTCATGTTCTTCCTCTCAGAGTTTCCCTGGTGACATACCTCCGGGTTCTGCATTCCTCTAGCTCAGGATACAGCCTCACTACAAAAACAGACCCATGACCTCCAATCCCCAGAAGCTTTATCCATCAACAGAACAGAATGGTTTCCTGACCCACGGGTCAACTCTAAGCCCTTTAGTATCTGGGGACTCTACCCAAGGCTTCCCACAGGGGTGTGGAAATTCCCTAAATATGGATTAGTGCAATTACCCCAGAAGACTGGGAAGGAAAATAAGAAGCTAGTATATGTGTGTGCATGTGAGCACACACACACGGGGGGGGGGGGGGAGACAGAGACAGAGACAGACAGACAGACAGGCAGGCAGACAGACAGATAGACACAGAGAGAGGGAAAGTCTTAAGGGAAAGCAATGAAGGTCAAAGATTATGATATTAGTGAGAGTTGGGAAACAGGTGATCTTGGGAATGTCATGGTACCAGCTGAGTGGTGATGGTAGGAGGTGACACAAGCCAAAGCTGAAGAATCCCAAGATCCCAGAAGAGTTCGGTATCAGCAGCAGTGTCCCTGCAGCTCCTATTTATCAAGCACTTTATGGGTAGTAGTGCCAATCCTTACAAGAACCTTGAAAAACAGGTATTGCTATCTTGATTTACAGGAACAGCCATTGAGACTCTGGGGGCTTCGGGAACTTGACCAAGATCACACAGAGTTAAGAACAGAGGCAGAATCCATGGCCTGATCCATCTGGATCTGAGCCTGTACTCAAGCTTCTATGAGAGAAAGCCCTAGGGCACCCACACGGGTTATCTAAGTCTCAGTCTCCTGCAGAGTGTCCTCAGTGACCCGAGTCAGGGTCCTTCCCAGAGGAACAGTAGGTGTAGTAGACAGAAGAATTCTCCTTCCTGGGGAGACTGGGGTGACACAGTGGCTCTTACCTCCCCCGTTCTTGTAGCAGAGATAGGGAAACCTCCAGACGTTGCCTAAGCCAATGATCTCTCCCGCCACTGACAGCACAAACTCCATCTTGTTGTTCCAGTGCTCCCGTTCCAAGGTACCGTCTTCCTTCACTTTCTCCATGACTGGACACACTGGCTTTGTCTCTCCATTACTGGTTGTTCCTGAGACCCTGTTATCCATCCCACCTGGAAAACAAGTGGAGTGCTCTGTCACTGGTGGGAAGCCCATGAGAAATACCTCCTACCTTCAGAAAATTCTGGAGGGAATAAATTCCCTGGAAAAGAATGACTGCCTTGCCTGTCCTCTGACCCATTCATTCCTCCTTAGCGCCCCTCACTGGCAGAGCTGGGGAGGCGCTCCTGGGACTGCCTGTTCCCTTCACAATTAGGAGAAAACATTGGCACAGAAGGGTAGACTTGGCTTCCCTGACGCATGTTCTCTGAATTCACATAGTATGTGGTTGTCTGCACTTCCCTGCTTGCTTCTCACAACCAACTGTGACACATTAAAAAGCAATTCAATCCCATAATATGCTGGGACTACCCAGAAGATGACAGTTGACATACTCTCAAGACCACTGATATCCCTTTGCAGGAATTACCCTAAAGAAGTAACTGTGGTCATTGGGAAAGATCTGATATTAAAAATGTTGATTGTTTATAACAGCAACAAAAATATTGGAAAGAATATACATGCCAATAGTGGAAGGTGAGGTATGAAGTTATGGTAGATACATTATGAGTTTCTATACAACCATTAAAACTGTTACAGGAAGATGTATATTGAAACAAAAGGATGTTCGTGCTGTAGGAAGTGAGATTAGTATGTACAGACTGATCGGGCTTGACAGACACTTTACACAATAGTTGCATTGAAAGATTGGGACATACACCAAGATTTTTTTTCCTTAGTGACTGCGTCATAGGGATGTTTTCCTTATCTATGTCTTCGCCGTTTTGTTTAAAGAAATGTCTTCTGAAGGATGTTGGATGGAACCCGGAACCGGACCCGGACAACTGAGCTCCATTCCTTTCTCCTCCATTTCTTACTGAATCAACATACATGGAAAAAAGTCTCTCTCCCTCCCTCCCTAACCTTCCCTCTCTCCCTTCTCCCTCTCTTCTACCTACTCTCTTTTTTCCTCCCTCCTTTGCTCCCTTCAACCAAGATGATGACTGGGAAAGGAAGTCCTACCTTCGACTTCTCACTTCAGAAACTCCCTATCCTAGACTGAGGATAAATTCGGATGTGATTTAAACTTAATGAGCAGCTGCTCTGGACTAAGCACTGCACACACGTTCGTCTAATTCCTACACCAACCCTGTCATTGTTGAGAAAATGACTGTGTATAAAATACCTGCAGCCGCTGCTCCGTTAAGAAGTCACTATTGCCACCCAGATAGTACATCGTATGGAGACTTGAAGTCACTCCGCACTTCCTGCTCTTTCGGTCCTACCAATGAGCTCATGGTCTCTGCCTTGGTTTATCAACACATTTAATGTTAGTGTTTCTAGTGACTCCCTCCTCGTTTTATGCAGTGACCCCTTTTGGTTTAGTTTTTGTTGTTGTTTGTTTGTTTCGAGACAAGGTCTATAGCCCAGCTTGTCCAAGGACTTGATATATAACACAAACCAAACCCTGCCTCAGCTTCCCTGGTGCTCAGACTAAGTACCTGAGGCACTGTGGCTGATTTAGAGTGGCCTCTCTGTAGAGAACTAAGCAGGTGGGCTTCCTCCAAACCCCAAAACAAGTTCAGATTGTGGAACCTTCTCATCAGAAACCCCTCCAAGCCACAGGCTTCCCTTAGTTTCTGCCTGAAACTCTAGGGACCAGAAGAGTCAGCCAAAAAAGGCAAGGAGTGGAAGACACCCCCAATTATTTAACAAGCTGGAGAGTGGGGTCCAGATTAGCTGTGGACAAGAAGGTAAAACTCCAGCAACGGAGTCGGGGACACTGTTTCTCACCTGACTGAACTGGTCTTCCTGGCATGCAAATTCTGGCCTTCCTTACTAACTTATCATCACAGGGATGTCTCCCTGTGAGGCAAAGCCATCCCACTTGGCCTCATCCCCCTCCCAGCAACCAAGCCATAGCCCTCTGCCTCTCAACCCCATGCCTCTCCGGAGAAGAAAAAAGAACATGGGTTCAGGCATGCCGGGTTCGGGCGGCAGTTGTTCCTAGCACCCCTGCCTGACCCCTGAGGTTAATGAGTAACACAGCCTTAGTTTGCTGGTCTGTGACAGTGGGAACATTGGCGTAGACTCAGCTGTGAGGCTTGAGTGGAGAGATGAACTCTATATTCACACTATATTGAATAGTGTGATTCTCCTCTCCAATTAGGATTCTCGACCCCTCCTCCTGTCACCCTTAAGTCATGAGCCACCCCTTTCAGAACGTCAAGAGAATAGCAGAAAGTGCTTGCACCTGCACACCCAAGAGCCAACCAAGAACCCTGTCCAGGGGACACCGTGGTTGTAAATCCATAGATCCCACCAACCTACATTCCGAGGCCCAGAAACAGGCAAAAGAGAGAAAGAGCAGAGATTATTCCGAACCTTGGTGACGTTTCTGCCTGAGGTCCTGTCGGAGAATTCTCCAGGGGGCCAGGGAAGGGGCTGGCTATTTAAAGCATGGCTGGAGTCCGCCCTGTGGAGCCTGTAATCCTAAACTTGACCCGGCCCACATTCCCCCTCCTACCTTCCCCCTCCCACGCTCTCCCCTCCCCTCGGCCATCAGACAATCTGCACATGAGTGATTCCCTGGCCCGGGGACTGTGTACACCCTGGCAGTTCAGCCAGTCGCTTGTAACTTTACTACAGCATGCTGTCGTGCCATAGCTTGCCTGCCCTACCCCTGACACTCTGGGATCTCTGTAAAGGGATCAGCCAGTTACTCTGTCTTCTCACAACCCAAGGGCTCCTGGGAAGCAGTCAGTAGTTGGTGCTTATTTGATGAGGTGCTATTCCAATTAATTTAAAAGTATACCAACCTTATCGGGTTCCAAATGGCATTCTGGAAGGGACAATGATTTAGGAAAACAACAATAACAACACATTAAAATTACTGAACTGTGAGAAGTCAGTAAAACAACCAACCTGCACACAGACACAGCCACCCACGCACGTATGTGCACACACCATGTTGAAACGTCTGAAAAAGGTTTCCGAGTTTATAGTGGTTGCACTCAGAATAGAAGTGGGTTAGGAAACGGCAGTAGAGGAGATTTTCTCTTCTTTTTGAAGCTCCAGTGTTGTTTGAATTCTTTGACAATGTGTGAGAACTTTTTTTTTAAGCTGCCATCAATGAAATGCCAAGGTTTAAAACAAAGTATTCAGGGAAGATTTGGCAATGTGAGGCAGACAACCAGTCACAGGACTTTCTTTCTAGGCAGGAATGACCTACGGAGATGGCCGGCTGTTCCTTCAGCTGTGAGTCCCAAGACTAGAGCAAAGCCTTGGTGCACCACCTGCTGCAGGGTCGTACAGGGGACACTGTGTTAGCTTTGGTGGCAGGCAGCACAGGGGTCGAGTGCCGCATCTGTCACTCTGGAACTTGAAGTTTTGAGCAAAGCATTCAGCTTCTGAGACTTTCATTCTCACAACTACAAAATGGAGACAGTGTTACTTACCTTGGAAAATTGAGTGAGATTTCAGGAGAGAATGGATCTGATAATGAAGCGAGTTCATGGATAATTACTGATGCTGTTAAAGAATTATTCGCATAGAGCTTCATGGAGACTGGTTTGTTTTTTTTTTTTAATAAAAGATTGTATTTTCTACTTTTATTTATGTGTATATATCTGTGTATACGTTCATCTATGTGGGTGCCCTTGGAGGGCAGGAAAGGGTGTCAGATCCCCGGAGGCTGGACTTCCAAGCAGAAGTAGGATCACTAGTGAGAGTGCTAGGACTCGAACCCAGGTCCTCTGGAAAGACAACTAGATTTCTCAACCACTAAGCCACCTCTCCAGTCCCTGGGAATTATTCTTGTGTTTCAGCAGCCTCTTTTCTTCTTCCTTCCTAACCATCCATCTGTCTCATCTTATGGTGTAAAGAAAAAGATTAAAAGGGTTCTCAAAGAGAGGCTGCAAATTTGTGCTAAAAGCCCAAAACAATGTGATTAACTTCTTTGCCTTATGCCAAGTGGTACCCACTAGCAGCCTACTAACTGATCTACTAAGTATAAATGTTGAAATTTGTACTCTCTAATTTCCAGGTAGATAATTACTTAGGGCATTGAGACCCAAATCAGTGCCCTAAGAAATCTGGGTACCACATAGCCTTCAGCAGTGTTGCCTGGGTCTTCTGAGACCTCACACATGCAATAATGTGATTTTTGTCTGCAGAAGACACTCCCGGAGATCAGAGCATCCTTAGTGTCATCTTCTGTTGCTCTGGAGTTGCTCTGACATGAGGGGATGTTGATTCTTCAGTTTTTACATAACTGCTGCTACCCTGCCTCTCTGATTGCTCTTTTATTCCTTTCCAAATGGTTGTGATTCCCGGGTTCCTTCATTTCGATGCTGTCCTGATTGATATTTTCCCCTGCTCAGCCAAGTGATGAAGAGGTAGTTTGAGGACCGTTGGTAGAACTGTCAGTGACAGTCTTCAGGCTGCCCATTCTGGAGTGTCACATCAATCCCACTGGACAACCCTTGCTTTGCCAACCCTTGGGTATCCAGGGACGAGACCAAGGATCGGGCACTGTCAAAACGAGTGTTTACAAGTTCTCACTCGATAGGAGGATTAGACGAGTCTCTAGGGACTGCTAGCAAGAATAACTGAACATTAAGCAGAATTGGACGAAGCAGAATGAGCTCATGAAAACGCGCGGGTAGTGGCTGGCACCAAGTCGGTTCTGGGCATATTTAAATGTCAGTGTGTCGTGACACGTTCTCCCAGGTATTTTCTGCCTCCACTAGGAACAGAGCAAGGACAGAAGAATCTTCAGAGAAGCATGGCCTGTTTCCACCTCTGAGTTACAGGGATTCAGCAGAGGGAGCCTTAGACCCTTTCCTGCTCACAAATGGGCAACCTGAGCCCTTTTCAAATATGACACTAATGGCAAGAAAGGAGCAAGAAAATTTCCTCAAGCAATACCTGATGACAGCTCGCTGGGATGGTAAGAATCTGGGAAACAAAATACATACTGGTGACAGTAGATTGCGACCACAGAGTAAAAGTCACTCGTGTTTGTGGTAATATAAATAATAAAGTAAGTGAATGGGGGACAAAATACACCTTATTCCTAAAACAGAATCCCAGTTAGCAAATGTAGAAGGAAAGACAAAAATAGGAAACCACCATTAGACATACAACTTTAATAACCACAGCACCAGTTAAATCTGTGAATAAAAGTTGGAGGAAGACCAGAATTTTCATAGTTTCTAAGTATCTTCTCCCCCAAATATTTATTCACTACAAAGGGGAAGATACTAACTTCATGGTAGAAAGGCCAGGAAGAATAACTTAGCGGCCCAAGTGCGGCACCCAGTCATAGAACACACCGGTATCATTCACTTCCTGAAACATATATGAAGAGTCGCTCATGCAGGCACAATACACTGCTACTCATGCCAATAATCCTATGTGATTCTGAGAGAGCGGAACACAGCCTCCAGCAAAGGATGTACAACAAACAACGGTTCTTTATCCCATCGCATCTGTGGTGATTAATGTCGACGGTCGACTGGACGGGCATCCCTGGGAGAAACTGCCTAGATCAGGTTCACCAGGGTAGGAGAAGCGACCGTGAATGTAAGCTGGAGTCCTGGGCTGACTGAAAAGGAGGACACGGAGCGAGCACTTCCATGTGCCTCCCTCTGCTTCTGAAGTGCAGATACAGTGCAGCCAACTCCTCAAGCTCCCTCTGCCTTGACCTTCCTGCATGACGGGCTGTCTCCTCAGACTGGGTCAAAAATAAACCTGTCCTCAGGTTGCTTTTGTATTTTGCTGCAGCACCTAGATGAGTAATCAATCTACTGTTCAGATCATGGAGGATGAGAAAGATACATAGGCAAGTTTAGGATACAGGAGATTAGAGCCAAGCTAAATGCTTTTATCAGCAGAAAATGCTAAAATTTAAGGGGTGTGAGCTAAGATAGTTTCACTCCTTGATTATAGCAGTCCCAGTATGCGACTGGAGTGAACAAATTCTGGAATCTTAGATGCAGAACCCACAGGTGCCCCTGAAATTTTTCATGATTTTTCTACGTGTTATGTCTGATTACAGATAGGATTAACTTAAATTCTATCAACAAAAGATCTCAAAGAATCAAAATTTATGAAAAATATATTACTACCACTACTACTGTTCACGGAGTACTTCCAGTGCGCAGGGCACTGTGTCACATGACATGAGGATCCCACTTGATCCCTTTCCACAGCAATTACTGTTAGGACCAAGCTAGGCATGGTGGATGATGGTTTATCCAGGCAAGGCATTGAGTGACACACTCAAAGTCACATAACTAGTGAATGGTGACACCCGGGATTTGAACTCAGGTCTGTGGGTCTAATGAACATTGTTTATAGTTACCATGCCACCCTTTAACTCTAAGATATTAAAGTGGGGGGGCAAAATCCAAGCCTTGTGTTTACTATGAGAAAGAGATGAGTACATAAAATGCCAAGAAAAATGCCCCTAGGCCTAGAGAGATGGCTTAATGGCTAAGCACACGCATTGCTCTTCCAGAGTTGCTGAGGCTGAGGCTGAGTACCCAGCACTGAGTACCCAGCACCCACATCGGGAGCTGGTACACCTTCTTCTGGCCTCCTCAGGACTTCATCACATGTGCATACACATGCATGTAAATAAAAAGTACGTTGTTTTTTTTTTTAAGAAGAAGGAGGAGGAGGAAGAAGAAGGGGGAGGCTGGAGGGATTGCTTAGTGGTTAAGACCACTGGCTGCTCTTCCAGAGGTCCTGAATTCAATTTCCAGCAACCACTTAGTGGCTTGCACCCATCTGTAATGGGATCTGATGCCCTCTTCTGGTGTGTCTGAAGACAGCGACAGTGTGTTCAGATACATAGGAAGAAGGAGGAGGAGGACAAGGATGAGGAGGAGAAATTAAAGTGTTTCCTTTGCTGGAGATTTCACTAGGACTTGAAGAATAGTTTGCAATCCTCATTGGAGGGCAAGATGGCTTAGTGAAGGAGCTTGCTGTCAAACTTCACTACCCCGACTCAGTCCCGGGAAGCCACATGGAGGACAGAGAGAAATGACTCCCACAGGCTGATCTCCAACCTCCACACCCCTATTCTGGTGTATGCATGCACGTGCGCGCACACACACACACACACACACACAGAGAGAGAGAGAGAGAGAGAGAGAGAGACAGAGACAGAGACAGAGAGACAGAGAGACAGAGAGAGACAGAGACAGAGAGACAGAGAGAGAGACAGAGAGAGAGAAAGACAGAGACAGAGACAGAGACAGAGAGACAGAGAGAGACAGAGACAGAGAGACAGAGAGAGAGAAAGACAGAGACAGAGACAGAGAAAGACAGAGAGAGAGAAAGACAGAGACAGAGACAGAGAGAGAGACACACACACAGAGAGAGAGAGACAGACAGAGAGAGAGAGACAGAGAGAGAGAGAGACAGAGAGAGAGACACACAGAGAGAGACAGAGAGAGAGAGAGACAGAGAGAGAGAGAACAAGGCACAGGTGGATGAAATAAAATTAAAAGAATGAGAGGCTAACCTGGGAGGCAGAGCGTATAATAAGAATTGTCCTGGGGGCGGTGGTGGTGGCGCACGCCTTTAATCCCAGCACTTGGGAGGCAGAGGCAGGCGGATTTCTGAGTTCGAGGCCAGCCTGGTCTACAAGACAGCCAGGGCTACACAGAGAAACCCTGTCTCGAAAAACCAAAAAAAAAAAAAAAAAAAAGAATTGTCCTGGATGTGACCCTAAGAGTAGCCTTGAGTGACCCATTGTCTTCCTAAGCTTGTCTCTCACCTGTAAAGAGAGCACTAGACTGGGTCCCCTCCAGGTCATTCTTCAGCTCTGAGTCCTCCATACAAATCTCAGTCCAGACTCAGACACAGGAGGGTCGCTGGTGTGGACATCCCACACTCCTTTCCCCCAGCAGCACCAGCCATCCCCGGAAGTATCATTCGCCTAATTACAAACATCAATAATTACAGTCTAGACATCACCAACGCTTCTGGAAGACAGAAAATTGTTGTCACGTGACCTGAGATAAAAAGTCTAAGAGCATGTCCCTCACTCGGCAGATAATTAGGGTTGGGGTGGTGGTTAAAGAAGTTAAAGATATCTTCCTGGAGTCCAGAAGACAATGACCACCCCTACCCCGACTCGGGACTATGGAACTATCGTCAAGATAGCATGGCGTTGCATGCATTCACGTGCATTCTTTTATTTAGTCTTGAGTAACAACCTAGAGAGACTGGCTCTATCCATCCCCATTTCACAATGAGAAACTGAGCTTTGGAAAGGACCAGGAAGCTGCCTGGGAACCTACTGAGAATCCGGATCCAGCAGGTTCTTTGACCCGGGCAGCAGAGGCAAAGTGGAGCGCAACAAAGAAACAAAGCTTTGAGCTTTGGGGACCTTTGCTTGCGCAGACACCTTCCAGTCCCGTGCGTGCCTGGTGTTTAATTCGTAGGTTCGTGCTCTTTTCCATAAAGAGGGTGTCTATCAATTATCTTACTTCAGGACCTATTAAATCTCATTCCAACATTGAACTCACCTTCTCAAGGTTAGCATACTATCTTATTTAGAAGTCCAGTCTGAATATTTTTCTTCGAACACGAACTCAAGGATTCTTCCATAGCTTTCCCGGATGGTGCTTCATAGACATTGCAGGATGCGGTCCCTGCTTTAGTCCTTTGAACACGGTTTCCCTGCCACCTACTCCACTGCCCACCGCCCGGTTCCTTTGGGCTGTGACTGTGGGCTTTCTCTCACCCTGCTAACAACCCCTTGGAGTTTGGTTTTGCCCTGTAGCATGTCCGTCCATTCTGGTCTGCAGTTGACATCCTTCTGCTCCTGCTGGTTCTTCCGGTTCTAGTGTTGGGTCCAGCTCCACTCTGTAGACAACAAAGTGATGCTGTTGCTGCTCGGGGAAGGGATGACTTGAAAAGAAAAAGAAAGAGGGAACAGAAGAGATCTCCATTTGTAGCTTTTTCTACCACCATCCATTTTCAGCCATAAACATTTCCTAACATTATCTTTTGTCTGTGGTTTTTTTTTTCTCTCCATCTTGACCTAGTAATGGGAGTTCTGTTTCTTAGCTTGGGATTTTTAAATGTAAAGCGTGTTGATTTAAAGTTTACAGCACAATGTCATGGGATATTGTTGGGGATTGCCCTGTTGCTATGTATGTAAATGCTAAATTGTGAACCCCCCAAGATCTGATTGCTACCCAAACCATCCAGACGAGTGTGTTCTCACATACACTGGCCTTTGTTCAACAAACCTTGCTCTGCAATTTAAAGCTACTGGTTAATAAAAGGCTAGAGCCTGTGATTGGGCAGTAGAGAGAGAAAGGTGGGACTTGAGGATTAAGTGACAGTAACAGGGTCTCAGAAGAAACCAGGGGGGATGGAAAAAGAGACTGAGAGAGGAGGAGGCCGCTGTGAGGCCAGATGTATCATGAGCATGTGACCAGGAGAAATGCACCCTGAGGTCAGGCTGGTGGAGAAATGCACCCCAGGGGAGACTCAAACAGCAAGTAACTGAGGAGGAATGGTTTGGATATAAGTGAGCATAGCATAGAGTCTGCCCAATCTAGGCTTACAGCTTGCAAATAAAATACCAGGGTTTTGTGTCTTTCCTATGAGCTAGCTAGAATAAATAATTTTTACATGATATATGTGTGGATATAGTAAGATGGTTACTAGAGTAAAGATTAACATATCTACACTCTCATATTTTTATATTTTATATGTATAAAATGTCTCCCTTTAAAAAAAAAAGTTCCAATCTTCTGTAGAGGAAGCAGGTGCAACATTAGAAAACACAGCAAAAAAAAAAAATAAATACCTTGGATTTAGAGTGAGCTAAAGCACTACCCTCCCCCAGGAGGGGGCCATCCGTTTGTGTCTCCTGCAGCCTCAATACCTCCCACACAGCTGCAACCATCTCCCGGGTGAGAAACGTGTTGCTCAGCAAACAAATATTTACCATGCAAGGGTGGCTTAATTAGTCATATTGGAAACAAACAGAACGAAAGTGTGTGACTTATATATACAATTTCCCAGACATGCTTTTCATCCAGGTATAGGATATCTTCCTATGGATGGATAGGATACTTGCCTATGAGTAACAGAAGCATGGAAAGATTGATGCGTTTGGGGTACCTAAAATCTTAGGGATAAGATCTAAGGCATGATTTAGGAGATAGGGATTAATTCACAAATTTGGGGAAGGTAAAGTATTAAGCATGATCCTAGGGGAGAGAGAGAGACAGAGAGACAGAGACAGAGAGACAGAGACAGAGACAGAGAGACAGAGACAGAGAGAGACAGAGAAACAGAGACAGAGAGAGACAGAGAGACAGAGACAGAGAGAGACAGAGAGACAGAGAGAGACTGAGACAGAGAGACAGAAAGAGACAGAGAGACAGAGAGAGAGAGAGACAGAGAGAGACCGAGAGAGACAGAGACAGAGAGACAGAGAGAGACCAAGAGAGAGACAGAGACAGAGAGAGAGATACACAGAGAGAGAGAGAGAGACAGAGACAGAGAGAGAGAGACACGCACACACACACACAGAGAGAGAGAGAGAGAGAGAGAGAGAGAGCTCTGACTAAATGTAAATGGGTCTGAGGCAAGTGACTATGGCAAGAACTGCCTATCAGCAACCTAGAGCTTCAGCCTCCGGTGGAACCAGTTCATGAATGTGGGGCAATGTATTTTAAAACTGTGAATTTGGCTTTCACTTTCTTCTCTGCCTCCTGTATATTCACACTTTACCCCCAAGAAACCCATTTACTAAGCCCCAACTGACACATCCTTAGGGCAAAATAGAAACTCGGGAAGCACAGGAAGAAGGAATAACTTCAACAATGAGGGGGTCCCCACATGTCCACATTTGGGAATGGCAACCAGGAAGGGAAAATATGGCAACCTCTGCTCACAGCTCAGAAAGCAAAAGACTGCAGAAGAAGAGAGTCGTGATATGGAGAGGAGACACACTGGCAGAGTGGTCACTGGGCACATTGTCAACACTGTGACTTTTAAAGGCAAAGAAGGGTTGAAATCATTGCAAGTACAGATCCAGCCTGGGCTACATGGTGAGTTCCAAGCACCCGGAGTTGGAGTGATAAGTTTGCCATGCACAAAAAGAAAGAAAAGAAGTCGGGAAGGAGGGAGGGAGAGAGGGAGGGGGAAAAGAGGGAGGGAGGGGAAAAGAGGGAGGAAGGGAGGGAGGGAGAGAGGGAGGGAGGGAGGGAGGGAAGGAGGGAGGGAAGGTGGGAAGAAACGAAAAGGCCAAGATCTGACTCCTTTGTCTAGTGCAATAATTATGCTTTACGAAGTTGTTAAAAATGGTGCAAACCATTCAGTGTGGACCAAAGAGCACACAGAAGCATTATGGAATTCACAACTCATGGCAGCAGATTTAATGAGATGTGGAAAAATTTTATTTATTTTTTTAAAGTAGAAGCTACTAGCTTCATTAAATGCAGGAGATGGGCTGTAGGGAAGTTATAAACCAAATTGCAGCCAGCTTATAAAATTTCAGCCCAAGTGAAATTGATTGGGTTTGCTCTTATGAATGCTAGAAAGCAAAAATGGAGCATTTGCCTTCTCAGTCTTGGATAGGGAGATGGGCATAGAATGGATTTTAAGCCTAAGGACATTAGCAGCTCCTCCACTTCCCACAGCAGGGCATTTGTCACATGGACAATGTGTGCACGAAGGACAACATGGCTTCTTGTGATCCAAGCCTCTGGCTCTTCCCACCCTTCTACGATGTCTTTTTGGGTGTAGAGCTGGGAAAAGCCTCTAACCAAATGAAGAATAAGACAAAGAGGGCATGAACATGCGACCACATATGCACAACCATGTCACATCAGCATGAAACATGGGTTTTAAGACACTGGCTCCCTCTTGCTGGCCTGAGGATTCTAGCAGCCATGTTGTAGATAACACAGAAGCCAAGGAACCAGAGGTGGCCTCTGGCTGTTTTCCAGTTGAAAACTGACACCAAAGTCCAACAACCCACTGGAACTGAATGCCGCCATCAAACCCTGGAGGCTGCAAACAGATCTTCTCCAGTTCATTGGCTTCAGATGTGGCCACAGCATCAAACACCTCAAACACTACTCTGGTCACCATCTTGGGAAACCTTGGAGCCAAGTACCTAGCAAAGTTGTGTTCTAATTTCTGATCTTCCAGCTCAGTTACTGATAGGCAGTCCATAGTCTACCCACGTGCTATAGGCTAGTAAGTTGTGTTGTGTAATTGTTGGTTCGGGTTTGATTCCCGAGACAGGATCTCATGAAGCTCAGGCTGGTCTCAAACTCGTTGATTCTTAAATTGATTCTCTTGCTTCTACCTCTCAGGCACTATTATGTTTCTGGTGATATTGTTAGACAGCAATAAAAATTAATACAGCAAACCTGCTGGGCACAAATACATGTGACGAGTTATATTTACACTTGAGTTTAGGAATGACTATACGTACACACACATGTATAGTGGTGCAACGCACAGGCTGGTGAGGTGGCTCAGTAGATAAAGGCACTTGCTGGCACATCTAATGGCCTGAATTCAGTCCCCAGGGCACCCATTGGAGAGAAATGACTCCCAAATGTTGTCCACTGACCTCCACATACACACCATGGCATGTGTACACGCACATGCACACTCACACACACACACACACAAATGCATTAAAATGAAAGGCACATGGCTAGTAATGGGAAATGTGTGAACAATGTGCCATAAGCCACTTAAGAAATACAGCCAAAAGGAGAATAATCTCAAGGAGGTGGCCTTTCCTCACGCTAGTCATCTCATGACAGAGCAAAGATACAATTACAGAATAAAAATTCTCAAAGTATTAAGCCATCAGGAAGGTCCCTTTATTACTTTCCAGTGGGGAAGGTCATCCTAAGCAGGTCAGGAAAATAAAGAATTATAACATTTTATAAGTTTACATCACAAAACTTAATAACTTCTATCGTAAAACTCTAAGATTGAAAGACTCATAACAAGGTACTCCAATTTGCCACCAAAAAAAATTCCATCATATGCATAGCTCTTAAAATCATCAAGAAATAATGAAATCAAGAATTAATGAGGGCTAAAGAGATGAATCCGTAGTTAAGAGCACTGACTGCTCTTCCGAAGGTCCTGAGTTCAAATCCCAGCAACCACATGGTGGCTCACAACCATCTGTAAAGATAATTGACGCCCTCTTCTGGTGTGTCTGAAGACAACTACAGTGTACTTACATATAATAATAAATAAATCTTTAGGCCAAAGCCAGCAGGGCCGGAGCAAGCAGGGTCAACCAGAGCGAGCGGGGCTGACCAGAACGAGCTGGGCCAGCCAACCAAAGCGAACAGAGGTCTCAAATTCAAATCCCAGCAACCACATGATGACTCACAACCATCCGTACAGCTACAGTGTACTCATATACATAAAATAAATAAATAAATCATTAAAAAAAGAATTAATGAAGTCCATAACTCTGCCTGCTTTCCCAGAGGCCCGCCAGCACTAAGGACACCAGGTAACAGTCCGCCCCTAAGCTCCTGACTACCAGGCCCCCTGAAAGCACACCCAACAGCAGTAAACTGCACCCCATACCCTGTGCCCCATTTACTGCCCCACACCCTGTCTGCTTTCCTGGAGGCCAGGCAGGCACCAGGGACCCCAGACTACACTGGTAATAGGGACCCCAGGGGCAACTTTAGCACAGAGAACCCCAGAGACCAGGCAGGCCATAAAAACCCCAGTGGAGACACCCTATTGTACCAGAATCCCAGGCCACTCAGGACAGAAGACCAAGAAGAAACACAAACCAAGGGGGAACAAAAGATTCAAAAAACACCCAACTAACAAAGATAAACTCAGAAATTGGCCCCTGAACCTACAATAACAACAAAACCAGATGGCCAAAGGTCAGAGTAAGGGCACAGTCAACACCAGCCAGAGCGGTATGGAGCCACCAGAACCCAGCTATCTTACAAACCCCAACGCCCTAGCACAGCTGAAGCAAAAAAAAAAATTAACCTTAAACCCAATCTTATGAAGATAATGAGAACATTAAAGAAGAAATAAATAGATTCCTTAAAGAAATCCAGGACTCTACAATCAAAGGGGAGAGGGTAGTAAGTAAAACTGTTCGAGACCTTAAAATGGAAATAGAAGCAGTAAAGAAAACACAAATGGGAGGAATCCTAGAGATGGAAAACCTAAGTAGGAGAACAGGAACAACAGATACAAGCAGAATAAAAGCGATGAAAGAGAGAATCTCAGGCATGGAAGATATGAAAGAAGAAATCAATACATCAGCCAAAGAAAATGCTAAATCTATAAAGTTCCTGACACAAAACGTCCAGGAAATCTGGGACACTATGAAAAAATACCAAACCTAGGAATAATAGAAAGAGAAGGAGAAGACTCCCAGTCCAAGGCCAAGAAAATATTTTCAACAAACTCATAGAAGAAAATTTCCCCAATAGAAAGAAAGAGATGCCTATATACAAGAAGCTTACAGAACACCAGGTAGATTGTACCAGAAAAAGAAAATCCTGCCATTACATAACAATCAAAATACTAAATGCACAGAACAAAGAAAAAATATTAAAAGCTGCAAGGGAAAATGACCAAGTAACATATAAAGGCAAAGCTATCAGAAGTACATCTGACTTCTCAACAGACTCTAAAATCCAGGAGGGCCTGAGCAGATGTCTTACGGGCTCGAAGAGACTGCAAATGCCAGCACAGACTACTATACCCAGCACAATTTCAATCTAAACAAAATGGATGATTTTCTTGATAAATACCACTTAACAAAGTTAGATCAAGATCAGGTAATCTATTTAAATAGCCCTTTAACTACTAAGGAAATAGAAGCAGTCATTAAAAGTCTCCCAACCAAAGAAAGTCCAGAGTCAGATGGTTTTATAGCAGAATTTTACCAGACTTTCAAAGAAGAGCTAATACCAATACTTCTTAAACTATTCCACATAATAGAAACAAAAGGAACATTGCCAAACTCATTCTAAGATACCACAGTCACCCTGATACTTAAACCACACAAAGACTCAACAAAGAGAGAATTTCACATACACACATTGATGCAAAAATGGTCAATAAAATATGAGCAAATTAAATCCAAAAACACATCAAAACCATGCTCCAGTATGATCCAGTGGGCTTCATCTCAGGGATGCAGGGATGGCTCAATATACAAAAACCTGTCAATGTAATCCACCACATAAACAAACTGAAAGAAAAAAACCCACAAGATCATCTCAGTCGACGATGGAAAAAGCCTTTTTTTCAACCCCCCTTCGTGTTAAAAGTATTTGGGAGATCAGGAATACAAAGTGTGTACCTAAATATAATAAAAGCAATATGCAGCAAGCCAATAAATGGAGAGAAACTTAAAGCAATTACACTAAAATCAGGAACACGACAAGGCCAGGCAGGCACCAGGAACCCCAGACCACACTGGCAATAGGGACCCCAGGGGCAACTTTAACACAGAGAACCCCAGAGCCCAGGCAGGCTCTATATATACATATATATCTATATATGTTGTATCTATACAACATAGTGCTTGAAGTTTTAGTTAAAGTAATAAGACAACTAAGGGAGATCAAGGGGATACAAATTAGATAGGAAGAAGTCAAAGTATCTCTAGTCACAGATGATATGATAGTATACATAAGCGACCCCCAAAATTCTGCCTGAGAACTCCTACAGCTGATAAATACCTTCAGCAAAGTGTCTGGATACAAAATCAACCTAAAAAAATTAGTAGCCCCCCTTTATACAAATGATTAACAGGCTGAGAAAGAAATTAGGGAAACCATACTCTTTACATTAGCCACAAAAATATAAAATATCTTGGTGTAACTCTAACCGAGCAAGTGAAAGACCTCTATGTCAAGAACTTCAAGTCTCTGAAGAAAGAAATTAGGGAAGATAGAAGATAGAAATATCTCCCATGTTCACAGATTGGTAAGGTTAACATAGTAAAAATGTCTACTGTGTCCAAAGCAATCTGTAGATTCAATGCAATTCACTCCAAAAATCCAAAACAATTCTTTTTTAAGACTTAAATTTTTTTCAATAATTCCCTTTTATTTTTTATGTGCATTGATGCTTTGCTTGCATGTATGTCAGTGTGAGGGTGTCAGATTTCCTGGAACTGGAGAAACAGACCGTGGTGAGCTGCCATGTGGGTGCTAGGAATTGAACCCAGGTCCTCTGGAAGAGCAACCATCTCTCCAGTGCCACCCCCCAATGCGATTCTTTATAGACCTTGAAAGGGAACTCACAGCTGGACAGAGATCCTGAAGACCCCACCTATTCTGGGCTCCACTTCAGTCTTCCAGCCCAGCCTGCATTAGGACACCTGGAAGAACCAAGGTGCAAAACCACAAGTGTGTGTGTGTGTGTGTGTGTGTGTGTGTGTGTGTGTGTGTGTGTGTGTGTGAATGTGTGTGAGTATGTGTATATGAGTGTGTGTATGTGTGTGAATGTGTGAGTATGTGTATATGAGTGTGTGTATGTGTGTGTGAATGTGTGTGAGTATGTGTATATGAGTGTATGTGTATGTGTGTATGAGTGTGTAGAGTGTGTGTGTGAATGTGTGTGAGTCTGTGTGTGTGTGTGTGTGTCTGTGTAGAGTGTATGTGTGTATGTACCATATATGAGCAGGTGCCCACATTGTCCAGAGAGAGTGTTGGACCCATGGAGCTAGAATTGCAGGCAATTGAAAGCCACCTGACATGGGTGCTGAGAACCTAACTCAGACTTTCTGGGAGAGACGCAAGTGTTCTTAACTGCTGAGCCAGCTATCTCTCCAGCATCCAGGAAAGCATTCTTGAGATGTTTTGAAGGTACTTGAAAGAAAATTGAGGTGATTTTAAATATGATACTAAGGTGTCTAAAAATGAACTAAAACTATCTATTAAGCTCCACGATCAAACTAATGATCTCAGTCATACTGATGAGGGATCCTTGTACCCAGAAGGGTGGTGCCACAAATGTAAAACTGTGTGCAGTATTCTTACTGCATGCAGTTGTTAGTATTCACTGGGATTGCTCAAAATGAATTTAAAACCGTGGTCCTCCACCGTAGCTGCCTATTGAAATAAGTTGAGAGCTTCCTGATACATGGTCCTAGAGAGGGCAAACCTGTACACTGCTCAGTGACTGTTTGGGTCTAGGAGTGGACAGAGGGAGCAACTGCAAACGGGGTGATGGACACACTGCAGTTCGTGTGTGTGTTAAGGGCCACACAGTTCTGCAAGTCTCTAAAAAAAAAATCACTGAATTTTTTGTATAAAGGAGAAAGAATTGCAGAATATGAATTACACCTCCGCCAAGCTATCCAGAAAGAGCAGCATTGATGCTTGCAGTCTGCAGGGGCAATGGTAGGTTTGGTTGTGTGTTTTAAAAGCTCTTCAAGTGATTCAACTGTGCTGTTGGGACTGAGACCCACCAATTCAGTTATCTGAAACCACTTTACATAATGACTTGCTTGTTGCCCGAAAATAGTAGGAAAACATGCTCCAAAGATCTAACATAACCTAAAGCTAAACCCCAGATTATCTGACCCCTAAATCCTATCCTGTTTATTTTATGTGATTCTAGGGTTCTCCTCTAGATTACTAAACATTTTAGTTTATAGAACATTCTTCGTCTCAAGCAGGTTCCCAATACAAACTCCCTGCATAGAGTCACCCCAATGCTTCTAAGGCTTCTAGGTGTGTTTTTTTCCACTGTGACATAGGCTCTAAAAATAAAGGTGCAGAAAGCTCATACCTAATCTCATACCTAATTAGTGAATCTTTACCATATAAATGTTAAATACTTTCTTCCTACCTATAATTAATACTATTTCTTCCTAAGAAATACAACTTAAAGAAGAAACAGAATCACCCGGACAACCCAACAAGTATAGGCCCTTGTCACAAAACACAGCAAGATTCAATATCCAGAAGTCAAGACGGAGGAGAGGGCTCACTCAGGAAAATTGACTTCCGATCTCCACACACACTGTGGCACACCCACTCACATGCGTGGATGTACACACACTAACAATAGTCAATTAAATTAACTTTTTAAAGAAGGAATAATAGGTGATAAGTTTTTTAAAAATTCAAAATTACTTTAAAGTTTAATCATATGACATTATATGTGGCTTTTTGTGGTGTGGGGTTTTAAAAGGGTTTGCTGTGGAAGAGTACGTTGGTGGATCGGGGTAAGGAATGCCGCAAGAATCACACCACACACCAAACACCATACAGGGATTTACTGGTGGGGGAGGGGCACGAAAGGCCGCCCCTGAGTGGGTACAGCAGGGAGACACAAAGCAAGCAGGACGACGTGCGGCTTTATAAACGGGAGGGTATGGAGCATGCGCACTCGCAACGGTGAAAACCTGTCTCGTTAGTGATGAGTCACACTGGCCTTAAGAAATGAGGGGGTCACAGTGGCCTCTAGTAATGACTATGATTGAAGGCAGAGACAAGGAGTGCCTGATTCTGGAATGTGGGCTGTTCTAATAGGTTTGGTTTTGGTGTATGTGTGTGTGTGTGTATGTGTGTGTGTGTGTGTGTGTGTGTACATGCACGCATGAGCATGCACGAGCAGCATTCTCTTTTATCACGTACAATCTTCCAATCAGTGGTTAAGTTTTCCATGAAAGAATTCCAGGTTTCCCAGGTTTTTTACTATCAACCACAAAATATGATTCCCAAGGTTTAATTCCTGGGAACCACATGTGTGTGCCCATATACATCACACATGTGCACACATGTGTACGTGCACACACACACACATAATTAGTTAATTAATTACATATAATAGAAAGTATTTTATAAGACACACTTTATCTGAATTGGAGGACCAGGCAATGTTTAGAAAGTAAAAGACTTCATTTGACTGATTACGTTACTTTTTCTGTTTTGAGGGGTTTACTTTATTTTATTTTATTTTTATTCTTTGATAATTTCATACACGTATGCAATGTCCTATGGTCACAACTACCAGACATTTGCCCCTTTTTTCCTCCTGGGACCCTGTATACCTGTCCCTCTCCCTGCATAACACCATCTTCCTCTTTTTAATACACTACCACATTGGATTAAACTAATCCAAGGATGGAAAAAGAGAAAGATGGAAAGAAAGGAAAGAAATCTTGCTCCTTTCCACTTCACATTTTCCAAAAACACTACTTTAGTATCAGAAAACATACCAGGCTGATCACACCTCATTGCAATGAGAAAGTAAATCAAGTACCAGGAGCTATTCTTCCCAGTGGGACATTTTCTCACGGAGGCTCCTTCTTCCAGAATGACTCTAGCTTGTGTCAAGTTGACACAAAACTAACCAGCGCACATCCTTCACAAACCAGTCTATCTCTCCCCGGTGTACATCCTATCCTGCACAGTGGTGAGTGGATCCAGGCCAAGTGAGTAGTCCAGTCTCAAAGACACACTAACATCCGTTCTTTCCCTCTAATGCTATAAATATGACCTGGCAAATCCACATTCAAAACAATGATGTGGTTTGATTTAAAGGGACAGGACGTCTGAAAGTTTCTGTGCTTAAAGACCTACTGCAAAAGCAACTTTCAGGGCCCTCCTGGAGAGCTGGCTCAGCAGTTAAGAGTCTTTGCCGCTCTTCTCAGGACTCAAGTTCAAGTCCCAGCACCTCTATTTGGATGTTTCACTGGCCAACAGGCCCAGCTCCGGAAGATCCAAGACCTGTGCTGAGGTGACTGAGGCGATGCCATCTTGTCCTGATCATCCCATAACTCCATTTTGTGTCTGCTCAGACAGTTTTCAGCCCCTACCCTGCCTGGGCAGCCACGCCAGCCTTGGCAGCACATTCCGGGCCTTCCATGACCCTGGCTGTAGGTCAGATACATTTGCTGAATGTATAGCCAACCAAGTGTTAGTAGGTCCCCTGATCTGCACCCAACAGTGATGTCATTGTGCTCACTGCAGCTATGAACACCGTCCCCTGAGCATGGATGCTGAGAATTTCTTTATGGGAAGTGTCTGCATTTACTCGCTGGCTTAAATAAAGGGCTCTAATCGGCCTTATATGCATGGCGGTCTGTAACTTTCTTGCCTGGACTATAACAGCACATTCACATGCACATACATGTACACATAATCAACTTTTTAAAAATAAATTTTAAAATAAACAAAGCTTCTTTCTACGTACACGAAGCTAGTTAAAACACCCGAAATTTTATTGGACACGGTTTTAGGGTTATACGGGGCTTCAAATTTTACACAATTTCCAATTTCCAAAATCCACTACCAAACTATTGTTTGGTCCTTTAAGAGGCAGTCTGTCATTCATGTCTTTTAAAAGTCGGGCTTCTATGATCCTTCCCGTCCTCCTACCTTACTCCTTGACGTGCAAATGTACTACAGTTTCTTTTCACGCACTGAACTGTGTCCAGCAAACGAAGAAAAACAAATAGGTATTTCTTGGACCCTGTTGAGGTGGACAAAGGTAGAACTGGAAGGGAAGGGAAGGACTGGTGAAATCATGCCGATCTCAAGGACCTGGCAGTGCCTGCCGTGTCCCTCTCAGACCATGGGCAATCACAGATTGAATGTTTGCCTTCCAGCTCTTCCAAGTATGACACACAGGAATTCATATTCTCAGAGGCTCAAGTCGGAGTCAGACGGGCAGAGCTGGCTCACAACGGTCACTGCTCATGGCTTCTGCAGCAACACCAGGAGGTGAAACAAACATCTGTGAGAGGATGATGATGCCTCTCCTCCCCCAACTAGGGACCAGCAACTACTGCTACCTTGTACCTCGGAATGTGGTGACTGCACAGTTATAAAATACTTAACTTTTATCTATTTATTTATTTTTTGAGAGTCACTGTATAACCCCTGCTGGCCTGGAGCTTTCTATGTGGAGCAATCAGGCCTTGAACTCACAAAGATCCTCCTGTCTCTGTCTCCCAAGTGCTGGGACTAAATGAGTGCACCATCACAGCTAGCTGATTAAACTTCTTTTTCTCCCTCTGTCACCTGCATCAAAGCCTCTGTGATGAGAGCAGTGAGGACCTGCTTTGAAAGCATTAAGCACACAAGCTGAGCTCTAATGGAGGAGAGGAACAGTAACTCTGTGGAGACAGGAAAGGCAAGAAACCTAAATCCAGTTTTAATGCGAACGTTTCAGTCTGCATACTTTTAAATCTTGGAAGAGAGCACTAATTTCTCTCATACTCTTTTCAGACATCTAAATCTGTGGGGAAGACAAATCAAATTCTCTAAGTATAGAAAAAGTCATCTGAATCATTGGAATGACATATTTAAACTTTAAAATGTCAGTATGACAGGCAGCAGCAGTTCACAGGGACAGACCTTCTTGTGAGCATCCCAGTCGACAAACACTCTACAAAGAATGTGAAGTCTTCCTCAGACAGTCACCCGATCCAAAAGCCACACACCCGAACCTTTCTCAGCCTCCCCCTAACTCTGCTCCTTCAATAAAGGTGGTTAACAAACAAAGAATGGGTAGGAAAGACAAGTTTTTAATGGATTCTGGGCATCTATTGCTTGCATTTTGAATTTTAAAAGGCTGAGCCACTCAACAAAGGGGAAATCATGCCTGGTATTGGAATCCTACCCCTCTACCCAGGGCTGGTGAAATCATCGATCTTGGAGGTGAGCTTATAACTGCCATTTTACTGAACCATCATAATTCCTAAATATTTGTACTTATATCCACAGATAAGTTAGTCGTCCCCCCCCTCCCATCAGCAAAACTTCTTTGTGCAACAGACAGAGACCATTAGAGAAAACCACCACCAATGAAAATGCAGAGTTGTGGACCCCAGTCCCAAAGGACACGTCTACAGAACAACCCTGCAGCCAAGTCTCAGGGAATATTGCAGAAGAGAGGGCGGAAGATTGTAGGAGCCTGGGAAACGGGGACTTTGCTATAAGATGTTAGAAGCTACACCCATGACAGCCTAAAATCTCAACAAGATGACAGCCTTAACAGGTGTTAAACATGTACAACAACAGTACACAAGCTAACATAGATGTGGGGGAGGGGCGGGGTCCCACAAGGCTTCACCATACACAGAGAACTATGAGTAACTAAGGAATGCAGAGAGTGGGAGAAACAGTCCTCTGCAGGAAAGAGTACACCCACCAGTTATCCAATACCAAATGGTCAGCCCTGAAAACATACGTATAAGCAACATTATACAGACTGAGCAGGTTGTAGCTACGTATTTATGAATGAATATTTTCTCTTCAGCTTTTATTGGTATGTATGGTTTCCAAAATGGCAACTTCTAAACATGCCCCCGTCAGGTGTTCTTGAATAACAACATGAATCCATCAGAGGGTGTGGGGCTGTAGATCCTCTGGGTGTGAGACTAAATCTGTTTTTAAAAAAGAGATAAAGGAAATATATGTTCTCACTTTTTTCTAAAGATGTAACTGACTAGCTGCTGTTCTATAGATTATTTTTCTAGACATATATGTGTGCAACAGTAATTAATAAAAAAGAAGAGGCCATGAATTTGAAAGAGAATAAGGAGGGATATATGGGAAGGTTTGGAGGAAAGGAAAGAGAAGTGAGAAATGATATAATTACATTATAATGTCAAAAATAGAAAAGATTTTTAAAAAGGTTGAATTGCTTTCAGTTCTTAACTCACAAGTACTTCAATAATTTTACAAAGAGCAAAATGAATATATATATACATACATATATATATGTATATATATATATTTCTTCTATAAAAATAACCAGATGGAGTTCTTTATAAAGTGGCAACTTCCGTATAGTTTAGCAAAATAAAAACCCATTAAATTGGGTAATTATTTACCTCATAATTTTTACAGAAACCCTAGCCATTAGCTCATTGACCCTAAGCCTTTAATTCATTGACCTAATGCATTCATTCAGTCACTGACCCTAAGCCATTAGCTCATTGATCTCAAGTCATTCATTCACTCACTGACCTTATGCATTCATTCACTCATTGACCCTAAGCCATTCATTCACTAAGACGAAAACTCAAGACGCAAGCAGAGCAGCACTTTCAGCCCCGCCCATGTGGAAATACTCAAGTCTCCCCTAGTGTTAAGGAGGGAACCAAAAGCAGGCAGTGTGCACCACAGGGAAAGCATCTGCAGAAACTGCGACTTTATTTTACGAAGCTTTTTTCTCTTCTTTTCCTAAGATACCTTTCAAGTTCAACGTCACACCCACCCCATCTGAAACTCAACAGTATCTCTCACTTCTAGTTCCTGGAAAACACTTCCATAAAAGAGACTGGACGAAAAGAGAGGCAGAAACTACAAATATTTTCCTAGTTCTGCTCAGTGCCTCCCTTTAAGAAGACAGCTGCTGAGTTCAAATCAAACTGCACTTTTTAAAAACTAAGTAGAAGACATTTAATAGAAGATGACCGGCCCCCTTCCTAGTAAGACAACTCTTGCAGCTACCTCACTAACAACAAGAAAAGAGACAGGGTTAGGGGTGGGAGAGAACACAACACAGCACCGTGTTTTCAAACATGCAAAGCAGCCAGCACTGTGGAGTAAGACCAAGCTGTCCAACAGACAGGGACAGGCCCCGACATACAGAGAAAGTATGTTATCTATGGAGCGAAAGGAAAATATGTTCAGGTAATGATAGATAACTCCTTGGAGTACAAGAAAGGAATGGGATTTGTTTATCAAAAAACAGAGAAAGCAAGATTCCAAACGGATCTTTGCTGATGATGAAATTCTCTCTCTTACATACACATATAACATATATATGGGGAAAATAATCTATAAAAGAGTCAGTAGCCAAATCCATCTTTAGAAAAAGTTAAAAACAAAACTTTCCCCTTTTTTAAAATAGATTTACTAAAGCAGCTTCACACCCAGAGGACCTACAGCCCCACACCCTCTGATGAGACCATAGTGTTATCCAACAGCCCCGCCTGGGGCATGTATAGAAGCCACCATGTTGGAAACACGTGCATTAAGTTGAGAACAGCAAGATGAAAGCTAGTACTTGCCAGTCTTGCTCATGGCAGTGCCTAAAGCATAGTGGGACCTGGGATATTTATGAATGAAGGTGTCCCCTCAAAAGTGCACATCCTCAGAGCTCAGTAGGATGTTCTCACTAGTCAGCATCCCTGTTCCTTCCACAAACCTGGATCCATGTGCCTTCACTTCTTTAAAATACAGACCCAAACAGGCAGACTTCACAACCTAAAAGTCTGATCATCTAGATAGATAGATAGATAGATAGATAGATAGATAGATAGATAGATAGATACATACATACATACATACATACATACATACATACATACATACATGGATACATAGATGATAGATAGATAGATAGATAGATAGATAGATAGATAGATAGATAGATGATTGATAAATATATGGATAGATGGATGCATAGACATGATTATCATAGATAGATGATAGATAGATAGATAGATAGATAGATAGATAGATAGATAGATAGATAGATAGATAGAACATACATACATACATACATGGATACATAGATGATAGATAGATAGATAGATAGATAGATGATTGATAAATATATGGATAGATGGATGCATAGACATGATTATCATAGATAGATGATAGATAGATGATAGATAGATAGATAGATAGATAGATAGATAGATAGATAGATAGATAGATAGATAGATATAGAGGCATAGTTCCTGCAATCTGATCTATTTGGATTTGTTTAACCTGATGACATCCTGATGTGTAAGGTGGGATGATCTGCCCCTAAAGATGGAATTCTCTTTTGAGAGGTTTTCTTCTTGGTTTAAGTAAGCACAAACAGCTGAGGTCTACAGACTTCCAACAGGGACAAGTCTGGCTTGCCCCTCCTAGTCCCCTAGCCCCTAATATCAGTATGGCCTTAAATTATAGAAAGCAAGTTCTACTCTGACTCCAGTTAGCCCAAATAAGAGATGTAGGAAGTCAGTGCCTCCAGATGGTACTACCCTTAGGCTGTCAGCCTCTACCTAATGTCAACTAGACTGCAAGCCACATTCCATATGTCCTCTTATTACCACAGAAAGTACTGAAGCCCATAGAGACCAAACAGTGGCTGAATGACAATTGAGTCAAGAAAGAAAACAAGAAGAAAATGTAACATTTCTAGAGTTGAATGGAAATTAAAACACAGTGTATCAAAATATGAGGCAAAATGAAGGCCGTCCTGAGAGGAAAGTTTACAGAGCTAAGTGCCTGCATCAAAAACTAATTAATTAAATTTTTAGGCACATGCCACCACACCCAGCTTTTTTTTTGTCTTAGCCATTATGTCTATCATAAGATGAAGTCTCAAAGTAGTTTTAATGTGCAATTTCCTGATGGCTAAGAGGGCTGAACATTAAATATTTCTTGATCATGTATATTTCTTTTTTTTTTTTTTGAGAACTCTCTGCTTAGTTCCTTGCCTCAATTTTTAATTGGGTTGGTTGGACCTCAAATTAATAACTTGATGATGTACCTGAAGGCTTTGGACAAACAAGATCAACACCCCAAAACAGTAGGTGGGAAGATATAATCAAAACTAGAAATAAAAAGTACGAAACAACAATGAGACAAAGAGTTGGCTCTTTTAAAAGATTAATAGAATTGACAAGTCCATAACTAAATTAACCAACAAAAAAGAGGATCCAAATTAATAAAATTTGGAAATGAAAATGGAGACATTACAACAGACACTGTGGGTTGTTCAGAGAATCATAAGGACATATTTGCAAGTTTTATATTCCCTGAGCTGGAAAAATCTAAAAGAAAGGATAAATTTATAGACACAAATGACATAAAATACTTAAACCAAAATGGAGAAAATAATTTTAAAACACACATTAAAAAACACTGAGATATAAGCAGCAATTTAAAATCTTCCAACTAGCAAAAGTTCAGCACAGAATTTTTTCAAAGAAGAACTAACACCAATACTCCTCAAATTATTTCATAAAATAGAAAAGGAAGGAATATTTTCAAATCATTTTTATGAAAATAATGTTACTCTGATCCCCAAAACAGATAAAGATACAATAACAATAAAACTGCAGGCCAACCTGCTTGTTAAACATTGACATAAAAATTCTCAACCAAATCCTTGTACTCCAAATTCCAGAACACATCAAAAGGAGCATCCACCATGACCAAGACAGATTCATTCCAGGGACACAGGGTAGGTCAATGCATGCAAATCAATAAATGCAATCTACCACATAGACTCAAGGACTGAGATCACATAACTATCTCATTAGATGCAGAAAGAGCCTTTAACAGCATCCAACATTCATCCATAATAAAACTAAATTGAGAACAACCATTTTCCTACAACCACCTCAAATTTGACAAAAGATCAAAAACAAATATTGGGGAAAGAAAACAGCACATTCAACAATGCTGGTCCAACTTAATTATACATAGAAGAATTTAACTAGATCTATGTCTCCCCTGCATGAACCTTAAATACAAATGGATCAAGGATCCCAACATAAGCCCTGACACCCTGAATCTACGCTTCAATTTACAGACACAGGAAAGCACTTTTTGAACCAGATTCTGGTAACACAGGCATTAAGACCAACAATTACAAATGGGAGTTCATGAAATTAAAGGGTTTCTATATAGCCGTGAGCGCTGTCATTCAAGTGAATAGGCATCCCACAGAATGGGGAAAACAATTTTACCATCTGTGCATCTGACAGAGGGTTACTGTCTAAGAATAACACAAAAAACTAAACACCAAGAAGACTCTAACGCAATTAAAAATTGGGGTATGGAATTGTTTCCAAAAAAGAACAAGGAAATATACACGGCCAAAAAATATTTAATGTTCAACCTTCTTAGCCATCCGGAAATTGCACATTAAAACTCTTTGAGATTTCATGTGATGATAGTCATAACGGCTAAGACAAAACAAAAAGCCAGGTGTGGTGGTGCATGCCTTTAATCCCATCACTCCGGAGGCAGAGGTAGGTAGGTCTCTGTGAGTGTGAAGCCAGCCAGATCAACATATCAAAATCCAAGCCAGCCAAAGTTACATAGCAAGACCCTATCTCAAAAACAAACAAACATATAAATAAATAAGTAAATAAATGCACAATTTAAAAAATAGGCATTCAACTAAATAGACATAAGATAGAAATTAAATGTATAAGCTAGTATTTAAAATAAAAGTTACATAAGAGTCTGATGAAAGGAAAACAAAGGCAAGAGTAATTTAAACACACACAGGCCCATGGACACACAAGACATTTCTTTCTGGCTTCTCTAATATTAGATCCTGACAGGTAGGTATAAGGATGGTCACTAGAGATTGGAGACTCCTCTCTCCTGTTTGAGATCTCTTCAATCTCCGGCTAGTCACAGAACAGCATTATAATTGCTTTCGGGGCTTCCCTTCTAGCAACCCCAGGAGTCACGTCTTAACTCCCACTTCAGAGACTCTGACTCTAGCTGTGGGGTGGCTAACACCCAAGCCAAGATGTTTCCTGAGTGTGCTGTGGTATGTTGGAACAGGTGCAGCAGCACTGAGATCAGCTATTGGAAGACAGATCTAAGGCTCTAACCACGCTGGGCATTTAACCCCTTGCGGGAGGGAAGAGCTGCAAGGAGAACCCACTGGACCTGAACCTTAGAGCCCTCCATTAAGCAGATACAAAACTGCTTGGCAGAGAAGGGGCTGTGGAATTTGAGCCACCCTGCCCTTCTGCTCCAGGCTAACAACCCTCTCAGTTACCTGAGCCCTGACAAAGAGTCTTTGGCTCTCCCACCCCCAGCCTGGAGCAGAGCAGACAGGTTCCATGTTCCTTTTCTATCTCTCTGAACTCTTTTATTATTCTATGATGTCTTTTGTAGTTTCTTTCTCTCTTTGGTATAAAGACTGGCCTTTGTTTCCCTGTTTTCTTTAATCCTGATATCACACAAACCAGAGATAGAACTCTATGGTCAGGCTTAGCAGCAAGTACTTTAACCCACTAAGCAATGTCAACGGCGGCAGGCACCTGGGCATTTTAAATAGCTTTAAAATACTATTGAAGTCAATGTTGTTACAGTGCTACTGAAGACCCCTTAAGGAAAAGCTATTACTGAATGGGAAGAAGGAGGAGGAAGAGGAGGAGGAGGAGGAAGAGGAGGAGAGGAGGAGGAGGAAGAGGAGGAGGAGGAAGAGGAGGAGAGGAGGAGGAGGAGAAAGAGGAGGAGAGGAGGAGGAGGAAGAGGAGGAGGAGGAAGAGGAGGAGGAGGAAGAGGAGGAGGAGGAAGAGGAGGAGAAGGAGGAGGAGGAAGAGGAGGAGAGGAGGAGGAGGAAGAGGAGGAGAGGAGGAGGAGGAAGAGGAGGAGAGGAGGAGGAGGAAGAGGAGGAGGAAAAGGAAGAGGAGGAGGAGGAGAAGGAGGAGGAGGAAGAGGAGGAAGAGGAGGAGAGGAGGAGGAAGAGGAAGAGAAGGAGAGGAGGAGGAAGAGGAGGAGAGGAGGAGGAAGAGGAGAGTAAAAAGGAAAGAACATGAGTTCTCTTAGGTATGGTGGAGGAGAAAGTTTATTATAGCTATGTGGGAGAACATAGCCAGAGGCAGAACATCTGGGAGAGTCCAGAGTGGATATGACCAGACTGAACTGGGCCACGTGGGAGAGGGGGAGGGGAAGAGAGAAAATAGAGAGGGGAACCAGGTACAAAAGCACAAAAGGTCAGGTAACCAAAATGTCTGGATTATATAAAGGAAGAGTTTATCAGGGAAGGACAGTCCAGCCTCCTGGGCTGGAGAGTTCAGGGGTAGAGGGAGGAGAATTCCAGCCATACCCTGTAACAGGAAGGGACTGAAGGATGCTGGGAGAACCTGGAGGCCAGGTCTGCTTTGATATATTAAACAGGCACCTCAGCCATTGTCCGTGGTTTGAAAGTTAACCTCCCAGTCAAGAGAATGGGCTCTCTGACCCAGGGAGAGACATTCAGTTGTGCTAGCTAAGGGTCCCACCAAACATGAAGGCCAGTCCACCTTTAGTCCTGCTAGGATAGGAGGAATGATTGTCCAATTGAATATAATCATCCCAGTCAATTGCGTAAAGACACAGTGACCACCTAAGTTAGAATAAAGGCAATGTGCAAGGTCTTCCGATCACATCTTCTTGATCAAGAGTGAAGTTTGCCTTCTCCTGTCACTTCAGGTGGGATGGTGGCCTCTTTGTGACACCAAACTTACTTCTAACATTGGTGAAGCAGAAAAGTGAGTATTTGGAGTATTTGGACTTTGCTTTGGATTATTGTGAAAGTCTGATCCTTGGAGGAAGTTTCTCCCTGGCTTGGCTTTCCTGGTCTTTCTTCCTTGTTTGTTTGTTTGTTTTTGTTTGATGCAGGGGCAGTATGAGCAAGCATGTGCCAGTGTTTTAGAGCCACTTGGAATTCATCTGAACCATCGTTGGCAGCTACCATTCGGTAACTGGCTTTGTCTCTGGAAGTTCTCTTGTTGAACTATTTGGGCTACCATGTCATCTGTATGACGGTCTCTCTCCATTTGGAAGCTCTCTCTGACAAATTTGTAGTTCTCTTGAACTACTTTGTGTGTTTGTCATGTGACAGGGCTTGGGGCCCTTGGACCATTAGATCCTGGACCATTAGATCAAGATAAGGAAACAGCTGTTAAGAGCACCGACTCCTCTTCCGAAGGTCCTGAGTTCAAATCCCAACAACCACATGGTGGTTCACAACCATCCGTAATGAGATCTGATGCCCTCTTCTGGGGTGTCTGAAAGCAGCTACAGTGTACTTACATATAATAAATAAATCTTTTTTTTAAAAAAAGGGAAACAAGGATTTGGAGATCTCTGCCATGATTTCTCTAACTGAAAAATGTTACTCGGTGCCCGCTAGGGTGAGCTGTACTTTATACGAGTGTTTCTGTGTAAGAGCCCATTGCTCTTTCCCTTTGAAGGAGAAGGCAGCTGGGAGACAAGCATTGGGGGAATCTGAAAGTAAGGGGCAGCCGGACCTCAGGCTGGCCTGCGTAAAACGTGACTAATGGAAACGTTAATTACGAGATTCCTTGATGCTGGGATGTTTGAGCCTGACGCTTTCAAATGTTAATTCAAGAAACTGAGACGGAGAGAAAGAAATTATTACAGAAATTACAGAAGCTGGAAAAAATTCAAATCAAATCAAATAGCATCTGAAAATTCTTTATGTTGATAAAAATGCCTCTAAATGATATACATTAAAAAATCCATTTCTTAGATTGTTGCTTATCATTTTGTTATTTCCATACATGAGTGACAAATAAATCGCTTTAATTAAGACTATGATAAATAGATGGGTATGTACATCAAAGATCTTTGCATTAAATTTTCTTTTTTTAGTGAAAATTACAGGACATAATCTCTACAAATAAAAATATTTTAGAGATTTATTTTCTTTATTTTTAATTATATATAGGTGTGTGTGCTGGCTTATGGGTCCATGCACATGAGTACAGGTGCCCACAGAGGCCAGAGACCATCTCTCCAGCTTTCTCTTTGTGTAGTAATTGTCTTAAAGACCTATTCTTTAAGTATTAACAAAAGGAGATAAACTAATATGTTACATTTAAAGGCTGATTCTAAGCTGCAGAGCTGTCACCTAGGCATACCCATGACAAATTTTTCCTTATTAGGTTAATTGAGGTGGGAAGACCCACCCTTCATGTGGGCAGCACCTTCCAGTAGCAGCCCAGATACAAGGAGGTCACAGGGGAAGGCTTCTGCTTTTTGCCTGCTTCTCTTCACCTCTTGCTTGGAAGAGCATCTACTCTGTTGATGCCGTCACTTCAGCCACCATCTTTGCTGGCATCAGAACTCAGCTTCTCCAGCCTGCCAACATGAGCTCAAGACAAGCAGCTCTTGAGGAATCAATCCTACAGCAGATGATGAGGAGCTGAGGCATTCACAGCCTTGTGGCTAAGCACTAGCTACGGGTCCTCCGTCTCTCGGTGTAAAGATGGCCACTGTCAGCCTATCCAGCCCATATAGAGTAAGCAACTCTAATTAATCCCTTTTTAATACATATTCATCCTATCAGTTCAGTCCCTCTAGAGAAGTCTGATACAATTGTGAAACAAGACATTAAGCATGTGAATGCGTGAATTGTTCAATTCCCACCCTGCTCACCTCCCAGGTTGCTATTGGCGCCTCCGGATTCCTCTCCCCACCCCCACCACATCCTTCGCCCAAAATGTCTGTTCCCACTATATTTTTTTTTCTGTAATCTTCCCTTTTTAACCCCTTCAGCAGTTCATTAGCCATCAGGTGAAATCCAAACCGCTCGGCCTGTTTGAGACCTTCTCGCCTCTCTCCCAGTCTCCACCCCCTGAGCACTTGCTTCCCCAGCACGGGAAAGTCACATTTGCGGACTTCATTCAACCTCTAATATTGTCTTTTCAGCTATGCGACAGAGCATACTTTCCCTGCAGTTAACCTTCCCTCTAAGCCCCTCCCCCCGGAAGGCTTACTCCCCGCCCCACAGCGGAGGGCTTTCACTTTCAGGTCCCGGTAGCTCAAGCCCTCTGTCTCTATGCACTTTGATTGTGTTTCATTAAACCACAAGCTTCCTAGCCACTGGCACTGTTTGGAGAAGAGGGTGAAACTTCAGGTGGAGCCTAGCTGGAAGAGGTGGATGGAAGTGTGGCTTTGGAGGTGTAAGTGATCCCCAGTCCCTTTCGTTCCTTTCTTGCTCTCAAGTTTCTCTCTTCCTGTCCACCGTCGGGGGGGGCACAGGGCTCAGCAACCATGCATCCTCTGAAAGTGCCAGTTAAAATCTGTCCTTCCTCCGTAGGTTTTTCTCGCAGATATCTTGGTCATGACGATGCACAAGTAACACGACTGACCTCACGGAGACTGGATTATCACGATATATTTTCCAAGTAAATGTGTAATAAACTAAAGTCAGGGCTGAGGGGCTGGAGAGATGGCTCAGCCATTAAGAATACTGTTTGCCAGAGCATCTAGATTTGAGTCCCAGGACCATGTGGTGGCTCAGAAACCATCTCTGATTTCAGTTCCAGAGGATCTGATGCCCTCTTGCGGCCATCACGGGTACTTCGTGGATAGATGTGATGCACTGATGAACTTGCAGCCAAAACACTCACTCATAAAAGAAAAATAAATCAAAAGAAGGCAGGCTGAGAGTCAGTAAGGCTGTTTATGGGGTAAAATGGCTTGTAATACAACACGCCTGACCACCTGAGTTCGATCCTTGGATCCCACAATGGGATGAGAAAACCAACTTTCATATGCATGCCGTGGCACACACAAACAGTGGTAATAAAGAATAATAACAATAACAACAACAGTAACATGATACAGTATTTATAACATAACTAAGAATGTTTTTAAGTTGAGCTGATTTTTAGCGAGTACTGAGGTGGAAATTTCTGGTTTCTTTGGAGACTCAGTTGTGTCATGTGATGTTTTCCTGGAAACCGTCTTATGAGAGGATGTTTTGCTGAAGCAGACACATGAGAAGATGTTTTTTCTGAGAATAGATTCGTAGTGTTTTTCTAGAAGCTTTCTTGTGGAAGGGTGTGTGATATTGTGCTGGAGCAGAAGCTTGAGAGGGCACGTGGTGATCTTTAGAAAGAATATAAATACAACCCCAGAGACTGTGAGAAGACACTCCTGCATTGGTCCTCCTTGCAATGCTTTGCTGATCTTTGCTTGTCATGACTTCATAGAGAGAAACTCTTCTTGCCACTCCTGCTGACTCGTGCCAATTCGGCAGAGCCTCAGTTCCTTCTGGATTGAGACGCTGCTACTGATTTGTGCTGATATCCTGACTACAAAGACTGGAATTGCCCCCAAAGAACTATTTCTAAACAGTTCCACATCCCCCATCTCCTATTAACCTTTCTTCCCCCCCCCCCCCGTCTCTGTTAGGTGGGCTAAAAAGGAGGTTGAAGCATTTAAAAACCCTTAAGTTTTGAAACTTAAGTTTAAAAACCCTTAGGTTTTGAAAATTCTAAGCCTACACAGTACAAACTAGCATAGTCACACTAGCTGTAAAACACTAAAATACTTCCCTCCACTGTCCCTTGTCACCCTAATTTCTCCTACAACCACTGATTCCTCTCTGACTGGAGTCCCAGTTTTCCAACTGAGTAGGTCATGTCTTATACTGACAGTCACAATCAGGATGTGATCTAACCAGATCCACTGGAGAAATTAACCATTCCAACTGATGGAGACCTATGCAGGGTCATCGCTGTTATTTTAACAATTAGTTTCATGCGTTTCTTACTGCTATAACAAAACACCTGAAGCCGAATAGTGTGTCATAACATTTATTTGACTTAGAATTTTGAAGGCGAGAGGATCCAACCAGCTTGGCACTGGCATGTTGTGTGTGTCCCCCACCCCCACCCCGTTTGCATCACAGCAGGGTAGAGAAACAGAAAAAGAACTATTAGTGTACAGGAGAGAGAGAGATCCCCTGAACCCATCACCTCCCACTGGGCCTTGTCTCTTAAAAGTTCTGTCACCTAAACACTGCCATACTAAAGACCAAGCCTTCTGTGTGTGTTTTCAGGAGATAAACTACATACATGCTTATAAATAGGGCTTAATTATGGTTTTTAAATTATTATTCTCATTGTCATGCAGCAGACATGGGTACAGGAGAGGAGATAAGGGTCTATCACTCTCAGAAGGTGTAGGTATATCCGTCAGGATCCAAGCTTCGTGTAAACCAAGAGATAGGCAGTTTCCCGCCTAGAAAACAGAGAGCGCATGTCAGCACACACCAAGAAAAAAAAAAGCATTCGTGGTGAAACCACAGTGCTACGTGCATCAACAAAACTCCTGGCTCTTGCAACATGCACCAGTAAACTTCCTGGCTCCTAGGTCAAGCACCTGACACTTAGGTCAGTGACCCACCTAGCCATTCCCTCCGAGGGCCAAAATGGTGACCTGAATGGGGAGCTATGAATTGACATCTAAATAAGATGGTGAAGAACCTGTGAGCGTTAACTAAATCCAACCCTGTTTTTTGCAAGCAGGTTCAGCCACGGAGCCGATTTAAGTCAGCCGTGCATGTATTGCATGTGATCTCCTCCATGCTAGGGCAGAGCCACGTGGCTGCCATGGGAGCTGTGTTCCATGGGGCCGAAGACTTCCTCTCTCACTCTTTACAGAGGGTCTGCCAGTCCCTGCTGTAAGTCAGGAAGACATCAGCAGCAATCAGAAACAAAGACCTGGTGTCTAATAGAGATGCTTGAAAGAAAGGAGAAAAATCTGGCAAAAAAGGTTGGCAGAGGATTTCAAGTACAGTTGCATTTGCCTCTTTATTTTTCAAGTGGACAAGCCTGCCTCTTAGCTGGGAGCCATCTCTGATCACCTTTTGTGTAAGCCATTGTTCCCAGACAAGGAAGAAAAAAAAAAAACAGCCAAGAAAGCTTTACAAAGACTCGTTGATCTGTCTTCATCCAGCCTTTTACTTTTCTCTCCCGCATGCCCTCTGTAGTAATTGGTTTTAAGAGGTATTTGTTGGGTTTTACGAAATGCAAGCCATTGCTAGACATTTAAAAAAAAATGAAAAGAGAGGTCCTTTCTCCCTTCAAGAGTATATATGAAATGTGAAAGAAAGTTATATAAGCAAGCAATTAAGCATGCTCAAGATGCAAAGTCAGCATGTCAGAAACTCCCACAGGTCTCCCGGGGCCAATCTGTAAAGGCCATGCACAACGGGAAGAGGCCATAAGGGGGGCTTTGCAACTAGGAAGAAAATGGCAGATGATACATTGGGACTCTATTACAAGTCCACAAGCATTCCTGAAATCTCAGTACTGAGAGAGGCACGTTGTAGTGGGACTCATCTGGGGAATCAGCGGGATGTAAGAAACACTGACGCCTTAAGGGTGTCACATGGCTGAGAATTCAGAGTTCATCGGATGTCAAGAAGCCAGCCCTTACCAGCGATATCTGTGATTCCCGTAGGTACACTGCACATCCTTCCAGGTCACCTGGAAGTACGTAAGGAAGAGGTCAGCACCCGCCTGTGTGTTCAGTGTCCCTGGAATGTGTGGGTCTGTAATGTGCCCTCCTTCACCATAGATAAGTCCACTCCTCTCTTTAAGCCTGGTTATGCCTATCTAAGATAGTTACAACTCTGGCTTTAGAGAAGTTTCCCACAGAGCCTGAAGGGTACCAAGCCTAGAGCACCAGAAACCTGGGCACTGAGCTGAGCATGTACAGTTATAGACCAGACAGTTTTCAAGAATTTTTTAAAAGAGGACTTTGCGCCCCATTAAAAGCACCTCCATTCAGAGTACAGAACCACAGTCTTCATAGTGAGGGCCCAGGTCACCTCAGGCTCGGGATTTACTAGAGGTAGCTAATCTAAGACAAGTAGCAATGCGGACGACGTTTCTCACCCAGCAAACATGTGAATCATTGAAGCAGAACCATTTTCCATCCACAGGATTCCGGATGTAGGCACAGTAATGACCGAAGTCAGCCATCCCAACGTGGGCAATCACGGCAAAGAGTTCATAGTGTATCTCAGACTGGAGGGAGACAAATACAGAGACAGTTCAGCTGCTGTGCCTCCTCTCGCAGACAGTCGTGAACAGCGAGACCTACCCCTCTCCTGGTCACTTACTCTTTGCTCACTCTAGGTCAGGCACTGGTTTCTCAATGGGAAAAATGAGATCTAGCCAGCCACAAGTGTTTTGTAAGTAACAGGATTGCAAAGGGGGATGGGAGGTAGAAAGCTGAACCCCAAATTTCTGGTTGGGAAATTGAGACTATGTTGATAACTGTGAACTCAAATACAGAGCAGGGGTATCTGGAAATGAAGACAGTGAATTTGATCCCTGTGATTTCTAAGCTCAAGGCAGGGGGGTGACTGTATGTTTGAGGTGATTGATGAAGACCATGAGAATTAATGAGATGACATTCAGGGGTGAGGCAGGGGGGACACAAAGTAAATGTACATAAAATTATGAGAAGAAAAGGCTCCATCAGGGACAGACATCATGGGAGAAAACCTGGGTAGACAGATGTGGTGGTTTGAATGACATGTTACCATAAGTCCAGGGCATTTGAAGACTTGGTCCCCTGTTGGCGGCTTTTTGGGAGGATTAGAAGGTATGGCTTTGCTGGAGGAAGAATGTCACTGGGCTTTGAGATTTCAAAACTTTTATCATTTCTAGAGCATTTCCTTCTTGTTGTTCATGGATCAAGATACGAGCTCCCAGTTGCTATTCTAGCCACTGGCCGCTGGCTACCTCCGCTCCACCCTCATGGACTTTAACCCACTAAAACCATATCCCCAAAATAAACTCTAGTTGCCTTGGTCATGGTGCCTTATCATAACAATAGAAAACCAACTAGTTTAGAAATTGGTAACAGGAATAGGCTATTACTGTGACAGTTCTGACCATAGTAGGGTTTTTTGGAGGAATGTGGAAGGCTCTGGAACTTTGAACTAGAAAAGTGGCTGAATACTGTAAGCAGGGCTTAATGGGCCATCCTAGTAGGAGTTTGGAAGTCATCGGTCTAAGAACTATGCAAGGGTCCCAGCTTACACATTTTCAGAGGGAAAGAATACTAGCAACTCGGTTCTAGATCTCTCGTGTGCTATTTTGGCAAACAGTGGGGCTGATTTCTGTCCAGACCCTAAGAACTTGTCTGAGGCTGAATTTATAAACTATGGATTAATTTCTCTGGCAGAGAAGATTTCGAAACAGCCTAATATTGATTCTGTCACGTGGTTATTAGGAATCACTCTTATGCAGGTGTGCAATGACAAAAGAGAAAACAGGGCACAAAGAAAAACAAAATTACAAATTGGAAAGAAAAGACACACTTTGCTAGCTTTGGGTAGTACTCTGCCTGCGTATCCTTCTATGACTCTGTTCTACAAGTAAAAACCAATTGTGTGCAGTGTACATGCTTTCAGACTCCCTGAAAAAATAAAAAAAAAAAACAAAAGACTTTCCACCTACAAAAGTTAGTCATAGACTAAAATGAATACAAGCAGACTAAGATGGTAGATAATTACCAGGGCTAGTTTCCAGCATAGTAACTATCGTAAATAACAATGTGTTGCACATTGGAAATTGTTTAAATAGTTTAAATAATCTCACTACAAAGATATGCTTGCAAGGTAACAGATATATTACCTAATTATTCCACAGTGTATATACACATATCAGTGTATCACATTGCATACCATTTATACTATTTTGGTTTGTTTTGGGGGGTTGGTTTTTGGTTTTGTTTGGTTTTGCTTGTTTTGCTGAGATAAGGTTTCTCTATTATGTACACCTGACTATCTTAAAACTTGCTATGTAGACCAGGGTGGCCTCGAACTCATAGAGATCTGGCAGCCTCTGCTTCCAGAGTGCTGGGATTAAAAGCGTATGCCACCACACCCAGCATGACTTTTGTTGATTACAAATTAATTAAATTTAGGCTAGCAAAATGGCTCAGCAGGTTAAGGCGCTTGCCACACAAACCCAGTGAGTTTACTCTCCAGAAACACACAAAAGTGGATGGTGAGGCCAATTCCACAAAATCAGCCTCCACCCTCCATGTGTGTGGGCACAACCGTGTGTGCACCACCAGAAAAGATAAAACTTGAAGGATAAAAGTTAAAGTGTAAGTTTCCTTAGGTCTTTTTTTTTAATTATATATTTGTTGGTGTGTGTGCACAGTGTGTGCATGCACGTGCATGTGTGCACGCATGTGTGTACAGCAGTGAGTGCAGGCCATCAGACTGGTCCTCCAGCCCCGTCACCTGCTGACCACCTCTCCAGCCCTCTTTCCATTTAAGGCAGGGTTTTACTATGTACCACAGGCTGTCTTCAGACTCATGACTCACAAGCCACACATGTTGCCAACTTCCCAAGAACTAAAATTATAGGTGCGAGCCACCATACCTACCTAGATTTAATTTTTTTTCAAGTGAACAAATTGGCATTCTCTGTGGAGAAGTTTTTTTTTTAATAAGAAAATACTTTATAAAGTTTCTCCACAAAGGCAAACAGTGTCCCCTACCTGAGTCTTGAGATATCATGTCAACACAGGAAAGAGGGCAAAAGCCCCAAGAGGACAGGTGACAAAATGGAGGACACTGAGTGCCTGTGGGGTGTGTGTGTGTGTGTGAGTCTGGGGGTGTGGTATGGGGTGTGTAGTGTGTGTGTTTCTGGTGTATGTGTGTGTGGTGCAGTGTGTGTGCTTGTGTGTGTGTGTGTGGTGTCTGTATGTGTGTGGGGGGGTGTCTGTGTGTGCCTGTGTGTGTGTGTGTGTGGTGTGAGGGGGTATCTCTCTCCGTGTGTGTGTGTGTGTGTGTGTGTGTGTGTGTGTGTGTGTGTCAACTTTTGTTGCCAAAATATTTGTTTCAAGGAAAGTAGTATCTGGATATGATGATCAAGTTACAAAAAAGGCTTGAGGACTGTGGTAAAGCAGCCAAATGATTCAGCCTGGTCCAAGTAAACTTCAATAAACCAATAGGGTGCTCGCCATGGCTTGCTCAGCTTACTTTCTTATACAGCTCCAGATGACCCACCAAGAGTTGGCACCGCCCACAGTAGGCTGGGCCCTTTCACATCAATCATCAATCAAGAAAATGCCCCACCAGGCTTCTCCCAGGCTAAATGGATGCAGTCAGTTCCTCAGCTGAGGTCAGCTCTTCCCAGGTAGCTCAGGCTTGTGTCAAGCTGACTTGACACAACCAACAAGAACAGCTGAGCCAAAGAAGAAGAAGCTGGGGATAGAGGCCGAGGCTGGCTGGGAATGTGGGATTCAACAGCCAACTGGGTGACAGATGGGGGCTGGTTATATATGCCCCCTGCTTTTCTGAATTGATCTGAAATTTTCCATAGTAAAATCCTTTTTAAATAGAAAGAAAGTGTAAATACACGGCACAGCCAGACTGAGGAGACGAGAAGGAAAGCAAAGGGGAATACGAGCTTCGTATTAACACTGTGGTTCCAGAGTACGGACAGGCAAACTGACCGATCTAACAGAAGGAACAGCCCAGCGATGGAGCCATGTATGTGAGATCAAAAGAGCACACTCTGCTGGGGTGAGAGCGGGGTGGAAGGCAAGCCTCACCTGTTCCTCGGTATCACCGAGGTCTTTCTCGGTTGGCAGAACCTGACTGAAATCCAAGCTCTGAGGGAAATACACTGAGTGGCAGATCTTTCCCGTCCGTGAGTTCGCAGCAGAGAATCTCATGAGGTGGATGGTCAAGGTTTGGGGCAAACGAGTCAGTTTCAGAACCTGAGAAGACACAATCAGAGTGGGGACCCGAGACGGGCGGGCTCAAAGCCGTGTCAAGGCTGGCAAGGTGCTCTTTCCCACAAGGGAGGTACAGAGCACCTACAAGACTTGTGACTGAGTGTCACCCACCACACATCTCCACAGAAGGCCTGTGCTCGGGTACAGGAACTGTACACATCTAACCCTAAGGGGAAAACCCTACCTACTGTTCCCAAACCTTCTCTCCTCTTGTCCCTAAAACATTCTTCCCGTCTCTCTCAGTGGTAAGGTCTGGAATGCCAAGTCTGAAGTCGTGCAAATGAGAAGCCCCAGGTCCCCAGATTCCCTATGTCAGCCATTATGAAATGCCTTTAAGGACTCTGCAGAGGCTGGTCAGGAAACCCCGTGGGGCAACCCCAGAGCAGTGAGGCTTCTGGGTGGAAGGAGTACCTGTTTCCAAGGCGTCGTCTTCCCGCAGCTCTCACAGAAGCACTTGTCTGAGTTTGCTAACTCTTTAGGCTGGAAGAAACATCTCAAGGCATCCTCCTGCTCCACCCAGGAGAACAAGGAAAAGATACCAATCATGTTTCCCATCTCAAAGACAGCCCTCTCCCCGTGCTAGTGGAGGCCCAAGCTACCCTTTGGTCCCTACTCCCCGTAAGTGGGCACTTATGACACATGGGGCAGAATTTCAGAAAGTACCCACTGGAGAGAGGACAGAACTGGAAGGGACTTGCCAGAGAGCAGAAGGGGGACGGAAAAAGTACCCTTGCCCAAGGCAAAGGAGAGATTGGCCCAGGGTATACACCGGCCACTTTGCAAAAGTTGTATTACATTTTTTTTATTGATTATAGTAGGGAGGCAACACATGCCAAGGCATATATGTGGAGAACAGGAACTGGTTCTCAAGTTGCCTTCTTCCACCATGTGTAGGACCCAGGGATCAAACTCAAGGTCATAACGCTGGGCAGGTAGCCCCTTACAGGCTGCAACATCTCGCTGGCCCACGATTTACTTTTACAAAATCCAAGGGTGGGTGATAGAGGCAAGAAGGGGAAACGGGCCACCTCAGGATACACAAAGTCACCAAGGAGTCTCTCACCAGGGTCTTCAGAGGCTTTGAGTCCGTATCAAAAAGAGGAAGAGAGAGAGTGATCAGCTTGTTACTCTGGCTGCTCTCCGCGGTACAGCCCACGCAAATCAGGGACTCCTGCGTCCAGATTGTGAACAGACCCTGCAGCCGCTCCGCCTGCAAGTAGAAGGCAGGGAGGTGAGATGACCTAGAAGTCACTTTAGGTCAGGGTACGTGGGTTTTGTTTTTTGTTTTTTTAGACAGGAGCTCTAAACTCCTCGCCAACCGCACACACTGTAGTAGAGTGGGTCCCACAAGCAACGTCTCACATCTCTGAGGTCTCCAGATTCCAGCCCTTACCAAGTCTATGTCCGTGATCTGGTCCTTCGTCAGGTTCCAGATTGTAAGGTAGAGGTGAGCAGCGTCGTGCTGGACAAACACTGATCAGGGGAAAACCCGCAATTAGTAAGGAGACATGCCACGCCCTTGTCGAGCCACCAGGGCTCCGGCCACGGGAACACTCAGCACTTTGTCCTTTCCTAGCTTTCCCTCGTTTTCAAAAAAGGCTAAATGAAAACTAAGCTTGGTGTTGATTCTTCTTTTTTTTTAAGAGTTTCTCGTAGAACTAAGGTCATAGTGCCACCACTTTCTGTCACCATCCTCTTCAAGTCAGCGGACCCGCAGATCCCAACTGTAGAACTAAGGTCATAGTGCTACCACTTTCTGTCACCATCCTCTTCAAGTCAGCGGACCCGCAGATCCCAACTATTTTCTCCCATTTTTCTGCGGAGCAGAAACTACAACTGGTCTCTTCTGCCCCCTGGTGGTAAATTCTATTCACGTCACTAAAAGCAGGGCCTCTTGGCTTGGTTTCCGCAAAGGTGCCAGAGTAAGCAAGCAAAGAGAAAAGGCCAATATCCCTGTTAGATGATCCTAGCCAAGACAAGCAGGAACTTTGCAGGGGAACTGTCTACCTATCGTATAAGTAGGCCTGAGATCGGGAACGGACACAACTGACTTTAGTGGTGTTGGTCCAAAGAAGTGGGAAGTCAGAAAAGTCGAGAAACATGCTGCAGACTTCACAAAAGGGCAGACCTGTGCCGGAATGCAAAGGCATTTCAGGCCAAGGCAGCTTCTCAGAACATGCTGCATCTTCCACCACAGCGCTATTATCTCCCCTTCATGATTCGCATCACAGCGCAGACTTGATGCGCTTTACTCATTTGGTTTTGCCCTGTCCTGCTTCTAAAATGTAAGCTCCCTGGAGGCAAAATCTCTGTCATTGCCGTTGCCTTATGCACATCAAATCTACAATAATGAATGTGAAAACACCAATTGAATTGAATTGAATATATTAGTTCATCTATATAATGAATCCCAACTCAAAAACAGTCTCTCAGACAGTTCAAAGAAGTCTATTGGATGGGTTAAACTGATTTACCCAGGGATTGTGTGCAGAAGGTTTCCTGACACAGAGCTAACACGGATGCAAAGAAAACTGGATTAAGGCTGTTTTGTCTTGTTTTGTTAGATTTATTGATTGATTTTATGTGTGTAGATTTCCCACCCATATGTATGTATGTGTACCGTGTGCATGCCTAGTGCCCTTGGAGGTCATAAGAGGGCATCAGATCCCTGGAACTGGAGTTAGAAATGGTTGTGAACCACCACATGGGTGAAGGGAACGACACCTGCTTCCTCTGCAAAAGCAACAAGTGCTCTTAACTGCAGAGCCAACTCTGTAGCTTCTGGGATAGTCAGTTTTAATTGCCAACTTGACATAATCAAAAAAAAAAAAACCACTTGGGAAGAGGGTCTCAGTCAGGGACTGTCTAGAATGAGTTAGTCTGTGGACACATCTGCAGGGGTTGTCCTGACTGTTTTAATTGTTATGGGAAGTCCCAGCTCACTGTGGGCCACACTGTTCCTGGTTTGGGTCTTACACTGTATAAACATAGAGAGAATAAGCCACGCATGAGAAACAAGAATGTCTGAGCTCATTTTCTCACCATGGGTGTGATTTGCCCAGCTGTTTCAAGTTTCTGCCTGCCATTCCAACTCCCCTGCTATGACAGACTGTACCCTGGATTTGTGAGCTAAAACAAACCCTTTCTCCCCCAAGTTGCTTTTCTTCAGGGTATTTTATCATGGCGACAGAAATGGAAGTCGGACGGTCGCCATCTGCAGCTGTTGTTTTTAACCTCATTGGTGCTCCCAGAGCCCAGAGTCCCTGGTCATCTACAAAGTGCAAGGATACTTGTCTGTCCCATTGTATACTTCACACTTGAGGGCATTACATGTACCAAAGAAAACGCATGTCCCTGAGAAGCTATAGTCTAATGGAGGACAGGTTCCAACTGATCATAATTCAAACAAGAATAAAAAGTCCCCTGGGTGCACAAAGCACCATGGGAAGCTTAGGAAAAGCGGGATATAGATGAGATGGTTAAATGCTTCTAGGAGCCTGTTTCTTCATAAAAGGATTAAATGATTCCAAAATAAAAAACAGAGCACCAACAAGAGAGTTCAGAGAGTAGAGGCACTGTCTGTGCAAGCCTGAGGGACCTGAATCTAAACTCTGGAGCTCATTGTGTCTGGAGATAATCCCCAAAAGCCGCTCTTTGCTCTCCGTGTGTATGTCATGTCAAACACGCTGTGGCACGAGTGTGCCCGGACTAGCATGTTTAAAACAATAAACAGATAAGTAAATAAATCTTAAGATAAAATTAAAAATAAAGATCATGTGCGTCAAAACCAAATTTAATTTTCCTCAAAGATTTACAACAAATTAAGACTATCCTTTTTTAAGGTAGAGGTAACTGAGCCACCAGATACTCAACTGCCAACAGAGACTTTGGCTTCCAGAGGACCTGGGTTCAATTCCCAGCACTCACGTGACATCTAACATCTATCTGTAACTCTAGTTTTAGGAGATCCAGCAACCTCTTCTGGCCTCAAGAGTACCAGATACCTTGGTACAGGATACATGGTACACAAAAAATACATGCAGGAAAAATATGCATAATCATTATAACAAATGTTTTATAGTCCAAAATCGGGATCTTTTTTAAGAATCATGAAAAACTATGCACCCGAGTATCTCCAAAGGAGCACAATAACTTTCTAGCAACAGAAAGAAAACTAATGTATTATATAACAGAGAATTCAAACAAATGATTGCAAGGAAATGCAATGAGATGCTAGAGAATTAAAACATCAATTAAGTTAGAGAAACCATTATATAAGTGAGAAATTCATCATATGTAGAGATAACAGAGAAATCATAACACTAATGAATCTAATAAGTTAAGAAAAAACTATCATAGAGGCCCTCAATAGTACTGATCAGGCAGAAAAAAAAATTTCTAAGCATGAGCATAGGCCTTTTGAAATAACCAAATTAGAAAACTGAAAAATAAAGAAATTAAGAAAAACTAAAAACAAAGTCTATTGGGACATTTTGCACACAACTAATTAAGAAAACATTCACAATACAGGTGCTATAAGAGGAGATGGGAAAGAAAGGGCACAGATAACCTACCGAATTAATCAATGACAACTTTACAAGTCATTGCAAATATAGATATCCAAGTCCAGGGAGCTCAAAAGCCTCCTAACAGATTTAGTTAGAAAAGATGTTCTTTAAGGCAAGGGTGGGATGATATACACAAAGTCCTGAAGCAGCCTCAGCAACAACAACATCAACCACAGCAAAGCTATCCTTCAGAAATGAAGAAAAATAAAGGTTTTCTAAGGAAAAACAAAAAACCTGAGGGATTCTACACCAGATTGAAATTCTACACCCCATGAAACCTGCTTATAAAAGTACATGACAGGGACTGGAGAGATGGCTCAGTGGTTAAGAGCACTGATTGCTCTTCCTGAGGTCCTGATTTCAATTCCCAGGCTCACAACCACCTGTAATGGAATCCAATGCCCTCTTCAGTGTGTCTGAGGACAGTTACAGTGTTCATTAAATAAATAGATAAATCATTTTTTAAAAAAGGGCAAGACAGTGTACCTTTGTACACAAAAGAAAAACATCTCTTTATGAAGATGAACAAGAAAAAAGAAAGATGCTGATGTGACGGCACATGCCTCTAAGTCTAGGAAACAGGAGGCAGAGGCTAGAGGACAGGAACTCCAGGTAGACTTAGCTACATAGTAAGCTGGAAGTGAAGAAAAGAGGAGGAGGAGGAGGAAGAGGAGGCAAGGAAGGTGGAGAGGGAGAAAAGGAAAAGGGGAATAAGAAGTATTCAAAACACAGAAATGTTACATCATTTTACAAGAGCATACCTCATCTATTAGTGGTAATATTTAACGTAAACTGGTTAAACTCCCCATTGAGTTATCCAAAAAAACAAAACTCAACGATGTGATGTCTGCAGGAAAGTCACTTTACCAGCAAAGACACAGAGAATGAAAGTAACAGGCTGAGAGAGTCTAACAAGAAAACAGAGACAGAGGCAGCCACCTGTACCACCAAAGTAGATGAAAATCCAAACACTGCAAAAGGAAATGTAATAAGAAAGCAATCAACTCAACAGAGAGGTTTAACAGTTGTAAATGTATACACTCCCCAAAGTGAATCACCCAGTTATATACAGTAAATATTCTTAGGCCTAAACACAGAGATAAATCCCAGAACAGTAGCTTCATCACCCCTACTTTCAACAATGGACAAGTCATCTGTACCCAAAAATCAACAGTGCTGGTGAGATGCCTGGCTTATCATGAAAAGGCACTTACTGCTCAGAGCCAGTGGCCTGAGCATGACCCTAGAACCCATGGGAAAGGAAGGGATCAACTCCTGGAACTTCTCCTCTGAGCTCTAGACACACGCTGTGTGTACACACACTATGTGTGAATACACCTTCACTCATACATGCATAGCACATATAAGCATAACAATAATAAACACGATTTTTAAATCTTTTTTAAAACCAACAACTCTATAGGCCAAGTAGATTCAACAGACGTCTACAGAAGCTCTAGCATTCTGCTGTGTGTAGTTCATGCTACTTATTTATTTTATAAAGAAGAGAAGAACCCAAGGTGGCGGCTACTGAGTTAGGCCCTCAAAAGAAGACATTCTAGTTCCATTCTGTGGCTGGGATAAATCTGTGTCATAAGCAGCTTAGGGGATGGCAGAGTTTCCCTGGCCTACACTTGTAGGTCACAGTGCATCCCTGAAGCCGAGGCAGGAGCTCAAGCAAGAAATTGAAAGAGAAACCACAGAGAAATGCTGCTGGCTGGCTTCCTTGCCAGTACCCACTCAAATGACTTTCCTCTACGGCCTGGAACCACTAGCCCAGGGATGTGTGTGGGCCACGGTGAGCAGAGCCCTCCTAGGTCAATCAACAATCAGGACAATCACCCACAGACACACCTACACACGGGTCCAATCTGGGCAAGCCCCCTTCTCAGATGATGATTGGCTGTGTCAAGTTGAGTTGTTAGGTGTCAAGTTTTAGTTGTGTCAACTAAACGCTAACCTGGACAAAGGACAACAGGAAGGACTGACGGGTGTGTTTTGGCACAGATACAACTTAGCTACAGGCAACAGCATTTGAGGAGTTTAATGAGTGTTTAAGGAGAAATATATGCTAATTACCCTGATGTGATCATTAGACATTGCATAAATGTATCAGATCCACATGCTACACGCTGAAAATAGCTAGATGCCATGCTAGTCTCTTAAAGCCACTTCAAAGCAGTAAACTGCTAACAGACATTTAAAAAAAATCCGTATGTTAAACTTGTTTTTTTCAAAAGTAAAGAGATGTGTATTTCGGATCAACACCAAAACCTCCATTCACTTCCCATCAGCCCTCTCCCTCACTTCCCATCAGCCCTCTCCCTCTCTCTTTCCCTAAGGCTCCTTCTCCACCCACCACTGTATCAGTGGGCAGGCGGGAGCTGAGAGGGCTCGCTCTTACAAGGCACGTTGTATTTCTGCAGGCACTGAACGAGCTCCGAGGGCAGCACAGCTTTCTGTCGACTGTCCTGCATCTTCTCCAGCAGCAAGAGCAGCTGGAAGGGGACACTTCTCTTCTGTTCTTCTGCCCCCCGCGGCACCGTTATCCTGCCAAGTGAGAAAAGCCAGGTAGCTCAGACCCATCACTCTGCAGGTCAGGAGCACTCAGAAATCAGCTAAAGAATTTCAAAGGCTCTCTGCGTCCTTGCCATTCTCTGGGTTAAGTTGGAATGATGGGAATGGGTAGATGTGTGTGTGTACTCGGTGGCTTAGATACTGGCGTGTGCAGAATACCTTACTAAGAGGGAGATCAACACAGTCCCCGACTACGTTCAACCATCACATTAAGGAAGGACAGCTGCACCTTATGCTGGGCCCGCACTAGAGTGAGCAGGTAAATGTCCACCCTGAGGTCTTCATACGACAAAAGCAAATACTCAATTAGGTCCCAGGAAGAAAGGGCAATATGGGAGATGACAGGGTTTTGCCAATGGTTCATTTACCTACAGGTGACTCTCACTTGCATTGTGGAAGAAGAAATAGGAGAAAGCAAGGAGCCAAATGGAATCACTGATAAAAATGTCTGCACCTGTTCACTTATATTAGACCACTGACTTTCTCTGAAGTTAGCCTGGTCCCAACTCCAGCCCAGTGACCATCACCAATGGTTGTACTTCAAGTGCCTGAGGAGTCTTTCTTTTTCTTTTTGTTTTTGTTTTGTTTTGTTTTGTTTTCAAAACAGGGTTTCTTTGTGTAGCCCTGGCTGTCTTGGAAATCATTATAGATCAGGCTGGCCTTGAACTCACAGAAATCTACCTTTGCCTCTCATGTGCTGAGATTAAAGGCATTGTGTGTAGGGTCTAGAGAGATGGCTCAGTTAAGAATATTGGCTGCTCTTCCACAGAACCCCTACTGGTGACTCACCGTCCCATGGCCTCCAACTCCCTCCTCTGGCTTATGTGGACATGTATGTGATACACAGAGATGCATGTAGGCAAAATGCCCAAATGTATAAACCAATAAAGTAGCAATTTTAAAAATATATTTTAAAAGGAGCCCTAATGACCCATACTACCTGAAACAAATGGAGGTGAGGACCAGCATGTGTGTGCTTGAAAACTATAAATGAGGCTAACCTGCCGAATGAAATACACAAGAAAAGATCTTTCCTCAGGCGTCTCTGGAAAGGAGACTTTTAAAGTCAAAGTCGCTGTGACTGAACAAACATTCTAAACCATGAGTGACAGGCACACTACCAGGCAGAATCACACTCGTACCTCTTCAATACCATTCTGAAGTCCGTGTTCATCATGAACACTTGAATCAAGGAGTTAAGGCAGCATGTCTGTCCGATGTTGTGTAAACCAACCAGACCTACAACATGAAGAGGAGAAAAATACTGAAGGCAAGACGCAGCAGTGAGCAAAGCTCAAATGTTTTTCTGGGGTCTACTAAGGACATGAAATCCAGAGAAATACCCTCACGGACACCAAGACTTTGCCAGGGAGCTTGCAAACATCGGGCTTTGACAAGTTAGATGACCGGCAAGCGTTACTGATGCACTAGAGAAAGGTGACGTCACACACTGACCGGAAACAGCACAGCAGTTGTTAGAAGAAAAAGCAAAGAAACGCTGAGAATGTATGAGGAGAGCTACGGCTTCCTGAGTCAGAATGGGGGTCAGCATGGCTCAGAGAGAAGCATGGTGTCCATCTAGTCTACAGTGGGCTCCAGGGGAGGAATCCCTCAGGCCTCTCCACAGAAATGGAGGACGCTGCCAGAGAGTGGTGGCGCACACCTTCAATCCCAGCACTTGGGAGACAGAGGCAGGTGGATCTCTGAGTTCGAGGCCAGCCTGGTCTACAGAGTGAGTTCCAGGACAGCCAGGGCTGCACAGAGAAACCCTGTCTCAAAAAAAATAAATAAATAAATAAGAAGGTGTGGGGAAGAGGAACAAAGGAAGGAAGGAACAAAGCAAGGCAGCTGTGGGGAAGACCCACCAGCCCTAAACTTACCTCAAGAGGACACAGGAAAACCAAAAATAACATCTCTGTGCTACATCATCCGCCAACCTCCCTTCCCGCCCCACCCACAGGCTGGGCTCAGCTGATCCCAGAAGGTAAGAGGCTGAAGACCAAAAGTCCCAAATTCCAGAGTCCTAGACAAAGAGCTTCTGAGACAGACCAAAGCAAATGGTTTCAGGGGCAACAGATTTCAGCTCACGGATCAACAGGGTGCCTTCTTTAAGCAGAGGAAAGGAAAGTCGCTAAACTGAAGCTAATGGGGACTGGGCCACTTCTGAAACAGAGAGTGCACAGGGCGCTTCTACGCAGTGATAAGCGAGGGTGGGGGCTCTAATGACCATGAGGGTGGTCCCAGGCACTGCAGAGTTCTCTAGACAGTACTCTCTTCCTCTTCATGCTCGTCTCTTCCTCCAGTGCTGAGAACTGCTGAGGCTCAGCCACAGCTGACTGGCAGGTTCTCCTCAGGAGCCCAAACCCCTTGCCCATTAGTGATCACACCCAAACCCTGAGGTTGGGACTGGCAGGACTGGAGGTCAGGAGTCCACAACTTCACTTCCAGGAAGAGTCTACATAAGCCGGAAACAAAGGACCCTCTGTGGAAACACAAAGCAATAGACATCAGTAAGATGGGGGGCCATGTGGTCATGGTCTAACTGCTAGAGGAAGACTGGTTTAGACAGCTCTGAACAGGAATTAATGATGAGCTGAACATGTCAACTCTTCCACCTTTTCTTTCATTCATCCTTCCGCAGCATGGATGGTCATGTCTTAACGCTGACCTCTCCTTCCTCCTGGGTTCTCTGTCTTAGCAAATGGTCTGGACCAAAAGCCGATGGTCTCCTGGCCCTTCACTCTCAATCCTTAACAGCTGGAAAAGCTGTCCATTCCTCTGGACAGAGACTGCTCGTAGGCAAAGCTCTTACTCCCCACATCCTTGACCCCTGGATGCCTGCGGACATCTAAGGTGCTTCCTGGGGAAGCTGGTCCGGTCCTCAGGAAGCCTTTGATGCCACCTATGCATTAAGCTCAATCCCTTCCCAGACCCAGAAGACAACAGAGTCCCTTACACCCAAACCAGGGAATTGTAGGCACAAGATCATATTACAAATGAGGAAATGTACTACTATGAACCTCAAACCCTTATTCTTACTTCCTCCTGACAACAAAGACCTTGGCCACCTGTAAACTCTCTCCCAAAATTCTTTGGGACTCCCAGAAGTCTCACACATGTTTGCGAACAAAAGTCCTAACTGCTGTACCAGCCTTCTTGCTTGCCCCGCCCCCCGGTGTGCTTGGGGCAGCTGCAAGGCACTGCCAGATGCAGCAGCCAGCTGGAAAGAGCACGCTGGCATCTTCGACTAGGGATGCTATGAAAGTGGAAAACACCCAGCTATCCTCAGGGGCCATGTGCCATTTGATTTCCCCAGTTCCTTCTGCAAGGGTTTCAACTTCTGCCCGAAGCTTCCCTCTCACCCCCCGCATAGCCACAGCTCTAAGCTGGAACTCACAACTGTACCGTTTCCTCTGTGTCTCCTTCCCTTTAGCCAGAGCACATACAACAGGAGAGTTCCTGTGTTTCTCTTTCCCCTCGGGCAAGGAAAACAGGAGGCCTGAGAGCCCGTTGGCTATGGGGCCCTAATCAGCTGGATTCAGCTAGGACTCTCTCAGTTAGATTCTTTTTGAGAGAAAGGCTGGCATTGGGGGTCTTCCTTGATTTCCTTCCATCTTACTCATTGAGGCAGGGTCTCTCAGGTGAACTTGGGACTGACCCAATACAGTCTAGTCTAGCTAGTCAGCTTACTCCAGGGGTTTCCTGTTGCCTACCTTTTGAGCATTAGGATTTCAGGGAGACCACTGTGTCCACCTAGCATCTACATAGGTGTATGGATGCCAACTCCTGTCACACAGTCCACATCTACCCAGTGTATAAATCCTCCTGTCTGTGTGATCTGTGCTCATGAATGCAGGTACTGCTGGAGACCAGAAGAGGGCGCCAGATTCCCCTGGAGCTCGAATTACAGGCTGTTGTTAGCTCCCCAAATCAAAATTCTGGTCCTCTGAAAGAGGAGATAGCACTCTTGAATCCTAGGCCACCTCTCCAGCACCAGAACGGAACACTCTTAATTCATGTCTTATACCAGTTTACAATCTGGCCAATGGAGTGTAAAAGGAGCCAGTCAGAACTCAGGGGCTTAATGAGTAACCTAAGTCTGGTTGTGTTTATAAGAGTAGTTCACGATACAGGTCAGACTGTAGCCAAGTTTACCAAAGACAAGAGGGTGGAAGGGCATAGCTGCTAAAGGTATTAAGCCAAGCATGTTGCTAAACACCAATAATGCCAGCACTTGTGAGGCTGAGGAGAAGGAATAATAAGTCTGGGACCAGCCTGGGCTACAGAATGAGACCTCGTTGAGACCTTATTGAATCTTGATGCAAAGGGTAAGGTAATATGAGTGGTGTGAAAAAGCTGTGTTTCTGGGAAAAGGGGATATGGATAAGTTTTGCAGAGCATTTCAATAAGATTTGCATCAGTAAATTTGCATAAGTAACTCCAAACAGAAAATGAAAGGAAATAGAAATTTTGAGAAAGTTACTAACTGGTAAGCTAGCAGTCGTGGCAACCCAAACTGAGCCCATGATATGATTTCATTTTACACTATCCATTTGGGGAACAGTCAGTAACTCTGACAGAATCTGATCACCACACACTACAAATGTGCTGAACTAAGAGGCCATGCAATATGCCTTTGATTATAAAATTCCACTTGAGGAGGGTGTGTTGAGGAAAGATGTTACTCTGTAGCCAAGACTTGCCTTGGCCTCCTGAGTACCAGAATGGCAGGTAGCAGTGCCACCACTCCCAGGAGGGATTGGTACGATCCCTATGTGTCAATTAAAAATAATATATATTATATATATAAATATATATAATATATATATTTAAAACTTTTACTGAGCTAAGTATTGGAGAGGGTATGGGTAAATAGGATTTTTTCTTTTTAAATTTTAGTAATGTGTGCGTGCACACACACACACACAGGATGTGTGCCACAACACATATGCAGAAAACTGGAAGACAACTCAACTGAGTGGGTTCCATCTGGGGATTGAACCCAGGGCCCCAAGCTTGTGCAGTACACACATTTACCTGCTGAGCCATCTTGCTGGACCTAAACATGATTTTAAAATATGAGAAGTTTTTGTTGTTATTTATTTATCGTGTGTGTGGGGGGGGGGACATGAATGCTATGGGTCACAAATGGAAGTCAGAGGATGACCTGTTAGTCAGCCATCTTCTTCTACACAGGTCCTAGGAATCAAACTCAGGCTGTCAGGCTTGGCAGCAAATGCCTTTACCCACTGCCATCCCCTGCCAGCCTCCTAAACAGGATTTTTCTATGCTACTATAAGATAGCAATAAAAAGGCCCAGTCAACTGAGGGAAATTTTTGATATCATCATCTTTGAAACTGAAATCCAATGCCAAATTTTCAAAATCTTGCTCTCTCTGTCTTTCTCGGTCTCTCTGTCTCTATCTGTCTCTGTCTCTGTCTCTCTCTCTCTCTCTCTCTCTCTCTCTCT